>VZTJ01006819.1:1837753-1855499 GCA_013397795.1 Orthonyx spaldingii | reverse complement strand
AAAAAAAAAAAAGGAATTACAAAGGAAATGTGGTTTTTTTATGACGACCTTGGGGCGCTTGAGACCCCTGGGCCGGCGGCGGGGCGGGGTGTAGGGAGTCCGGCACGCGTGTGCTGCTGCCCCGGCGCCGGTGCCGATCCCGCCCGCAGCCCGGCCTGCCCGCGCNCCCCGGTGCCCCGGCTACGCACGAATTCGAGCCCAGTGAGGGAGGAGTTAAAGCCTCATCCATCCCAAGTGACTCAAACCCGCGCGTTCAGGAAACGGCTTCATCTGACAGCAGGGATGAGCCAGCTCTTTCAGAAGTGGGCTCTGGAGAGGAGAGGAGGGGGAATCCCGGTTGCTCTGGGGAAGGTATGCGTGCTGTGCAATGTTACGGCTGCACTCCTGCCAACGCTTAGCCAAGCCTGAGGCATCCTCACACACGCAGGAATTTGTTGGGCGTGGGGGTGCCCCGTTTTCTGTCCTGCGGGCAAGCCTCTGTTGTGTCACTAGCCCCGTGTCGCAGCAGAGCCCCGCATCACATCCGCAGCGGTCCCGGCCCGCTCCGCCACTCGGCAGCACGCCCGTGGGAGGGGGGGAGCACGAGTGGATGGATGCCCGAGACACCCCGCAGGCACCGCGGTGTACGAGTGGGGAGCACAGCTCTCGTGTTCCGTGCCAGGATGGGCGAGCACACCGAAAAGCCAGTATGCAACAAGACAGAAAGTAGTTTTTTGTTTGTTTTAGTGGTGAAAGGGAGGGACTAACACCCGCTTGGTATTTTTTTTTTCTTCTACTTTTTGTAGTATAGCCATAGATTCGAAAGGAGCGACAAAACCGAAAAATTGGTGGTGAAAGAGTTCCCTTCTACTTTCAGCTTACTCTGTGCACGTAACTGCACTTTTTGTATTGAAACTAAACTATTTTGGATGGATTTCCTGCCTCGGGAACCAACCTGGTGACATCATTCATTCATTAGTCACGAGAAGCACAGCTCTCTGCCTCAGATTTCATAGGGGAGCCCAAATCAGGAATACGCCACAGCAATCGCCACTTTTACAACACCTGGAGGACAAACCCCCCTCTTTTCCTTTCCTGCTGGGAACAAGGCAGTGATACAGGACAGACTGCACCTGATCATTGCCAGTGCCAAGTCCAGAAGAGAGGCAAAGCTGTTCTGCTGAGGGTGCCTCTCCAGCCTGTGCAGGTAGAAAAGAGAGCTGTGAGAGAACTGTAAGACAACCACCACACTTTTCTCTGCTTCCAAGCATGGAAAGCCTTAATGCCGTGTGGCCACTGGAAGAAAGCTGCAGGTGTCTTTTATGCTCGTTCATGCTGTGCTCTCTCAGTATGAAGTAAAGGGCTCATGGGTACGTGTCCCACCCTCCCCCTCCTTGCTCAGAGTCTGAGCTGATACCGATGCCACCCCCCTGAAATACCACAGCATCTCAAACTACTTGATATCCAACACTGCAGTTTGGTGTGCGACTACTGCGACGCCATATTCCCTCCTCCAGAGAGCCAGGCCCTGCAGGCAGCACCCACTATCCCCACACCACAGCCACTATGGCAGCTGGCTTACAAACATGGATATGCTGTTTCGTGGGACCAGCCAGCCCTTGGGGTGTTAACAGTGCCTTTAAAGCCCAGGGACTGGAGTGCAGTGGGTGGGCAGTGTGAACACAGCGATGAGCAAGTTAACTTCACTGACTATTAATAGTGCTGTGTTTGCCATCAAGGACAGTGCAAGGCCATGTATCACCACTGACATCACAGATATAAAACACTGCATCAGGAGGGGATGTAATGGCCTGAGCTGAACCCTGCCCCAGGGGATGGGAGAGAGGCAGAAGTTAGATGAAACCCTGTGCCTCTGCAGAGGCAAGACTGCAACAGCCCCTAAGAGGCTTACATGGAAGGCAAGGGGATTTTATGCCCCAACACAACACTGCAGAGCTATGATGTATAACCACAAATACAAAACCAACTCAATGACAAAGCTTTACCTCCAACTTTCTGACAGTTTCTGTGACAAAAGATGCAGATAACAGTATTCCTGTGAGGGGACTGAATTTGAAATCAATTGGTCAGATCCAACTCTCCCACATTTCCTTTTTTCTCTCTCTCTTTTTTTTATTTTTTTTTTTTTTAAGGAAGCACCTCCCACTTTAAGATGTTACGGGCTCCCTACTCAAACTTCTTCTGGCAGAAACACTGTTTCACTTCCAAAATTGATTGGGGCTTATTATCTACAAAGGAAAATGAAGCAGGATTCATTTGAATAAAATACTCCAATAATGAAAACACTTAGCCTGATGAGAGGTTCAAAAAGTTAGTCTGACACTTTTGCCCTGCATCCCTCCAAGAAATGCAGTGAAATGCAACAGCAGACTGCCTGCAACAGTGATTTACAAAAGGCCCTAATTACGTCAGCTGCACAAGGCACCTTCTATTCAAAATTAAGGTTAAGAATGCTAAGCCAACCAGAGCACTATATTGGCTGAACATTCAGTGCTTTACAGTGCAAAGGAACAGATAACAGACTGCACCATTGTTCTGGGAAGAAGTCTTCCCCCAAGCTTTTCTTTTCTTTTCTCGAAAGACAAAAAGACTTAAAAAATAAAAAATTTAAGAGAACATTAATATTCATCACTTCAGTGGTTTCATATAATGGGTCGCATATCTTGAGTATCTTCATGGCTGTTTCATCTTCCAGCCTCAGTTCCTCAACCTCACTGCAGTATTTTGTGTGTATCAAGTAACACAAATATTTTAGGAATGTGGAGGAAAAGAAACCCACCAAAAACTAGAAAATCAAAACAGTCATGTGATGGTCACATCATTTCTTCTCTACTTTTTGTGCTATTTCTTTCCTTTTTCTTCAAAACAAAACCCATGACTATACACAATGATCACAGAAATTCACTCTTTTAAATGATGTTATCCTGAAAATCTTCAGTGGCAAACAGATCTACATTTGCATTCTACAATCTGAAATTGAACAGTGTAATTTATATCAGTGCAAACCAACCTTTGTTATCCTGGGTTATGATTCCAAACATAAGAAGAGAGCACCAGTTATCAGACGGCCCTCTGACTGAAATCTAATAGATAAAAGGTTTCAGTACACTAGTTCTTCAAGAGTTTCCCTTTATAAGAGATGAATATCAGAGGCTTCACAGAAAGCCATCAAAATACACTGAAGAGTCATTACTGAGAGCTGCACAACTGAAAATCAGTCCAGCAAGTTTTGACTTTCATCCCCTGATTTCACTCACCAAGACTGTTCAGACGAGAATCATACAGTGAGGTCAATAGAAGGAAAATGGAACTGAAATATATGCATGTACCTTGTGCAAGCAGAAGCAGGTATTTGTTGCAGAAGGCACCTATGTACTAGGCAGGTACTTGCTATTTTCACTGAAACCCTGTTTTGATATCTTTTTTCCAAAAGCTTTCTATAATCAAAGCTTATCAGCTGACAAGAGCAGAGTCAGAGTCACTGGAGGAATGGGGAAGCTTTCAATTAGGATAGGTCAACTCAAAGCTGCTGAAGACTCAAGCTCTCCCTGCAGGCTACCCTTGAACTGCTATTTGCTTAGTTGAAAAAGCAGCAAATAAAGGAAGGTTTTGCTTCCTAAAGTTACAAACCTTTGAAAAGGAAAGGCCCCTAAGCATGCTCCATGCACACCTCACAGGCAAGCAACTCAGTCAACCATATGTACATGATGGAGCACCAGCACATCCCCCTTTATTTGCCCAGCAGCATTAAGGCAGCTTTATACTACATGGGAATTTCAACTACTGCAATGAAATAAATATATAGGTCAACCCAATGGCTCTTTTTGCCTTCTCTGTTGCACTGCTCATGCAGGAAAACAGCCCTTCAGACAAACGGCAGTGATAACAGCAATACATCATGAATAAGATCACTTATACACAAGGCATGAGACAGTACTTCCTTATAAAAGAAAAAAACCTGTGAGTTATTTGATCATTGCTTTTTTCCCCCCCTATATATACACATAAAACCATTGGAAATGCTGAGGTTAAGGTTCTCATAGCAACATTAACTCTCTCCTCTGGCATATACTATATTTAGGTACACATTTAAAAGCCTATGAACAACAAAAGAGAACAACTGTTGTGCGATCAAGATCTTAGTCTATGACTTTCATATTCAGAACAGCAATCTCAAAAAANTATATTTTTTATATTAAAAAAAAAAAACAAAAAAAAAAAAAAAAAAAAAAAATCCCACAAACCCCCACTTTAGTTGACCGTGCTTCAAAACCCTCATTCTGTTCCCCTTTACTGGGCTATTGAATTTTAAACCCATTTCCAAGGGTCAGAGGAATAACCTGACCTGAAGGGTAATCACAGTATCATCTTATGTTCAGTGGTCATCAAAACCAATACTAAAGTCATAAACTCCATGAGGGTTGTACCAGCAAGAGAGGTTTTGGGAATCACAGCGGTGTGGGCAGAGAAGGGCAGGGCAGGATTAGTGCCGGCTTCAAGTCAGCATCTGTATTTGGAGGGTTAACTCTTCTGAAGCCATCACGTATGAACACCCAGCCACATATGCACCCAGTAATTTTGGAGAGTTACATTCCTTCTGAAAGTAAGGGAGAGACATGGAGCAACTTAACATCTAGAGCACATGACAAAGGCTCCTGACTCTGGACTTAAGCTGGATGCTGTAAGCTATGTTGAATTCAGGCCACTGTGGTGATTAATCAAGCAAACACATCTCTCTGCACTGCTCACATCATGGTTTAGCCCCAGCCAGCAGCTCAGCTCCACACAGCTGCTCACTTACTGCCCCCAGTGGGATGGGGAAGTGAATCGGAGGGATTAAAGTCAGAAAACTGATGGGTTCAGACAAAGACAGTTTAATCAGGAAAGCAAAAGCCATGCACATGAGCAAAGCAAAACGTGAAATTCTTTCCCCACTTTCCATGGGCAGGCAGGTGTTCAGCCATCCCCAGGAAAGCCCATCATGAGTAATGGTGATTTGGGAAGACAAACACCATCATTGCAAACGTTCCCCCCCTTGCCCTGTCCTTCTTCTTCCCTCAGCTTCACATGCCAAGCATGACACCAAATGGTGCGGGATTTCCCTTGGGTTAGTTGGGGTCTACTGTCCCGACTGTGTCCCCTTGAGCTTCTTGTGTTCCACTCCCCTCCTTGCTGGAGGGGTGGGATGAAGACCAGAAAAGACCTTGCCTCTGTGTAAGCACTGCTTAGCAGTGACTAAAACATCTCTGGAAATATCAACACTGCTTTCATCACAAATCCAAAACATAGCCCCATACCAGCTACTAAGAAGAAAATTAACTCTACCCCAGTCAAAACCAACACCATTACACACTGCAATTGTTGACATTGGAGCTTAAAGAAATAAGCCAAAAGTGTTATGTTGCATGTATACAAAGCACATTTAAAGAAACATATACAATGAGCACATTTGGGGTACTATTCAAGTTTAAAATAGAAATATTGTTCTAAGCCAAAGCTTTTCCTCCTCTAATTCAAAACTGCATGTGAAAATGGTTATTTGTTATGCAGGCACTGAATTATCTGCTTACATCTTCTCAAAAATTAAAGCATTTCTTAATTCTAAAAGTATTGCTCTCTGTATAGGTTTAGCATTGTATAGCAACTGCATTGAAACATCTTCAAAAATCTCAGCTATTTACATACAACTGTGCAATATACTCCGAAGAAAAGACTGTGCAGAGCACATTTTCAAGATATTCACTGCCTGCATGAACAAAAGATTTATTCCAATGTGTGTGCACATACTTAGAGGCTGAAGATTTGGAAACTGTAAGTTGCTACCCTATAATTTCCATATTTTAAAAATAAATAGCTGAATGCAGTTTTAAGTGATACATACCTACATACAGACAACACATCGATTTTGTGACAGTGTTCCCAAAAGCTGTTTCAACTCTTTCCCACTTTGGTCTAATGTTCAGATGTTCAGATAGATCATTTGACCTGTGTGACTTTTTCACATCTTCCCACTCAGTTCCTCATTTACCTCTCATTTTTAGGTAAAAGAAAGGAGAAAGACTAATTTTCAATCCTTCCAAGAGTAACAATAGGCCTTTATGAATTTTGCTGAAGCTTCAGGGTATTTGCAGAATGCTGGAAGAGGGAAAGCAGTTTGTATAGGCTTTGACAGTCCACACCAACAGGAAGGGAGTGTGGCAACAGCCAGCTCACTCAGTCCTGGATCTGGGGGTCCAGACTGTTCCAGCATTTTCTGTTAGTTTTGACTATAAGTCTGTAAATGTGCTCCCTTCTCTCCACACAGCTCCTCCTAACAGCAATTGCTTTTTATGCAAAAATCCTTTCTGGTTTCAAGATCCTTTACATACATTAAAAAAGACAGTTACAGACACTGTTACACTTCTTTGATTATGTAATGAAAGGCATTAAATGATGTTGCTGGCATTAACCTTTATCTTTCATATATTTTATTGCGCAATTTATCCCTAGATAGCTTGTAATTCTCCTCAGCTGTGCTTACAGAATGCATTATTTATTGTCTGAATTTGCTCCAAGAGAAAGGTTTAGTACAAAAGTTCTTGCAAACACAATTTAAATCACTAACAACCCTAGAAAGGGTAATACAAAGAAAAACCATAATAATTCCTTGATTAAATCCTTAAGTAACCAAGCTAGTTACTGAGTATTTTAAATTGCTCTGCCATTATAAATTACTCTGTAGAAAAGGAATTATAACCACATCTTCCTTACTGCACAGGCTTCCAACCACAAGAACCACATTAATTTGAAGCTTGGCAGAGGGTGCAACAAGGCTCCAGGGAGCAGCTTCCCATAGGATTTAGGAAAATGGTACAGGACCCCAAGACTTGGATGGCTCCTTCTTTCCCAGTAGGACACTGTAACAACTGCAGCTGAGGCCATTGTTGTCTAGGGCCCAGGCCACCCTATGAGCCAAAAAGCCGTTTCAGTACAGGGTTCAGCAACATGCAATTGGCTTCTTACTTTGATTTACGGTTATCCAAGTAGAACTTCTGCATGGGTAGTCCACAAAAATCCCCTCCCTTGCATGCTTTTCTGAGGAGAGAGGAGCAGGAAGGTTGCAGAGCAGACAACACCTTTAAGGGCTGCACACACACCTAGACCTCGCTTCAGCACTCTATTTGCATGTACCAGTCCAGCCACATATTATTAAGAAGGGGACCAGAGACTGCCTTCAAGGACATCTTTGGAAACTGAGGATTAGTATTTGAAAATATATGCATTTTTAATGTGTGGGAAAACCTTTGGGGCAGTAACTATGTCTTATGTGATACAATGGGACCTTGGGATTTTGATTCTGGTTGATGTAGTAACAGAAATAAAATGGAACAAAAACAGCAGCCCAACAATAGGGGACAATGCCAAATAAGCTATATTTGGAATGTCCAGACACAACAAAACAAACGCATTATTTTAAGAACAAGTAGTTATGAAATTTGTCTTGGACAAATGCAATCCAATTTACCTAGCAGAGGAATCTAAGCAAGAATTAAGATGTAGGGCCGGACAGAAATTACAAACTTAGAATGCAATACAGGGGAAGACAAAGATAGACCCTCTTCCCACTCCTGTGTGTTCCTCCAACCTCCCAAAAAAGTAATCACAAGGAGTGAAAAATCCAAGGATTTAAGGACTTGTGAATCTGTTCCCCAGTGCTTGCAAGTGCAGAGTTCCTAAGGTTTTCTTTGCATCCCTGAAGGCTAAAATGAATTTAAAAAAAATTAATGAAAACAAGTTTTTAGCTGAAGCCTCAGCTCCTGGATCTGCTAGAATTGACTACAGCAGCATGAAAAGAGTTTTTAGTGACAGATACAGTGGTGCACTAGATTAAAAAAAAAAAAAGGAAAAAAAAAATCAATTATCTGTCTTCACAAGAGTTCCTTTATTCCTCACACAGACACACACACATCCTGATGAAGTAATGACATCCCAGACCAGGAAGTTACACCAAAGATGCCAGGAGAGAGGGGGAAGCTGGAAAGTAGAACAAAAGAAACTTTTTAAGGAAAATCTCTATGAATTCAACATGCGTAGCTTGATCAGAGAAGAATGAAATATGGTATGTCACAAGGAGACAAAATACAAGGGCTACAACCAAGCTAAATGTGAAAATATGAAGATGAGAACAACTTAGGGCAGTGAAAAAGATAATGGAGGTTTCTGGGAAAAAATGCAAAACATGGAGAAAGACTCCTAATGAAAACTGGCTGTAACCTACACGCACTCAAGGAATGATGACCCTTTAAAGTACAAACACCCTATGAAATTTACAGCACAATGGCTTACGTATGCTGAAAATCCCAAAAGCTCAAGTGCATCTTGGAAATACAAATTTCCCGCACTCCGACAGCATCAGGCGCAACCCACAATCGTTTTTTCCAATCAGGCTGAGTTCATAATGCTCTGACAGTAGCAGCAGGGTGCTTTATAAGGAGAGGGTGACAGGCTTAACTCCAGCAGCATGGCAAAGCATTCCTAATGCCCGGCCATCAGCTGCCTCCGCGCCGTACAGTATTCAGCAATATTGCTTAACTTCCCGTCTCCCAAGCTACTGGCTCTGGAAGCCGGCGATTCCAAGCAGCAAGTATCAGCTAATTGTCGCTGCCTGCAACGTTTAGGATGTTTTATGGGTCAGTTTGTCACATGCACATAATAAATGCTTCTAACAGAGCTGCTCACATTGGGAAGGGGGGGTGAGAGTGGGGTATTTCTGTGCAACTGTGTAAGCATTGATTGTGTGGCCAGAATTAACCCCCTGCAGATCTTTACCCAGGAAAAGTTATGTCAATGGAAGAAGAGAGCTTATGTTATCCACTCCCCAAGGCATGTGCAATTCTCATTTTCAGCAATTTCTTTAATGGAAAGAAAACTGTTCCATGAAACTGCTCTGCTGTTTAATTTTTGGTAGATTTAAGTATCAGAGGAAAACAATGATGTGATATAGCACAAGTTTCCAGAGCTGATGTAAGATCTAGGATTATGGCACCACAATAAAGATGGATATTTTCTCTTAAATGCAGCTAGCCCCATGTAAATCTCACCCCCTTCCAACCTGCTCAGAATTATTTATTTTCAGTGGAAAAAAAGTGAGAAGAATATTGGCACAAATCCAAAATCAACAATACAAGGGATTTATTAGTACACTGTGTCTAACTACCCCACCCCAAAACCTTTAATGTAGAGATACAAGGTACCAAGAAATGTTTCACATCTCTCACTGCTCTGCTTCACTGCTGCATCCATCCATCTGTGCACACCACAGGAAGACCAACTCTTGAGTTTAAGTCCACAGTAAGCATCTCTAACTTATCTATTTCCAAGTTCCCTCTCCAGGGCTTGCTCAGGACCACTTTGCACACCCCTTCCTCCAAGTAGGGGCTCCACAAACAAAAAAACAAACACAAAAAAACCCCACACAACCCAACCCTTTGCTTAGCTTACACGGACAAATTCCCTGCTGCCATGGTTACCAATCCAACTTCTCCTGTGGAACTAGAAATAAAAAAAAATAAAAAAAAACTTCCCTGAGAACAGACGGCTATATGTTAGCTCTCCCTCCCCTTACTCATCATTGTTAGCCACTAAATCAGATACATCTGGCATATTTAATTTGGACTAAATAAAATGTCACTAATTAAAAAGATGCCAAACAAGCAATCCATGACATTATAGAAACAGCTTAGCATTCAGCCTTTTTTACCAAAAGCTGAGTTTTTACCAAAAGTTTTTACCAAAAACTGAGAAACAAAGGCAACTAAATGGTCCTCTGTACGATCCTACTCACAACAATGTCCTCCAGCTGTCCCCTATCATCTACATGTACTGAGGTTTCCAGGCATTAATTCCTGGGACAGCAGTGGCTCAAAAGTGAAGCAGTTAGGCCAGTATAGATTGTATTATATGGACTGAAGTCTGCAGCATTTATGCCAACTTTTAAAAAGAAGGTTACTTTCCTAAAGCTATAATAAGTAAGACATTCAGCAGGCATACACACAAGTTGCTTTAAAGGACCTGTGGCCACATAGCGGCTGAACTAATAGCCTCTCCAACAAACTCTCACGTTCTCCCAGTTCTCCCAGCCTGATTTGAAGTATCACAAACTGTTCCATCCTTCCTCTCTTGCCGCTCCTCTCTTCAGCCCATTCCTGAAGATCAACATGTCAGCTCTTTGCATCTCCTGCTGCAGGTCACAGTGCAGAGATGTGAGTGCTGCTTTGTACCAACACCTATTCCAGAGCAGCTCCTCTTACCCTGACATCAATACACCCACCCCACCCAGTCCTTCCCATCACACTACCTTGCTCTTTTGCAGGTACATCATTATCAGTATTCCACTGCCGCTTATCAAACAGATTCCAGTGCAAAGCTGCACTGAAACAGCCCTTAAATGTTTTCCATCATCTTTTTTGCCAACTGGTAATCTTTCATTCTATCCCTTATGACTAGTTGAATAAGCATTTGAGTGATGTTATTTTTAGTGCCTCCAAGGCTGAGGATTTCCCATGAGAACAGATCATCTTCTAAGTGCTCTGGTCCAGGTTCTCATCATTTATCAATCAGATGACTGGCTCCTCTATTTTTACTGATATATGACATAGAACACATATTTATGTGTACTTTGATTGCCATTGCTCAATTTCAGTACTCTTCATAATCAAATAAGATCCAAACATTCAACATAGAAATCCCTTCCCTAAAGTAACTTTTAATAGAATTCTTACAAGATATTCAAGTGGATTATGTTGAACATGCTGGCACATGCCACGCAAGCAAAAACATTATTCTTAGAAACTCAGTTAAAAATTAATTAACAGGGAGCTTTAGCCTCATAACTCCAAACTTTATTATTAAAGACATAACACAGAGATGATATATTTCAAGATCAACAAACCTTTAACAGTTTTTTGATTTGAGGTTTTATGTTTCATCATAGAAGTTTAAGAACAATCAAAGGCTCACATAGGGTTGAGGGATGCAAGGGATCTCTGGAGGTCATCTGATCCATCCCATAACTCAAGCAGGGTCACCTAGAGCCCTTTATCTGGGATGGCATCCAGGTGCCTTGGAGTATCTCCAAGGACAGAGATTCACAACCTCTCTGGGCTGTGACTGAGAGCAGTCAGTCACCTCCACAGCTAAAAGTGTTGCCTCATAATCAGAGGGAACATCCTGTGTTTCCACTTATGCCTGTTACCTCTGGTTCTACCACTGGAAAGAGCCTGGGTCTGTCCTCTTTGCACCCTACCTCAAGGTAATTAAACCCATTCAGAAGATGCTCCCGAGCTTTCTCTTCTCCAGGCTAAACAGTCCCAGCTCTCTCTGCTCTTCCTCACAGCACAGATGCTCCAGTCCCTTAATCACCTCTCTAGGCCTTTGTTGGATGTTCTCCAGTACGTCCATGCCTCTCTTGTGCTGGGGAGTCCAGAATTGGACCCAGTACTCCACATGTTGCCTCATCAGTGCTGAATAAACCTCCCTTAACCCACTGGCAATACCTTGCCTACAGCAGCCCAGGATATCATCAGCCTTCTTGGCAGCAAGGGCATATTGCTGATTCACATTCAACTTGGAGTCCAGTAGGACCCCCAGGTCTTTTTCTGCCAAGCTGTTTTCCAGCTGGGTGACTCCCAGCATGTACTGGTGCCTGATGTTGTTCTTCCAAAGGTGCAGGACTTTACACCTGCCCTTGTTAAATGTCATAAGCTTTCTTGCAACCCATTTCTCTAGCTTCTAATCTCTTACACAGGTAGTGAAAAGTTACAGAACCACCATGACATTAACTAAAAATATTTAAAAAATCTAGTTTGATCATGATTCAGGAGCCCTAATGGGTCTTTTCATATAATTCTTCATCACTATTTTCCCAAGCCAAGCCAAAGTGGTTCAAAGTTCCCTTTAAGTTAGTGTTATGGCCTGTTTGTCAAAGGCTGATGAACTTAATTGTGTAGATATAAATATGAAATAGTGTGCTGAAATCAATGTCACGATAAAAAAATGCTTCCTGATATAGAACTAGATCACATAATGCTAGAGATCTGATGCCAAAGCCTGCATGAAAGAAAATGCTACTTCTTCATTCAGCATCTGCTTCAGATTATTTTACACGGAAGTCACTGCTGCTCTGAAGCTGTCAAGGCACAGTCAGCTTCCAATTAAGCTATCTTATCTTTGAAGTTGATTGGAAGCAGAGCTTTCTCCTCCCTATAAGCATCTCCCTAAAAGCAGGTAATCTGAGATAATTTCCAAATGTATTTATTCTGTGCTGTCCACCCAATAAAATATCTTATGCAAATGCAGTCAAAGAGCCTTCTCTCTAATTGAAAAGTTTATGCAACAATTTTCATGAGGATCCCATTAAACATTTAAAATAATTACTTGTATTAAAAACACAATTATATTCAAATAGCTCACATGCCTGGTTGCTTTGTTTAGTGTAAGCAAATGGTTATGAAAAAGATCCCCAGAGGAAAAGACCAAACATTGGACGAATCTTTTAATACAAGAGACACTCCCTAGAAACCAATTCTGCATGATATTAAGTGGGAAATCTTTTAACAGTAGCTGATCATCAAGAAACCAACCATTTCCAAGACTCAGAAAGGCAATGACAAGGAAGCTGACTCTGTATTTTTATGTGCTATAGATAACACATAGAAGTCATTACCTACAAGCATGTTTCCCTCTTCCCCTTTCTCCCCTCCCTAAATTACTGTCAAATAATGCAAAGATACCAGTAACTTTATCTCTGTCCTGGCACAAATGATAATTTTTTTTTCTCAAAGGATTTTGACGGCTCTGTATTTATATCATGGATCTTCTTTAGGATTATGCTGAGAAAAACTGGGTCATTGAAACCTTCTTGAACAGAACCACAGAGAAAATGAGAGAGAATATAAAAACACAGGTGTCAGGTTTATTTTGCCTTTTCCCAAGCTCATTTTTCCCCCCAGACTGACTGGCAGAAGGTAGATCAACCTTTGGACATCTTCCTTATTCTTAAGTTTCTATTTCCATGAGTGCATAATTCCATTCCTTTTCAAAACAAAACATTTTTTAAAATGTTGTGCACTTGGCTCAGAGACCTAGGTCTCTGAGTGCAAGTTTAAGAAAGCTAGGCTTAAAGGGGAAAAGTACTATTTAGATCAACATATAACAGAAGATATGTAAACATCTCAGGATCGTAGGGTCCTGGGCAACATAATTTAATAGTCCCTTCTAGACAAAACTTGAATCAAATACATTTGAATGTAAACAGGTTTTTTCCCTTCCCTTCCTGCCCCAAACAGTAGGTTGGGTTTGATATGAATCTGAATACTAAGATCTGCTTCCTTTAGTCTCTATGTTTATTGCAGTCTTGTATCTATATAAACTACTTACATACATTTAAATATCATTCTATAAATTTCAAATTTCAGTATCTAATTCATCCATTCAATTGCCATGTAGAATTTCATAGGTTAAATACATGGTTGTACATGAGAATACTAATTTATTTTGAAGTGTTCTTTAAAAACATATTGTATTAATAAGTGGCAATAATGATTAATATTAGCTATTAATTATTACTTGATTTCCAACTGTGTCAAACCAAATCTGCTGACTTCAGCAAATCTCACTAGTTACCACTTTCAATTAATTCATGTAGAGACAATTCTACATATAAGAAAAACTTTATTGTCTTTTCAAGCTTCAGAAGGTTGGTGCTTTGGATGGTGACTGAGCATAAGGTTTCTTACTGGAGAAAAATCTATCTTGCCTTTTGTACAGCGTAGCAGTGTCACAACACTTGCTTCTTCCACAACTCCCCCATCTTCCTGCACAAGGTTACACATGGCCAAAGTAAAAATATTTGGCTACCAGCAGAGTGTTAACAAAAAATGCTCATTACTGAAACTACTTTTGGTTCAACTGTTGCTTATACACTCTTCAACATAACAGGTACTGATCAGACCCAAAGTAAGAAACTTGTAAGAAATAAGTGGTTTTGTGGATTTGTTTCCAGAATTGTGCAGGTTCTTCTTTCAGCGAACCCAGCTGTACAGAAAACAACCCAAGTTTGCTTGGCTCACATCAACTGAGGCTTTGCCAACCTTTACACACTATGAATTACACTTTTTAAAGCATAACAAAATAGTTAGTACATGAACTATACCATGAAAATCCTGTTTAAAGAATAAGTGAAAATGTACATCCTCTTTGAGTGTGATATAACACTTCCTTTCCACGGACAGTGCCTCATTAAGCTTAATGTCTTAATCTTCTCTGCAGAAACCATTATTTTCCATGTGTACAGACTGGATTAGACAAATTACCAGGTAGCCTCATTCTGGGGTTCAACATGGAAAGCACCTTGAGATGACAAATTCATCTTTTTTAGTTAGCTAAAACATCAGAAAGAGATCTTAATGACTTTGATTGTCCATTACAAAGATAATCAGTTGGGGAAATTAATCCTTCCTTCTTCACAAACCAACTCAAGGTTGTTGCATTTGGTTTTCAACACAACAAGAGCTAAGGGTAGCTTTCCCTAGTAAAACATCAGAAACCAAATCAGAGGTAAGTTAATTTCTGAAATGGCCGTCCAGTTCCACAATCCTCTACCTTAGAAACTCCTGCTATTGCTCTCCCCTATGAGCTTACTGGCTCTTGAAGAAGAGATACTCCCCCAGCCCAGATTCCCATTTGTTACTAAATTTTTTTTTTTTTCTCAAAAATTGACATCACTATTGTGTATCAAGTACCAATGGCTAAAACTGTCTGTCTACAAAAGTCTGTATTCCCTGCCTAAATCTTACCTATACTCCTCTATGGAAAAGGCTACCTCAAATGTCTGAACACTGCACACTGAAGTGAAACCACCAACTAGACATGTGGAAGAGCACTGACTTGAATTTGCACAAGAAAACTGTGATAGGAAACTGATCATTTTTCACAAGCCCTTGACAAATGATGGATAAAAATCAGCCCTGGAGCTGCCAGCATCTCTCCAGATAAACAAACTCTGCTATTTCTTCCAGGAGTAACTGAAGAGGACATTGGCCATTCAAGCACATGGTCAAAAAACTTTTCCCACTTAGAAACAAGGCCCGATTCCGTCCTAATAAAACAGCTCAGCAACTTAGGGGAAGGAAGGGATCTTCAGGATCACAGATCACTACCTGGTTTGCATTCCACTCAAACCACCCTGAGGTGGCAAACATTTCAGCTGTCACTAACCACCTCAGTCAAAGCACATCCTGTTTTCACCTGTCATTCAGGTTCCCACTGTGGTCAACGGAGAGGAAGAGGTACTTTATGCAATTTCTCATCTTTTATAGCTTTGCCACCCTAAGACAACATGAAAGCATTTGAAAGGTACTTCCCTATCTCACCATTAACTGGAGACAAGCAACCCAAATGTGAGGTGAGGAAGATCAGAGCACACACAAAGGTCCCTTGGTCAGACCATAAGGCTCAGGAAGAAAAATATGGAATGCAACAACTTCCCAAAATAGCACTTGATGTTGTTTTTGACAGGAAGCAACCAGCTACCTGAAGAGGTCTGCAAAGAGAAAGACAGCAAAAGGCTGGGACTACCATATCTGCATCTGACAGCAGCAATCTGACGGCAGGGATTAGACAACCTAAGGGTGATTAAACCCAACTCTCTCACAGAGCTTTTATCAGACCTATGCACTGAGTTTTAGCCAACTTCTGATTTGACCACTTATGATACAAAGTCGGACACAAAAAATGTGAAGATTACCTTCACCAAGAAATCCCAGTATCATTGTTTGAAGGTAAAGGTTTTTATTCTCCACTTCTTCCCAGATGAGATTCAAAAAGGGCTCCCTGTAGGTGGGCAAAACAACTATGCTGAATATGTTCATTAGTCTACATGCCACTTTCCAGCAGCAAATAATATGAAAAGCATAGCTATTCCTACTACTTGTTTGCTGTTCTAAAGACCTCCAAATTTTTCTTACATTAATGAACACCCTTTATAACTCAATATCTAATCAATCATCAACACAGGTATTTCATTCCAGATACTGGTAGTTCAGCTACAGCATACAAACCTAATTTGTAACCATGTTATGCAAAATCAAATACATTCTTCAAAAATACTTTATTAAGGTTGCAGTGAAAAAGCAGAATTGCCCAGCATGAAGAAATATTCTTTAACAGCCATTCAAAAGATCTGTTAAGTTACTGTAGGAAAACTGACCTTGCAAAAGTTTTGCACCAACACAACTGGATCTGTACAAAAAATAATGGAAAAAGTCCTTCCATTTCAGGGTCAGAGATCTGCGCTGACATGCAAGCCTAAGCCAAGCAATCTGATCTACTATCCAGTCAGACTTTAAATACCTTCCCTTCAAATATTCCTAATGTATTTCTTGAACTAAGTGAGACCTTACTGGTTTGAAATTGTATGTAAATATTGTCACATAATCTAAGAGGAAAAAAAATTACTACTTCCCTACATTTACATATTTTAAAATAAAGGAATGAAGATAATCCACTAATTCCCCTACAATCCATCAGTTCTTATACCTAGATATTGCCACTAAGTTGCACCTAATATGTTCAGAGAAGACAGCTGTAGCAGAGATGAACTCAATTGTGCAGAAAGCAGATACTGCTGCAAACTCAAAGAATGCAGTCATTGTGAATCATGTCTGATGCCGTACACATTTTTTATATTATTTTTGCTGGAATTTTATTAGGGTTTCTGCTTTCTTAATGGATAGTATTCGAATGTAGGGCTATTAGCACTTCCAAGCCTCTGGCACCAGGATAAAACAAGCCCTTTGCATGCACATCATCCTTGAGAATTTTGATAGACAGGTTAAACATCACAGCTTTTACAGCTGCACATTGGAAAAGTCATGGGAAAGAGGCAAAGCGGAGAAACTGATGTGAGCATGTTTACAGCGTTGTAAAATTTATTTCACCATCTTCAGAAGTACTAGATTATTTACTTATTTATTTGAAGGATAAAAGTAACATACAGAAAGCTTTCTATGAAGTTCATTCAGCTCTTTCATTTTAATGATTATACACCATCATAGCAGTCTTTCACCTCAGACCCATTTGGACATTGATGGATGAAATGCTAGAGACACCCAAAGCCAGCATCTGCTGCACAGGCAATTTCTGTACTGACTAGAAGACTCCATCATGCTCTGTCTCACTTCTTGCAGAATTCCCTGCTATAACTGAAATCCTAAAAGGTTTCTCTGTGACCTCTGCAGATCACCCAAGTGCTATTCCATGGACACTGAGGGCAAGACACAATGAAACCTTACAGACACAGCAGCTAGTACAACCTGGGGCAGAGCACAAAGTTAATTTCTTGTTAGCCAGCTTGGTTTGAAGTTCCCCTGTATTACTTGAAGTGTTGCAATTAAGCACTGCTCTAAGCTATGCTTAATTAGGCTGTAAGCAAATGCTCATTTGTAACTTGCATGCAGTGTAATGCAGAACTGAATATTCACTGGGAGCAAAGGGAAATTACACTGAAGGTAGATTTGCACAAATATAGCTGGCAGCCTCCTGATTTTCCCCTTCTTATTGATAACCTAGAAAATACTAAAAAATGTGTTACACTGTACAAATGATTAGAAATAGACAATCTTTATCCCTGGGAGTGAATGTGGTGCTCTCATGCCCCCCCCCCCCCCCCCCCCACCCCCCCACCACCCACCCCCCCTCCTCCTAAACC
>VZTJ01006819.1:1826331-1837695 GCA_013397795.1 Orthonyx spaldingii | reverse complement strand
ATCCCAGCTGACAAGCACTTCACTTCCCTTGGAATGACAGCCTCTCTCTGCAGAAGATGAAAGACTCAGGATTTAGATTACCTCTTCCATCTGTGCAGGCAAAAAAAAACCCAAAAAAACCCAACAACCCAATGCCAAAAAAACCACCAAAATCCCCAACAGATTAGGATGCAAATCATGGTGGGTAAGTATGCTCAAAGAAAAACAAAAGTATAAACCAAAATTTTCACCTAAAGCACTGACTGGATCCACATTCAGGACTAAAACCCAGTCTCGGAGCCACTCATGAAAACAACAAAAGAGGTTCTCAAATATATTGAGGACCTTTTAAATGCTAGAAATGGAATGACATTAGCTTCAAGTGTAGCAAAAACATTTTTCAGCAAAACATTATTCGAGTCTGCCTTTTAGAGGATGCTCATTTGACAAGGCTGTAACACAAGAGGCAAGGCTCAGCCTCACTTGGATGAGCTTTACAAAGCTTTGACAAGCTAGTTTGTTAAAGAAAAAAGTTCAAAGGTCAGCCATGGAAAAAAAAAAAATACATAGAACAAACCAGCATATAACACAGAAAAGCACATGGAGAATACAAAATACAAGGGTTTACCTGCATGACTAGATGTTGTTACTCCTGTAATATTAGCTTTCTTTTCTTTGCCTCATAAAGAGGAGTGTGATCTTTATATATTTAAGGTCTATTTCTTTTCAAGCTGTCCCATAAATCCATTATAAGGTGTGTGACAGTACTATAAGCAACCTTTTGATTTTCTTCTATACACAATCATATATATATGTGTGTGTGTATGTGTATACATATACTTCAAACCTTTAAACATAACACTACTCTGGGAACATTGTGGTTGTCTTCTTTCCTTGGATTTTAATAAGCAATAGGGAAAATAAGTGTAACCAGCAACAATGTGACAATTAAGTTACTTCACAGTAAGTGGATGATCCTAAAGTTTGCAGGCTCACAAATGACTCACTGAAGCCTGAGGGCGACTCATCTGTAGAATGAAATCCAGGTGTTTTACTATGGGGATACTGTTATTTAGCTTAGAATGCTCTTTTCATTAATGTTTTGCACCTCTTTTTTTTTCAGCAGTTTTTTTTAAGCAACGTTTGTTCCTTATGAATGGCTTTTCCCCATTCTTATTACCTATTCTGGCAAAGATGGTAGGGAAACATGATTTTCAAAAGTGAATGTTAAAGGGAAGAGGAGGAACTCGAGCAAGGTCAGCACAGGGTGAGGCAGCCAAACTTCCCCGGTGACTGTTGGGCAGAGACATCAGTCCCAGCACTCAGAGCTGCTTCCTCTGCAGCTCCTGAGTGTGATTCAGTGAGCCCAATGCCTCCTGCAACAGCACAGGACATTTGGCAGGCATGAGGCACAGGGTAGCAGATAATGTTCCTATGGAATGTTTGGATGGATAGTGCACACTATAAAATGTGTGTCTGCAGGGTCCTCATAAGTCCATCTCTAAATAATCCCAAAGGACAGAGGCGTTCCTCACTCCGGCCATACAAGAGATTTAGGCAGATGAAAGGGGTGGCTGAAAAAATCTGGGTACTATAATGTGGCAGCTGTTTGGAAAGACACAGAAGCAGCTTTTAAGGGTCTCTCCCACTTTTGTCCCCTTCTCCCATAAAAACTTACAGAACAGTGTTTTCTTTACTGTTAATGAAATCTCACTGGAAGTAATTCTGCTGTGACAAAGTTGCTTTATTCACATTCCCCAGAAACACCCCATGCTCAACATGGGATCTTGGATCTAAACTTTCAGCTGACAGTCAATCCAATTTGCTTCTGAGTGCTATTCATTTCTCCCTCAGCAAGACCAGAAAAAACCAAACACTCCAGGCATGAAGCACAACAATAGCATTTCCAATTCTGTTGCTTCCTGAAGTGCAGCAGGAGAAACCAGCTCCAGTAACCCCGGAAGCAGCAGGGTCTGTCACTGGAGAGGACAAACAATCCTAATGCCAATGGAGAAACATGAGATGCAGCTTCTATGAACCAATGATGGCTTGTCCTATAGCAAGCCCAGATTAAACTCGCTTTTACATAAATTTTGTAAATGATGTTCAGACTATAGCCAGGCTGAAGCAAAGATTGAAGATACTTACATTAATTAAACAAAATCACTTTTTAGTACAGTAATACTGCATTCCTATTAGGAGGAAGAATAACTTAATAAGAATTTGATAGGAATAGGAGACTATAAATCAAGAGCACAGAGAATTAAAACTCATCCCACAACGATTTAATTAACTCTGCAGTATTCTTCTAATACAAAAATGCCATTAAATTCCAACTAACATTTCCCCCTGTTTAGGAAATGGAACAAAACTGTATCTGCAAGCTCTGGTGCAATGCAAGAACATCCAATTACCAAAACAATGAACTAACTCCAAGTTCCTTCTTCCCCATGCATCCACACACAAACACCACCTAAGTAAAGATGGACATTTCAAACAGATTTCCACTTTAATCATGGGCACAGGTCACTGCCCAGGAAATTAAAACAAGTCCAAAAAAGTCTTTTACCTGTTGCGAATGAAGAGCAGCATTCCTCATACTTAAGCAAAGACTGTCCTGATGGGTTGGAAAGGAACAAACTAAACACTGGTTTTGCCTTTCATCCCTAGAAGTGGATGCCAGCAAGCCAGCAAAAACGTGGGTGTCTTCCCAGTCCTGCACTCCATACATCCACAGCATCCACCAGGGATCACCGTCAGCTCAGCCACAGGTGCCAGCACAGCTCTGCAAGAGTTGCTGCCACAGTGCACCTCAGGAAGGACTTCGTGGTCACCTCACCTACCAGCTGCTGGCAACAACCTGATGCCACATAGGATACACAGCAGAGGCTCTAAATTATGAGTTGGTGCTTTCTTTCACCTGCCCCACTGGGCAGCAGAGGTCCAAAAAGGCTTTTATCCAAAATGTCTAAAGTTGACCTGAACTCACACCTTGAGTTCAGACAGCACAGATGTCACACAGACTCAGTGTGGCTATTCCTACTTTGTTGAATGACTCCTTAAAGGCTATCAGCATAAAGTTATGACATTTCTGATTCGTCTCAACCATTCGTTTATGGTATAATTACAGTCACTCAATATAGTTCTGGGGTTTTTTAAATTCCCTACTGCACTTATGTTTACACTCAAACCCATTCCTGCCTGCCTCACTAGGCACAGAGAGAATTAGAATTCCTCTCATGTTCTACTTTCCCATTTTTCACTGCGTTCTCAGCCTGATCACTCCTCAGTTCTGTCAATTCCTGATGAAACCATAGAACAGCTAAGTTACATTCTTACTCTGCCATTAATAGAATATAGCAAGAGTAATGTGCAACAAAATGTGCAAGGGCATATGCAACTAAGATGCACACACAAAAACATAGTATGAACACACTAAAGCAGTTACAGCAGCAAATACTACTGACTGCTCAGTATTATTACTGTGCAACAGCTTTTTAAAACAACTGCAAACATTTCTGTGTGGCTGGAGACCCAGTGGGTGTACCAGCACACGTGAAGCAAGGCAGGCTTGGGTCAGGTCGGTTCCATTGAGTCCTGTGTGTCAGACCACCTTCGGACGGCCAGCGCGTTGCCCTGCTTATCCTGAGCACGCAGCCCTCCTCCCAGCACACTCCAGCAGCCGGAGCATCACTTCCGGGTAGGGAGCCAAAACGCTCCTGGGAGCTGGGCCAGGTTTGTGTCATTAGAAACAAAAAAATCCCAACAAATAACATAGTCTTGGGTTTAAGCATGAGATGCCCTTAATATTTCCAGTAATTCATGTTGGGAATGTAACTACTGTTCTGGCACTTTTCAAAAGCAGGAACAAAGAGACTCATTTCTTTCTACCACAAAGCTTCTCGCTGTAAGAGGCATGAGGAAGGAAGAACAGCAGCTTTGCCTCTGTGCTGATCCCAGTCCTCAGCAGGCCACATGCAGGGCTCCAGCTGGAGAGCCTGCAGACCACCGGGTGACCAGCACTAACAGTACTGAGGGCTGCAGATCTTTAGCTTAGTGCAGAAGACTCATTAGTCCTCAGATATTCATCACTCTCTTCTTCAGCAAGGAGTAAATGTGACTTTCAGAATTATGTGAACTCACTCCCTACCCTGATTTCTTCAGGAGTAACCAAGAAACAGGAAAACATGTTTTCATGACAGAGGAGATAAGATGACAAGTAATGCAACATCTTTCCTACACTGCCCATCAAATTTAGCTCGTTTAGTTCAGGAAAGTATTATTTCTCCTAACGAGAGAGGGGCACCTAACTGCATGAAAGGCCTGCTTTCATGCAGTTAGATCACAGCCCTGCAGCAGAGGCCTGCTCTTTCCCTATTTTTTCCAAACACAATTGCAACTGCCTTCAAAAACAGCATCTGAGTTAAACATGCTGCAGAGCAATTTATGTATGATTTATTTACTTAGCGTAAGCGCCTTGCTTCAAAGAAAGATTTGAGAGTAACAACATGACATGTCATGGCAGATACTCATGAAAATCCATGTTTTTAAAATTGGGCCAAAGGGAGTGCCTGAACTTGGACCTAAGGAAATGACCAGATTATATCCAGCTATAGATTTGGCCTGTTGACTCACTCTGATGTCAGTATTTACTTTCAAAATGTCTTGTTGCTAAAGATTGTTCCACTGAAGGATCAGGTACAAAATCTGCTGTTAGACATGCAAAATCTAACTTAGTACATAATGCAGGCATTATACAGAAGTTCATATTTTTATACAGCTTCTCTTCAGAAAATCAACATCCCCATCTTCAAAAGACCCAATATAAAAGTTTTATGGGAAGAAAAAATAAAAAAAATGAGCATCGCAATATGTAATTAGAACAATAAAAACTAAGAAGTCTGTTTACACAAGTTCCCTTGAAGGGTAACTAAATCTGGAAAAAAGATGACATTAATTCATATCCATTTGTGAATTTAATTTGCTAGAAAAGAGTAAATAATTTGGGTACATCAAACTGCTTTTTGGAAGTTTGCCTGGGCTGTATAGAGGGGGGATGTGAGAAATTTGCCCTATTTTTACAGTTGAAAGCTTCATTGACTCACACAAGATACTTAAGCCTAATATCCTGTGGCATTGCAGTGACCTACATGTAATTATTGCACGCTTTTTCCAAAATATTTGTACACAACCAGAAATTATAACCTAAGTTACCAACTAGTTCTTAGTTTATACCAGCAACACAAAGATGGACTTCAATTGGCAGTAACATAGCTGTCTGATGTTTTTAGCAATCTTTTGGACAAATGTTTGGTCTTGGTTTGGTGTAATTTTCTGGTTTCCATTTTTCTTAGACAAACATATTTATCCTGTTAAGTAAACAACGCTTTAAAAACTTTCAGCTGTACCTTCTCCTGGCCTGCAACCACTGTCCCCCCTTAGACATGGGGTGATCTTATGTTTGTAGGTGTGCATGAGCCTTACATGCAAAGATGTGGGGAGAAGGGAGACAGATAAAAATATCAAGTGGTCTTGCAATGCCCCTGGTGTCACCCAGACCATGACCTTCCTGCTCCTGCCTTTTCTTGCCCTTCCTAAGCATGGAAAGTGGGAGCACTCTCAGAGGTCTGCTGAAGTTTTGGGCTCTGAGGTGAGGTGTGTGTGATACTTAGAGGACAATCAGGCACTTGATGAAGAGGGGAATGCTTGGGCATGCACTGATCCGGAAGCTCCTCTCCTGTCAGCCTCCTGTCCAAGCTCACAGACAGTGCTGCTCTCAACTCAAGGACTTAAGAGCTCTTTGTCAGCTACCACTTGAAGGGTCATGGTTTCTCCCAGCACAAGACATCTGCACTGTCTCAACTCACCACACCAGTAGCTGAAGTAACTACTGACTCAACAGCACACCTCGTTGGTACTTTTCACCCAGGTGCTCACCAGCTGGTTGGCTACATTACTAAAACTTCAGCTGTGCCGATTTTTACAGACCTATGTGTTGTTCCCTATCAACAGGTCGACATTTAACATTTTTCACTGTAAAACTAAGATCAAAGTGGGCCATTTTCACCTGCAGACCTGTAATACAGGATCATCGTGCTGAACTTCAGAGAGGCATGCATCTCTTTAATTGCAAATCATTTCTGAATGTCTATCACCAGGTTTGTTTGGTCACACAACTGTATTAGCACAGATGCTGCCACTGTGGAGGTTGTTCAGTGCAGGATAGCCTTTGAAATGTAACCTAAAAGTTCACAGTTATTTCTCTTCTAAGTCTTTTACTACTAAATTATGCACCAGTTTCTCAACCTATGTGTACTCAGAAAAAAATTATCTACAAGATTAAGTTCTTTTTCTAAAGCAAAGAAGATTACCCAGAGTTTAAAAAACCCCCAAAAACCTAACAACCAAACCTGAAATTATTTCAATGAGCCTAACACTCCAGTTTTACCTCCCAGATTGCTTCTCCCATTAAATGACTATCCCATTTGCCTACACGTGTTTTTAGTTTTATGTTAGTACTGAAGACCTGTTATTTCCCACTGTTCTCTGTCTTCTGGGGAGCAGCTGCAGTATACTGCTGCAACTATCAGCTTTAAAAGCAGTATTCAGTGCCTGACTGGCAGCAGAGGTAGAAGTGGCATACTGTTTCCTGCTGTGGTGAAATTAGTACCATTACCCAACCGATCTCGTAAAAATAGTTTTTTAAAAAAATGAAAGTATTGCACTTTTTTGAGTACAATAAAGGAAATGTTTCATCACCATGAAAAAACAGAAAAAAGAACCTACCACAAAAAAAGTAAGAAAGGTTTATTACAGTTATTTTTCACTGTTTTACTGGTTTTACCTTTCTTTGCTGAGCCAAGAGTGTGAAACAAATGCAGAACAGTGCATAAAGCAATGCTGTGAACCGCATGTTAAAAAAAGCAGTGGCAACTACACGAAAAAAATAAGGAAGAGACTCAGAAGCAATAATAAATTTGTATCTCAGGCTCCAGCTACAGAATAAAATTTTGCATATGAGAAAAGACAATATCCATTTTTTCAGCCAAAAATATAATTGCAACTTTATGACCTGAAAGCTCCTTTACTCACTCTTTCATTCACACATGCATCCTATTCCTACAGGGAACAACATACTGGCAAAAAGTAAAACTTTTAGTAAAACTTGAATAGAGCTGGCATTTCTTTATGCCCAAGACTTGGCAATATGACGTGAAATCCTTCTATGTTTAAAAAGACTGGATCTTTCATTCCTCTTGCATAACCACTACTAGGTCTTATTATTGCAGAGCTGTATTTTACTATTATTAAGAAATAACATTAAGGTGTTCCAGAAGGAACAATATGAACAACACTTCCTTTCTTATGAAGTCATCAGACACTCCAGCTTCCTGGTGACCCTCCCACTGTTTCACATGGTCAGCAAACAAAACACTCACTCCTTTCTGAAATCCCCAAAGGCTACATTAACCTGAGACCCTCTCAAGTGCCACAGATACGAGCTGACCAAAGGCAACACTTCCTTCACACCATGTGTGTGCCGTGATGTCCTGTGTCATCACAGCTGCAGCACTGCTGGGTGGAACTATTTGTTTATTTACCTGTAAATGCTTGAGAAGCACCAAAGGAATTCACTAGCACCTCATATATCCCATGTAATCAGAATGGCTCATTCCCATCTCCTATTTTAATCCATGTTTACAATTTGCAAGCAGAGAACCTGAAATTAAGCATCTTGATGTTTAACCTTGGTTAGCATTTACCATTGTATTTATATTTTTCTTAAAGCATACTATTTTCCCTAACTGCCAGGTATTAAAACTTGCTATCACAGTCCTTTAACTAAGCTCATCACTCGTTTTATTAATCAGTAGTTTGTATTGTATCGACGGACATTTATCTTAGCCAGAGCATGTCCTAAAATAATTTATTCAAATTCCCAAACTCTACATTTTTTTAATGGGTTGAAGTTGGAAAGATGTATAACGTTTCTTAAGTGACTAATTTTTTTTTACTCATTATGTTTAGCAGACTCCAGTGAAGGTAACTAAAACTGGGTTAAACACAAATTACTAGGAGGCCGAACTGGGAGATTATTTTGTTATCCAAAGAAACTCCATATTCAAAATTGAGGTGGCTTTCTTCCTTCATGAAGAAACCAAACCTTCTCTCTTACTTTTGCCTATTAACACTTTAAAACTAGAAGGTTTTTTTTTTTCTCTATCCCTTCATTAAAGAGAGGAAAATACTTTGTTAGAGAGGAAAAGAACACATTCCTATCCTTTCCTCACTCAGAGTCAGTGTTTCTCAACTGCCTCCAGTGAGCTGATATGCTGAAATGAACAGTGTATTTGCATCTACAAAAGAAACCACTATTGGCCAACATGCTTTACCTCCTCAGCTTGTACCCTAAAAGGTGGATTGTCTTTGACTAAAAAATTCAGCAGCAAGCATATCTATACAATATAAATGATTTCATTTTAGGCTTTCAAAACATTTGTCAAAATTTTTCATTTTAAAGTAAGGTAGAATGATTTTTTAAAAAATTATAAGGTAAAATTTAAAAGAAGATCTTCTATTCTGCCTTTATAACCATCTTCTTACATACATTAAAAGACTGCTTATTTTTATATTTTTCTGCTGTTAAACCACTATTTTCTAAATTCCATCAAAAATTGATTCACAGATCATTTAGGGTTCCTTAAGGTTCTAGAGAGCCAAATTTAGGGTGGCTTGGTTAATTTCAGTAAAACATAGGCCTAAAAGGCAAAGAAACCCTGAACCCGAGAATATCTGGAGAGGTAAACACAAGTTCATCAGAAACTAAAGTTTATTTCAGAAAGACAGCTATGCTGCTGTCTTGCTGGCAAGTGCCAGGAGGCGGAACTGCCCCTGGTTTTATCTCCCCAGAGTCACATCAACACTGCCTTGGCAAAACAGCCTCTCTGCTTAGCCAGTACCTGGGTCTCTGACAGGCCCTGTGCTAAATTCCCAACAGGATGGCTAAATTTTTTTTCCCAGGGCATTATTTGGTTATCTGTTTTGTGTATATAAGAAATACAGTAAAACCAGTGGAGATGCACTGTGTCTTTCAGGAAAGCAGGCAGCTGTTTATGGCGCTGTAACTCAACACAGAACATGCGAGGGCACACATTTGGGTCTACTGCTTGTAGCTGAACTGCCCACTCAAGCCCTTCATCTCTCAGAGAGGATGTAGGAACTAATTACAAACCAACTGAGCAGTGACAGAGAACTTCTCAGTATTTTTGGGTACTCAAGAACAGAATTGTTTTAAGCCAACAGTCAGTTAGAGTAACCCATTTTTCCTTCCCATGCAAGTCAGCACAGTTTACAAAATAAAGGTTTTTGAGCCCAGCTTTAGTCATCAAGTGTGCTTGAGGAATGATACAAAATAAGATGATTGTTTCTTACAGAGTGGAGTAGGACAGGGAAGAAAAACTGCTTTGTCACTGAGGTTACTGCTCTGGACCATATGAGAACTCAGTCTGTGCTGTCTTAACTGCCAAGAACCCAGAAAAATTACTCCACCAGCTTTCTATGGGACAACCCTCCCCTTAAATCCCATTGCAAAGAGCTGTGCCTAGTTACAAGCTCTAAGAACACCTTTGCTTTTTGAGCAGTGTCATGAAAAACAGCAATTAAAGCTCCACCACATCTTTAAAGAATTCAGCTGTTCAGCACTTTTGTGGCACCTAGAATATGCAGTATAAAAGGCACAGATCCTCATCCAACTCTAAGCTAATTAACTTCTGAATTAGTAGGTCTTTATGTTGAATAACAAAATCTGAAGGATATTAAGCATTACTGCTTCATTCAGAACATGCATTTATCTGAAAGAGGCTTATTTCATTTTTACGCTTCTTTCTTACAAACCTTTTCAAAAAGGTCTGAAGCCTATTTGAAGATACTCTCTCGGCCAGTGCTGCCCTACTCAAAGACAAAGTCTACAAGTGTTTTTACTTAGCTGGGAGCTTTCTTCCTGCCTTCAAAATGAAGTAGTCCACTGCTGGTTTGCACGCGAATGGATGACCCAAAGCTTCATCCCATACTCACATGCTTACTAGCAGGTTGACTCTGAGGTAAAGATCCAGGGGCCAGCACTGGAGAACTTGCGGGGCTACAAAGTTCTGGGAAGGGATTTGGGATGGCCGGCAAAGACGATGTTCTGAATTGCTGTTCTTCTTCTTGAAGACGCCTATAAACACAGAAACACTACACATTAAGAGGAGCAAACTGGCATCATTAGACCTGGATCTCCTGCCCCAGCATTTGTGATAATGACACCTAAGACAACGAATCAAACCCACTCTTTTTCTAGGCAACTACTATACAGTTACAGCAACTGCTAGCACAAAGTAGGTAATTGCATGTGAAAAATGACCAGTCAGGCATCTATGCTTGTTTTGTTGCTTATAATTTGATTACTTGGGTGAGTAACTGAGGTAGCTGCGCAAATAAAGTAAACAGAAATATCTATCTGTACTCACTGTTGTAAGCACTAGATTACAAGCTTAAGATCTGTATGCCAGAAAGTCAGTAAAGCTCTTCCAAATCCATGTGAAAAGGAGAAAACAATGGCAGTCACTCGGAGCCAAATTCCAAGTGGATTTGAAAACAAAACCTACCCCACTGTAAAGTTCTCTAAGCTGACACTTAAACCAATATTGTCACCTCCTTATAATACCAGATTATACCTCCAAGCAACTTGGCATTTCCTGGAAAAATGAAAATGCAAAGACACAGCTTCAGCAATAAGCTGGAATTACACCATCCCACCTTATGCCCGTTGTACAGTTACTGTTCAGACAAGTTTGCATCTACTGAATTACGCCTCATGAGTTTGCATACAACAGAGTTTCAAGTTCCAGTTTATAATACACCTGCACTGCCCACACCAACAAAAGAAGAACTAAAGCCTACCAGAAAAGCTGTAAGACCAAGTCACAAGCACACAGATGGCTTTTGGTTTCCCTGTTGCCTGGCCATGCAGCTGACTGCAGCATGCTACCCTTCAATGCCTAGGCAGAAGGCACCATCTAGTGGCAGTCATGAAAGTTTTCAAATCCAGTTTCCTGGATTTGAAAGGCAAATCAGTTTGCTCTCATTTTTCTGCATGACTTCAGCAAGCAGAGCCTCCTTAACAGAGCTGCCTGGGAAATAAGTGCTGAGTTTACCTCTGGCAGCATGTCCCACTCTGGGTACACTCACTATCTTTGCCTGTACCACAGCCTGGGGGATGACAAAATTTAACTACTGTGAAATCTGTTCCACAGGTAACTTTGTCCTGCAATTTAGTTGCCTTGGCATTCCATGACTGAGTCTTACAGATCTGGGGATTGCAATAAATAGCAGGTTCCAACCCTA
>VZTJ01006819.1:1736888-1808345 GCA_013397795.1 Orthonyx spaldingii | reverse complement strand
TTTTTAGTGACATCTTTTTTTTTTTTTTTTTTCTTGATATACCACAGTGTATGTGCTTTTTGACACAATTAAGTTAAGGTATACTTGCTGATATAGACCATGAGTGCATTCCAGTGTAATTTGTTTGTCTCAACTAAAAGAGATATGTTCCCATGCTGAAAAATGTTAAAATCTGCAGTCCTCAACTTTCCAGTCATTTGGCAGAACCAGTCTTTATTTTATGTACAGATTAGAAAAGACATTTCTAAGAAAGGTCATGTTTAAGCTGTAACTTGGACTGGGCATTTTCCTCTCAGCTGTACAACGTGTTATGTCTTTATGTGTCAATCCCATTTTTCTAGTATGTAAACTCCTGAAAATCGTTTTCATATGCAGAAAAGGATACTAAAAGCTTAAACTAATTCTATACTTGTTCAGACTGCTTAACCTAAATTTGCTATAATACTGTCAGCCATCTTTTAAAATTCATTCAATTTTTAAGCACAAGGCCAACTTTTGCTTAGCATTTGTAATTCTTCCTCTAATTAAAACCTACTAACAAGTGAAAAGGAGCATGAAGGGGTTGGATAAGGAATCCTAAAGCAACAGAAGCCTTTGCCAGAAGAACTGTGGTATGAGAAATATGCCCCATTTCACTATTGCAAACAAGTCTTACCTCACCCTCGTTCCATTTCTTACCCCTGAAAATGTAACAGAGCTAGACATTGCTTGGTTATTCTTTTATTTAATAATTTTTATTTTTTAAAAGGGAGGCAAAGTGAATTTCCGTATTAATTTCTAAGATGATAAAAGTTCTGCTTTAAAGATGAAGCTCATTAAAAAAGTAAATTAACTTATACTTTTTTTCACCTGAGGCACTGGAAAGAAGAGACAGAAACCAAAGGTTAGGATACTTATTAGGACAAACAATGGAAGGAAACTAAGAGCTGTACTGCTTGTTCTCCATCCTCTCACTACTTTGACAGAGACCAAAAATATAACTTTGAAGGTCAGGGGAAAGCAAAAATCCAAAACTTGGATACACGTCTCTCCAAATTGTGTGCAGACAAGAGGGCTGCACTGTGTTAGCTATTAAAAATTACCTGCATCACAAGAGAGATCAAAGGTGCATGACTGGTCAGAGACAGAACAAAAATTGGTTCAGTGTGTGCTAAATGGGGGTGGGAGTAAATCAGGACTTTATCTGCTTAAATGGATTTAATTAAAAAAAAAAAAAAAAAATCTCATTCCAAAATTGTTAAATGTACAGGTGAACTATGGCTGTTATAAGGTTTCTTGCAAAGATGAAGTCTAGCCAATCTCAAGTCAGGGAGCAGTTGTTGACATTACATCTACCTCTATTTCACCACATCTCTGCTACCACACTCTTGGAAATCAGTTTCATAGAAAATGGGGTCTATTTTCCCCCATCACCTTCAGAAAGCACAGAGACACAGTTAACACTGTGCTCTTGAGAAATCTGGCTGCTTTTACCAAAGCAGAGAGATTTAAAAAATAAAATAGCCTCCCCTCAATAGTCACAGTGATTTCAAACATACCATGTGCTGCAGATAAATGGCAATCAGTTTCTGACAGATGATACTCTTAAAAGTCCAAATAAGCAGAATAGATTTATTTCAGACCTGAACACACAGTCATTAAACCAGATTAAAGCCCTAGAGCTTTCCATGTAATCAGATACTGAAAGTCAGTTCTCTCTCCATTAAAGTTGACCTTGCATAGTGATATTGTACTTCTATCTCAAAAATTAGAGATACTTCTTAAAAGATTATTTTCGAAATACATAACAGACAGTATAGCCGCAGTGAGTATGGATTGTTTCCATCCCTAAATATACCCTTCCCCTTTACTTGTCAAATTGCCTTTGAAACTTAGAATTTGATTTTGGTTAAGGTGTCAGAATTCAAAGTTAATATTCTGATGTTGCAGAGACACTGTTTTTACTGAACAACTGCCATTGTTACAACATGATTAAAAGCCAGGCTACATAAAAAATCAACTTTCTTAGCTGGAAAGCTCACTAGTACTGAGACTATTTTAAGTGCCCACAGCCATGTTTTGACATTTGGCTATAACACCTTCACTGAAAGGTTCCAAAGCTTCTTACATAAAACTAAATACACTTAAAACATTCCCCCTAAGAAGGAATATGCAAAACCCAAGAACATGAAGGAAGAGGATGTAGCGGCACAGGCAAGAATTCAACTCAGCCATGTTAAAAATGTCATCCAGAAGCTATCAAAAGAGCTCATGTTGATACCATTAATTTCCATCCTTTTGCTCTAACATGTTGACAGTAGAAATTTAGTCAGATTACAAAAGAAAACATAAAAGCAGTACAGTTATGCCAGAGAACATATGAGCTCATTCCAAGATTTTATAGTTAACTTGCATTGAGTAAACTAGAAGAGGATATTTCAGATCACTAAGCTCAATTTTGGACCACTAACTCAAATGGAAGAAATAAGATGCCTAGGACACAGAGGAAGACCTGAGACCAGAAGTGTTCCAATACCTGTTGGACAATATAAATAAGTATATAAAACGATTTTTAAAATAGTGAAATTTATCACATTTCACTGCTTTAGCAATGGAATGGTGCAATTTGCTAAGCAAATACACTTACAGAGAAGGGAGCGCACCACCCACGGGATACTAGACTTTTTTTTCCCTCACAAAAGACATGAGATAAACATATAAAAAACGAGCTCAGCTCTGGTACTTGGGACAAACACTTCATCATGAGGTGGATATTGAACCACTACTGGTTTCCCTCAGATATCTGAATTTCCCCAAGCACACCATTTCAAACAGAAGCATCAGACCCACGAGCTCAAGCCCGAGAAATGGAACGCCTGGAACAGCATCATCCCCATGAAGGGTTTGCAGGCTGAGTCCCTCCAGGAACTGTCTCTCAGCCTGTGCAAGGTGCTCTCCCTCCCAAGGAGTCACCAGCCAGGCTGCCCACACAGCAAGTGGCCGTGTGACCCAACACAACCGGACTGGCGGCAGTGGCACAGAAAGTGTTTGTGCCGCCGGTGGCATCGCCTCGTGGAGCTGGCACACGGCTGGGGGAGCTGCCAAGGGTAAACAAATACATGATGTGAACGTCGGCCTTCTGTGAACAGAGCAGACACTCCCAACAAACCAGTGTGTTTAGGCACCCACCCTGTGGCACTCCAGTCTCTCACCGAGAGCCCCCCAGTCGTGCTGCTCCCCTGAGTGGTCCTTGCGCAATAGCTGCAGCACAGGGAGGAAGTTTTCCAAGAGATGTCCCTGAGTGCACACCCACTGACAAAGAGGGAGGGCATCCCATGTTGCCTCTTGCATTACCCAACCAAAGGATGCAAAAAGAACATATAGATTTGCTCTGCTTCAGCAGCAGCAGGAAATGCATATACTTTAATACTAAAGACAAGAATGAATTAAAAAGGACATTTGATTTTACAATTGATTTTGCAGTGTCTCTCCCTATTTGATTTGTGGTGAGTTCTTAAAAGAGTCACCACTGTACACTTATGCTACTACTATGCTAACTTGTTCTCAAGGAGGTAACATATAAGGGGTGAGGGAGGTAAAAGTCCTCTTTTTCTGAGAAGGATCTGTAAAGAAGCAAGAGAAGCTCATCACCTAGATGCCCAATTTACACCTTCCCATCCCAAAGCCTTAGACAAGAATTCAACAGTAACAAGAAAGGAGCTTCTAATTACTGTGAATTCACACTTTGTGAATTTACTCCCCTCTGTGCCATGGTACCTGCAGATACAAATCTTGAAAGAGAGGGCAGAGGAACACCTATCTGCAGTATAAAACAATCCCAAACCACTATTTCAGATGTCATACACCCATACAGCTCCAGACCCTGAGGGATGAATATGGTGCATCATGGACTATCTTAAGCAAGGAACCCAATTTCCCAGTTCATCTCCATTTCCTCTTCCAATGCAACTGCTCTGCGCCAGTAACTACCTTCCCCTCCAGCACAGCAAGAAGGTCATTGCAAACCTGGTAATAACTTCACCATTTTTCCATAGGCCACAGAAAAAAACAGGCTTAAAATTAATGTTTAATATTGTAGTACTTCTTGGTTTAGGCTTACTTGAAATTCTTAATTTTTTCTACATCTCAACTTGTAAAACTTCCAATGAACCCCAAGGCAAACCCTATAAAAACAAGACAGTGGGCTCCTTCCCTGCACTGAATCCTGCCTTGTCAGAGAAATTCAACAGATTGATACACTGAATCCTGAGATTATAAAACAGCTTATAATACTATGCTTGTCAACTATGAGATATTACAGCGCTTTTTTATTCACATCAGGTGGCTTCAGAGGAACACAATTAATTTTAAATATGTCCAAACCCAAAGATTTGCAAAGCTGATACTAAAAAGTTGATACATGAAAAATAAAATAAAAAATTAAACCAAAAAATACAATAAAAATGAAAGAAAATCCATCAGTTACATACAAATGTTTAAATTATGTACAGAGTCTTCCAGCTAAACTCAATCGGTTCAGTTCATCTGTCTTCTGTAGCTCGCTGCAAATCTCTGAAACAATCTGTACTAAACACCAATCTACTCTGTCTTCTCTTTTCGTAATTTTTTTTTTTCAGAGTTCTGTCAGCCCAAGGGTTTGGAAACTAATCTAATGAGGGAAGTTAAACTTCTACACAGCTATTACGGGTGCCCTCCTAGTAGCTGTGCTAACAAGATTCATCACCAAATATAAATGGAAGCATTCTCCAAAAGAAGACAAAGGTACTGTAATGAGCTAGGCAGGAAGCAGGGCCTCCGCTCTCTGCGTATGATTAGTCAGTGTAAATCATTTTGGCACTAATGGTGCTTTTTTTCTAAGGCTGGACAACGACAACAACATTTATACAAAGCACGAGAATTCATGAATGTCTGGCAGTATTGTCTCCGAAATACAAGCAATGTTTGTTTTTCATTCTACACTTTCAATTCAGTACCAGCTGGATTCTGCAAAAAACATGGGTTAGTTCTGATACACCAGATAACCAACTCATCCCAGTCAGATCCCACAACTGAAGCATTTCAGAAGCAGCACCGACTGTTACTAAACATCCTCCTCCTTAGCTACAGAATGAATAACAAGCTCCCATGCCTATCCTGAGGCAAACACAAAAGAAAATATATTAAAAGCAAGTAATAACAACAGCGATGGAGAAAAAGAGTGCTACACAGTATTATTTCTCTGGGCTAAATCTTAGGCATTGTATAACTTCACCTACACACATGCTCATTCAAAAGTCTGCCTGTATTTACATGGACTTGTATTTTTTGGACCCAGGACTGTTCCAGTGTGCTAGAAGGGAAGTTTCCACCATGCTGACATTTAGTGTCTCTATAAAAATTAATGTATTAATGACTAGCCAGCAAGGTACAGGACAGCATCCACCTCAAGAGTCAGCTGCAGTAGGATGCAAGTTGGCAGATGCCCTGGATCCCTCCAGTTTCACTGGGAGCCAAGTGGTCTGTACATACAGGCAGGAAATCTAATGCCAACCCAATCCGCAACCAAGGCATATTCACCATCTCACTACAGGCAAGAATTCCTACCATAACCAACCAAGAAAGACCAAAGGATGTTGACAAAGGACAGCTGCTGGCTAAAACAACTCATCACCATGCCCTTTCTGCTGCTGGAGCCACTGGCTGTGGAGTCAGAGGTACCATAAGGTTCAGCTCAACTCTGTCTGCAAACTGCAGTGACAAAAAGCATCATGTCCAACAAGAGCTGAGAGCACCTTGAGAAAGGAAGAATTCGTGTGATTGCATTAATAAAAGGAAGATAAATCTTTCATCACAGAACCATGGCAAAACACGTTTGTACAGAAACTATCATCCCACATACAGAAAGCGCCAGTACTGCATGTCTAATACTTCCATTAAAAGGCAAGGTGACAGAATCTACCTTATTTATGCCTGGCTTTAAAATTCTGAGTAAGAAGAAGCTACGCAATCCCAAAAAGTACATGTCAAGTACCAATAAAAAGTATTGCACACAAACTTCACATCTGGGACTGGAGTTGGCAGTACTTGCTGCCTGCTAGAAAAACAAACAGAAAAAATGAGCTCCAAAACATGCAACAAACAAAGAAAATCCCAGAAGAACAGAGCAAGAAGAGAAACAGCAGTGGCATGGCGGGCAGGTTAAACCCCCTGAAGTCCAAGAGTCAACAAATTCTTTCAGGCTTACAGTTTTCTGTAGCATAGTGTATTTTGCCATCATAATTCATATAGCAAAGCTGTTGCACAGTAGCACAGGGAAATCGATATGATAGCTTTATCTTGCTGCTGAGACACATTCAAGGTTAAATTTTGTGGCATCACAGAGCAGTATCACAGAATAGCCAAGAGGAACAGAGGCTGCACTGCCAGGGACTTGGGGGAGAGATGAGAACCAGCAGCATCCTTTGGGAAGGACAAGGGAGAACAAATCCCAGAGCCTACCATCTCTCTGGAAGGCCTCTAAATGGCATCCCAGTGTGAATGCAAGGGTTGGAACTAAAATCACTACTATGGTCCCCAGTTCTGCCTCTCACTACTGGAGTACAAATTCTGTAGGCTACACACTGCAGAAAATGTTCCATTGCAAAATTTTAAACATTTGTGGCTGATGAATCCTTTGCTAAGTGAGAAGGAAAAAAAATTTGAAAAAACCAATACCTGTCGTCGCCTCCTAAGCATGCTCTCACTTCCTCTTGGTGTTTTTGAAGATCTTAAATAATTGTTTTGCTTGTTTCTTCACCTCCTACCTTTTCCTCTTCAGAAAAGCCACATAGTGTAGACATATTTTTCTTCTTCAAGCCTAGAGGCTTTACTATAGCTTCTGAAAGGACTGTTCCAGAAATACTTGGACTTGTTGGTTATTAAATGCCGAATTCTAACTGGCTGTTCTTAACTTTGTCTAATTTTTAGTAGTTATCTGAAGCATATCTGTTCCTTTACATTAGTGGATACTAGTACTGTTCAGCAGGACAGCTTGCTCTTTCCTATTACATTTGATTCATGAAGTAGCTTATGGGGAATATAGGAAAGACATCATAGTTCCCACTCTTTGCATTTAGTACCTTTACAAAACTTGCCCAATTATCAGAATAATTGAAAAGTGAGTACTAAATAATGGCTTAGATATTAAAATATTTATTGCTAAAGTAAACAAGTTTATTAGCATACCTACACATAAGCAGTTATTAAACTATTTCTAGGAAAAAATACTATTCCATCTGCACCCAGTTTTGCACATTAGTTTTACATGAAACCTTCCTATTCTAAAGACTCCTCACTTTACACAAGTATCTTCTGCTCCCCAATCTTTACAAGATACTCTTTTGAAAGAAGAAGCTGAAGAGTTATAAAGCATCTGCTTGTGTAAAAACAGTGATTCAGCAGGAAACACGTACTTGAAATACCCTTCACAAGAAAGGGCTTATTCACCCAGGGACAGTTGGCAGGGTTATCTCAGTCTCCACTTGAATGCTCTTTTTCCAGTTTGTGTTAAAGGGATTCAGATGCCTGGGAAGAAGCTAATCACCATTTTTATAGGCTGTGGAAAGCAGTCCTGGTTCAGAATTGCAGGTGCTTGTACCAAAAGCTCTCCCAGTGAAAAGCAAAGGACCACAAGTTAATGTTCAACAGAAACTGGCAAATCTGCTGCGCTCCCTGAGCAATGTGGTCAGGTGTGAACTGCAAGTGCACACATAAAACAACATAACAACTACGGCTGCTCAAAGTTCAGCTGCAGCATTTAACGCACAATACGCTAAAGAGAAAAAGGCAGAGAACACCTAACACAGGAATTATTTTAGCCAATTCTAATCCTTCCACAATTTCTGCTCATGCCAATCACAGGAAGCTTTAGGTCTCCTAATAGGTATGTGCTTAAATCAGCAAGTAATGTTGCATACAACTGGAAGAAAAAATTGCCATAGTCTGTTGCAAATATCTTTATCATCAACATAATCAAGGCATACTACCAAATATATTAATTTGCAGTGGTTCTGCAAGTTGCTTCTGGATGCAGATTTTCTCTTTTATGTTTTAAATCAGTGTCAGTGCCAGCAAGGCTTTAACATAAAGTAGTGGATGACAAAGATTAGTGTGTAAGAGTAAGTAAAAACAAAGCAAACAGTGGTCACAGAATGTAAAAATCCATTTCATGTTAATAATCTAATCTTCCTATTTATTGTGTGATTAATATGACTATATGGGAGCTAGTTCAGACCATGTCACAACTGCCTGAGCTGAAGCTCTTCATGTTGTATTTTTCTATGTACTATTCATTAATCTGGAATTCTAGAATATATGCCAGCTCTAAAAATACTTGTACTTTCAAGTTCTTGGACAAGCATGTTTATTTCATATGCTGTGAAAAGAGTGTGGATGCTCCTACTTGGACAGAACAAACACACAAGACATGAGGTAACATCACACTTATGGCCACTTCCATTTCCAAGAGGGTACCAAAGCAGCAGTACCTTGCTTCCCCTCCAACACCACAAAAAGGCAGAAGTCCTACAGCCCAGCTTAGCATTAAAGGCCACCTTTGGGCATTTAAATTTCAGTTCTTAATTCACACCACTAACATAACAGCGTCAAGATTAATACTGTACTATGTACTTACTTCAGTAACAAACTTAGAAAGATTTTAGAAATACTGGATTTGATTGCTGTCAGTCAGCTCACATAGAAGAAAAATCCCAAACAAATTGTGGATGCATAAGTGATCTTTACTTCAAAAAGTGTTGGGGAAAAACATTAACTGGGTCTTGCTTGAGAAACAGGTATTGACCTGCCAGTACCACCTCAGCAAACCATTTTCTTTAAAGACAGCTGTTTCCTAAATTAATTTGGGCCACCACATACAGATATTTGTCCCAAAGTGGCTGAGAAAGAGCCACATGCCAGGTGACACTGTATGGATCCTTTTGCAGTACAACAACATTGACAGGGGAAAACAAGGATCTGAAAAGGAAGTGGGAAAATGTCAGGCTGCAAAGCTGGCATTTTGCCATCAAAACACAGTATTACCTATTTCTTCTACAAATGTTCAGACTTCAAAAGCAGCAGCCACAGGCACCATAACACATGAACCCAGACCACAGAGGGTATGTTCACCCCCCTCAAAAAATCCCTTGATTAAAGGGGGATATTTACAAATAGCTTCAGAAGTCACATGTATAGATCTGTTCCACAATTTGCATATCCTGAGATAGGTGAAAATAATATAACAAACATTATTAATTCTAAAGCAAATTAAAAATTGACCTTATAAAATGTGTTCTATGCATGCAAACATGCCACAACACACTGCCTCTGCTACTGCAAGTTTTAGACTGGATTACATTGCAACCTGCTGCCTTCCCTTTTCAATTGAAAGCAAAGGTTTAAAAACACCAGAAGACTTGGAGCATGGAAAGCGGGGCAAGTTAAAATACAATCCTCATTACACTCTGGGACTTGTTTGTGAAACTTTAATTGTCTTGATAATCTACAAGTCATGAAATTTGAGTCTTGCTGCCCTTGACAAATTAAAAAAGCTGGATTTTTAAAGGACAAGTTAAGCATGTCATGTTTGGCAAATATTTTAAGTAATATGCTTGTAATCTTTCTTGTTTCTATAGTCTTGTTCTTTCTGCATTACTATTAGTTGTTGCACTGATGAAACAACATTTGAAGATGACCGTCAAGGACTTGGTTTCAAACTAAACCATCAGGAACCCTGAGGGTAAGAGGGTTCAGTGCTTAAGGGAACACTATTATCAATTATTTCAAAGCTAAAAAAATAAGGCTGAGCTGAACACTTTCTATAATAATACTAACTGTTGTCTTTCAGGTCTCTGAACAGACACAAATCAGTGAAGACACAGTTTTAAGACTTGTTTTAGCTTTTTATGAATGGTCCTGTTGAATTACAGGAGCTAAACTATTACACCTACATTGCAACATCTAGTTCAGGACTATCTTTTCCCAAATTAGGTGATTTCTGTCATGGAAAGCAAGTAAACATGCTTTTTTTTTTTTTAGTCCTCCTACTGCAGACATTGAGCCAGAGCCCTTCTTATGGCAGTCAAAGATTTTTTTCAAATGCAACCTTAACATTACAAATGTTGAATTCAATGTCAGTACTTCCCTCCTCCCCACTCCTAAAAATAGGAGAATATCCCTGTCACCCAGGCTAGTAATCCTATCTTGGGCTACAAGGTTTGAGATGCATACAAATCCTTCATCATCTTCACTCACAGCTCAAAGAACAGTTGTGACAAAAACTGATTACTTTAGCTGTCCTTCTCCAGCCATCCAGAACACTTTTTTCCCCCCAATGTGAAGCAGAAATGGCAACATGGAGGCAAAACCATGCCTGCATTCACCTGAGAAGCCTGGGTTTCCACGCACTATTCCTTACCTTGGTGGTTCAGGGAGATGCGGTTAGATGGTTCTTGGAAACCTGGTTCCACCAGATCCCGCCGACCATGAGCTGAAGTCTGATCTACATTGTCCTAAAAACAGAAGAGCAGAATATCTTATCAAAACCAGGCATTCTGTACTCCCTGCAAGCTACATTACGCAGAGTCAAACCACCAATACAAAACAAAAAAACCCTGCCATGCCGCTGAAAGGAGAAACCAATGTCAGAGAAGGTGGGGGAGCAGATCACAGGGGGACACTAGGCTGTCACATTAATACGTGTGGCATGGATCCAGAATCAATGACTGTGCTGTTGGCTCATCTGTACACCAGTTTGCGTTTCAAACTGAGAAACAGTGATGTAAATGCACTTCCTAGTTTAACAAAAGTTTCTTCTTGCATCAAATTATGTGGAGGCTTGGGGCTTTGTTTTCTTTAATTCCAAGTCTGTGGCTTAGGGCTTTGTAACTAATTAACTGGACTGAAACAGATTCAGTAGTGAACTACTAAACCTCAAGAGAAATCAGAAGTTCAGTTTAGATAAACATCCATGGCTCTGGATGCCAACCTGTTGTTTTTTTCATACTGGAACTCTCACAAGATCAAGTTTCATGAAGTTTTAACACAAACTGAATTTGGCTAAGTCTAAAATACCACAGTTTCTCACAGCCCTTGCCAAAGAAGACAACTAGGAGAAAGCAGGAAAGTTGAAATATAAACAAGAAAATAGGAAAAGCAAGATAAGTCCCATTTTAGAAGTATGGGAAGGAGATTTAGAGCAGGTACATGGTTTTACAAACCCGGCATACCTTTGCATATACCAGTTAAGGGTGGGTATGGAAAAGTGCATAAAGTTGACTGCATTGATATATCACCAAGCATAAACTGCTGCAGTGATATACGTGACTATATACATGATCCCACTGTGCCCAAAGTGTGGGCTAAATAAACATTGGCGTGACCTGCTTTTATGGCAAAACATAGGAACCACCTTCACGGCAAATGACATTTTAATTAAGGCAGAGCAGTAACATGCACACAGTGAGCGGCAATTCAACTGCGTGCAACCATGAGCCCCCAGTTCAGCACTGACAAAATATAAGCAAACCATCAAAATCATAATGGATGTAGTGTTTGGGGATTAGAACTGTATATAGTTATACAGTATATGAAATAAATAATCTCTTTATCAGAGAGACTGTCTCAGCAGATGCTTGAGCTTTGATTCAAGTACTCAAGCACTGCTCTCAAGTGTCGTCACCATCAGGGATCAGGTCAGGAGCCCACAGGCATCTATAAGACAGAAACTGACAACAGTGGTATGACTAAAGAAGGTTTTCATGAGTGAACACTGTATGATAAGATACAAATGGCATCCATCTATCTATGTCAGATACAACTGGGACCACTCAAACTTCTGCCTCCATATTGGCTATCTCCCTTATAGCTCTTTACATTCTTCGCACTGATTTTCACAACACTGGCTGTTGTTTCATGCGCCACATCTCGCTTATCTCATGAGCTTTTGTTATTGCTTCTCAGGAATCAAAAAAAAAAAACCCAAACCACATCAGACCTTCTGTCAGCACAACTGTCTTTGTTCTTACTTTCTTGAAACACAGCAGTATTTGTTAGCTCTTTCACTGGAGCTAACTGAACACTTACTAAGAACAAACAACTCACAAGCTCCTGTTTTCATCAAATCCCTTTCAACCACAGGGTATCGCATTCTAACATTATTAGTACTCTTGGAGTACTAGTCATTCTCTTTGGATTCATCTCACTTTCTTTGGGACACCACACAGCCATCACTGACCTGGCCTACATCATCTCCATTTTAAATTTGAGGCAGGAAATTTGGGACTTGCAGCACAGGAAGGCAACTGCAGAAAGGACATACAAAATTATGAGTCTGTTCCCTGGAAAGTTCAGTTGTAATTTTTCCAAGGTGCCACGGGCAACAGCGGGGAGGAGATGCTTATCCAGGAAATGTTTCAGCCAAAACTTACAGCTGAAGCTGACTGCTCTTGGTACAAAGGCTAACAGGTAAGCAACGCAGGCATGGAGAACTCAGCAGAACATCTCTTCCCAGTCCAGAGCTTTTCTCTGTGTGTTTTCCTTAATGAAATTCAACATGACCAATTTTTATGGGGTAGCTAAAACCCCACAGATGCAGTTTAGCAAAATTATTTCCACTTCCCAGGAAGAAGTCTCAATGTGTAACACACGGATGCAGTGACATATTGCCTCTTGGCTGGGAAGAGCAACAGGGCATCCCAAGAGAAATAAAAGTTGGAACAAGAAAACCAGTTATAAGCTATTTGTCGCACACCTAAATATGTTTTCAGTTGCCCCAACATATAAAAGTCCCTTCTGGAAGGCAAAATTCATTAAGTACTATGTAGTAACAAAGGCAAAATGGGGCCAAAATGCATCATTTTACATTTGGGTTTCCCACAGCAGTAACACACAAACACTTAACTGGGAGACCTTATTTCAGGTTTTCACCTGGCTTCAGGACCATAACTCTTGAATGAAACCAGACTTTTCTTTTTTTTTAACTAGCAATTGCCAAAAATTTACAGGAATAGGATACGCCCTCTCTGGAATCACCTTACATCTGTACCAGAAGATGCTGAGAACCACAGGTCTTACTCACAAAGTTAAGCCAAAGCCATGCTAAGGTAGATCAAAGTGTTCAGAAGCAGAGGTACAGTGACTAATGACTGCTGGTGCTGGCCTTGTAAAGCTGATGCCCCTGCCTGTTTTGTTCAGTGCCAACACCTGCCCACAAGATCCAGAAAGTTCTCCTGCAGCTTGAGCAAAGCAGGGAGGCAAAGGTTTCCTCCGGACACTGCGGGCCAGCAAAACCCAGGTGCTAAAGCAAAGCGACAGGCCGTGCATAAACAAAGCCACACCTGTTACAGCAATGCAGGCAGTGGAGGGGAAAAGGTAAGGGCGGTGAGGTTTAAAGAGCCAGGGGTAGTTTCACATGACCCTCCAGAATCTGTTTGTGTCCGTTGTGCACAGACAAATGCTGGCACTCGGCCAGATGCAGTGGAGATCACACACTGGAACAAGGGTAAAAGAAGAAAGGGGAGGGGGACAGGAAATAAAGTTATATAATTTCTCCATGCCAGCAGCCTTGTTGTTGGGCCCCAGCTTGGGGCTGAGGCCATGGCCTGCAAGGTGGGCACCTACTTGGGTCCGTCACCATCCTCCCTGCTGCAGCTGAAAGCAGCTTCCAAGTAAGTCATTTGTTTGCTTCATGGTTTAATCCCCAGCTCTCCCTCCTCTTCCAATAAATGCTCTCAATATGAAATTAAAGCATGTTACTTAACTTACTGTACCATCCAGCTATTGTAGTATTTTTAGAAGCTAGCTGAGCATTAACCCTCGCTGACTTGTCTGCATGTGTTGTTTTCTCTGTCAGTCAGCATCTGCAACCAAGGACGATTTAACTGAGGGACTAGCAAGAGTGCTAGGACCTGAAGCAGGGTCCTTTAAAGCATCAGCATTTCATAAAGCCAAACACACCATCATTACAGGTCAGATTACAATGTCCTTTTGCAAACCTATGTTGCCTGACACAAAATGCGACATGCTCGCATCACCTTAAGAGCCAAAGTCCACTCATAGACAGTGTTATCTCTACGTATCAGTAACCAGGACAATCTAGATTTACTTTTCAATCTATAACCAAGCCTTTCAAGTTGCACTCCTTCAACTATGACATATAATGTTTGCTGCTGTTTGTGCTAGCACGATAAGCATTTCAGTTATCTAAGAAAACATTAAATCTCATCTTTTAATCAATCAATCAGCCAGACATATACTACAGCAGCTCTGCTGTCTGCACATGTGCTCTTTAATCACCTCTTTGACTGCAAGTGCCACTGTTCCCACCTGCAGTTTAGCTCAAGAGAGTATTTATCAGTATGAGACAGCATTATTAGACAGACCAGTGTGTTGCTACTACTCTACTGCTGCTTCCTTCATCCCAGTTTTTTCAGCAAAGGTTATTCAGTCAGTCATTCAGGGTAATCTTACAGGTAAATAGTACTTAGAGAAGGAAGGAGACAGGTTTGAAAGTACAAATAATGAAGCACCATTTATACTTCCCTTCTCCCTCATTCTTTGCAAAGAAAGGGGTCTAGGATTAGCGGAGACAGACTAGATTTCTGGAGAGGTCTGGAAATCCCCCACAGGCTTCAGCTTCTTCTAATTTCAGCAGTCGCTGGAAGTTTACGAGATGAAGAAAGGCTACAAGTGGTAGCACAGCTTCTCGGAAGCTCCTGGGAGCATGGCCAGACTGAGGATGTCCAGACCACCAAGACGACAGTCCCTGTTTTTGGATTTATTGTAGCTGTCTGCAAACCCACACTGCCATGCCCCTGAACAAAAGGCTCAATTGAGCAAGAGTCACGCGTACTCATGCCAGCAGTCCCACAGCAACAAATTAAGATCATGACATACTTCTGATGTTTGTACACCGTCCAGCACAACAGAAAGTAAAGTCAGACGTGCTGACGGGTCTCACCGCAATTTAGGAGACTATCAAGGCAGATATGCCTCAGTTTGCAGAGAGGGCACTCCTGCCAAACAGGAGCTCCCTGCCAACCTGGCGGTATTCCTTCATCACACCAAGGTACAGGTCTTAAAACTAGCTGAGCCATTATTTGAACCACCGCAGCTTTACTCTGTTCAGGCAACTCGTGTAAAGCAAAAGGAAGTACCTTATGTTAGCATAGACCGAGGAAACTTATTGCGGAGTGCTCAAGTGTAAGTGGTTCCCAGAAAAAAAAAAATTACAAAAATTCACTGAAGAGGTGAACACCAAGGGCTCTGAAAAAGTGGACAGAGCTCCAGGCTTCAGGAGTAGTGAGAAAGAGGATACTTTGAGAAATTACACACTCTCTTTGTATCTGCACCTTGTTGCTCTTACAGGAAGGACACAGATAGACAAACATTTCTTTATCTGACCCAGTACTGTCATTCTTAACATGCCCCTGGAGTTTCCTCAGGCAATGAACAGACGAAATAGCATTTCTTCTGAGGATGCTTCATAAGATTCCTTACTTTCCAAACAAAAGGCTGTTTGCATTTATGTAAAGTAACTTCCTGCACTGCTTTTTAAGCTTTGTTGATTACCATGATTTTGCAGCTTAGGTTTACTTCAAGCATCAAATGTACAAGGAGGATAATAGACTCAATTATGTTAAGTGCTGAGTAGCCAGCTATTCATCTAAGTAAACTTTACTATGGCTTACTGGTATCCATAGCCTTCCAGAGTTTTTGCTCACTCTGTTTTACTCTTAGCCTTCTGAAGGCAAACACACAGGCTATTACAAGAATAAATCCAACTGACAGATCCAGACCAATGTTCAAGTTCTAATCCAAACTCCATAGTCCAGATCAATTAGTAATTCATGTGACACTCCCTTCTTAAAAATATAGCAGCACAGTCCCCTACCAGACAGCTGATTAGCACAATGCATTTTCAGCAAGCTGACACGCCAGAGTTTGAGGAAATGTGTCCCAAGTAAGAGTCCTGTGGGAAGTACAAGGCTCTTAGGTTTGTCCAAAGTCACTGCTTTGCAAATGATTTCAAGTTTACTCAAACACAGTGTGTATGTTTTACTGTTTTCTGCCAGAGTGCTTAACATGTCATACAAATAAAGAAAACACAGGCTTTGCACACTAGGCAAAAAACTTTAAAGCGCATTCTCAGACAACCCACATATTACATAATTAAAGACCTGTAACCTGGTTTCCTGCCTCTTAACTATAGTCATTTGACTAGGTAAGAGCCAAGTGAAAGGCTCAGTAAGTCAACAGAGTAACTGTGAACCTAGAATTTTAGCATTCCCATTGCTAAGAGAGCTTGTACAAACAAGGGCTTAAAATAAAGCCACTTAGCTTTGTCAAAAGTTGGGCTCTCTCTCCTGAAGTAGTAAAGCCACTAACTGCAGGAATCCTTCTGGTTTTACAGTACTGGCTGTCAAGACTGGGAGCAATAACCCTAGAGACCAAGAACAAACAAGTCAGCTCAGGATTACAGGAGTAGCAAAGGCAGCAGCATTCCTCCCAACACACCACAGCACCTCCGATCCTCAGTGTTACAAATCACTGAAAACATGCAATAATCTGGCAGGGCACACAGGCCTGTTGTGATCCACACATTCCTACAACCCTCAGCAGACTTACCAGCCCACTACATAACATACACAATAGTTACAACAGACCAGGAATTAGCAAAGAGAGAAGGAAAATGAGGCTGACAGACAAGACAGACCTGTGTCCATGGTCCATGTCTCTGCAGTGGCAGAGAATTTGTTAAATGAATCACAGGAATTATATTACGTCCCATGATACAGGGGAAGGCAGAGAGGCTTGTCAGTCTGACCTTGAAGGAACTTATCTCCCGACCCCCTCTGGGCTTCAGCAACCTACTGATCAGAAATCCTTAAAGTGTGAAAAAAAATGGGGGGTTGGACCCTGTTGTCGACACTGAAACCCCATAGTGTGCATGCCCCAAGGTAGTGAAGTGTTTCTTCCTAAAAGCTATGGCCCGACACAGTTATAGAAGCCACTGCTATAGCTGAGTCAGAAAGTTATTTTTCTGAAGGTGTTTCAGATTTATTTTTAGGAGTCTAGTTATGTGACTTATCGCTACCTGCATTGCACCTGCTATCAGGGCAAACCAAAAACCACCATCACCTACCAGCCAGCTTCTTCCTGTCACCCTTGCCCCCACTCCAAGTGTCTCTTTGGTCTCCAGGAAATTAATTAATTAATGCAGTTTAGCAAGAACTGGACCACAACTAGCAACCTCTAACAGTATCTGGTAGCAGCAGTTTACTCCTAAAAGGCTTTTCTCCAGTAAGGCAGGAGTGTGCATACCATGTTAGCTGACAGCTCCAGCAATGCACTTTTACAGCATGCATACAGGCTAACATTACAAATTCAGCTTCTCTAGACTGATCTTTGCAAAACTGGCATTAACAGGGCTTTCAACACTCCTGAACACAAAATTTGACAAGAACTCTCTCACTAGATGCAGACCTCTCTTAGTAGGAACGAACCGCTCCTGCAAGAATTGAGCTGTCTCTCCATACTCTGCACAGAGAAAATGGATAGTATATTCCACAGTGTGCACTTTTTGGACCAGACTGTCATTTATTATGGCAGAAGAAAATTCAATGCATCATGGTTGCTGTCTTTTAATCAGCTAGCAAGGAGGGAATCCAACTGACAGGCTTAGAAATGCTAAAAGCTTTGTTCTATTTTTAATGAGACTAAAACCACTGTGGCTGTTAGAGACAGTTTACATAGTTTACAGCTAAAATAATGAAATACAGAAAAGAAACAATTGCACAAAGTTCTTAGTGAAAGCAACCACTCCTTAGAGGCGTCTTCACCTACAAAGTACTTAGAATAATGAAGAATTTACGTACTGATAAAGTATCCTTTTATTTCTTTTTAAAAAACAAATGAGATTCCTTTTCAATTCTAACAAAACACCACTGAATAAATGAAGTTTATATTAGGAAATTCTTCACAGTAGGAAAGTCGCATGCTTACATGGAAATATTGTTTCTTCTGCTGTCACCCACAGAACCTGATAATGTATCTTTAGCTTGTACTTAATTGCAAGTTACCCTTACCTCCAAAACAAGTCACTCTCACTGGCAAGGGACTGCCACTGACAAAGCTACATGTTTAAAGCTACATCCTTTGCTGCATGTTCTAAGCTCTTTGGTTTTGGTGTATATGGACTCAACCAATAAAGTCCCTGGAAAATCTGGTTTTTTGTGTGAGAGAAATGTACTTAACAATAGGAATTAAATTTAAAAACTGAGTTTTGTCACCATGAGAAAGTATAACCTAAAGCAATATGTCATATTCCTCTTCTTTTTAAAGAGGCTTTTCGCTGAGATCTTGTATCAAAGAACTGACACTTAACAGACCATACGACTTAAATTGAGCCAAAAGCACAAGTTCATACATGTTAACTACTATACTGGATGGTGCTCACGCAATCTAAGGGAGTAACACAACCCACAACAATGTGTTATTGTTCATAAAACCTTTGGCCTATTCAAGAATCCTTACCAGGGTCACTTTTTATATTTTGTCCAAGTTTCTGCAGTGCATGGTCAGACTATATTCCTTCTTCATCAGAAGGACAAAAAGAAGCATAATGGGGATGAATATTTGTACCCTGGTGCAATGGAAAATTTCAGCAAGTCACACACTTGCCAACGCACGTGTCCAATCTGAGAAAGCATCTTCAAAACTATTTTCTTTTAGCTTGTATTAAAAAAACAACAAACCAAACCAAAACAAACCAACAACAACAACAAAAAACCTTCCATATATCCTTTTGAGGGAAGCTGTAACACAGAAAGAAGGTACAGGATATTTGATCCTTTACAACACACTGGCCTCCCCAAGCTCAGACCTGTGAAATGCAAGGTAGCTCATTCTACTTGACATCAAATCTGCAACAGCTTTGGTCATAGCAGCACTGCTGGCCAGCTGCTTCCACAAACACTGGCTTTGGGAGTCAGGTTTTGACAGCATCCTTCCACCACGTGGACAGGAGATGTTCTTCAAAAAGCCTTGGACAGCCTGTCCCAGCACAGGCTAATGATGCCCTGAATTAAGGCTAATGATGCCTTGGAAGGCTCAGTGCTTGAAAGGATGAGCTGGTGGACTCTGGACCTGGCATTGCAGCAACACATTTGTGTGTCTCAGGTGAGGGGAGGGAGGAGAGAAGGGAAGATGCCACCTGGGTTGAAGGAACCACTATTTCAATACAATTGCATTCTCTTCAGGAATTTATATTTAAATCTCTGTGCTTTGGGAAATGGCAACTACAGTCAGATAACCTAAATTACATTTAGGTGTATGTAAGCTTATAGCTAGGAAGCCCTAGACATCAAGACAGATGAAACTCTTAACAAAGGAATGGAAGTAGCATGAAACACAAAGGAATTTATACCATCTGAATGTGGGTCTGCCCTCTTACAGGCAATAGTGCTATCCCCCTTTCATCTTTGTGATGGTTCCGGTTCAAACTGAGAATCTGAACAGGCCAACAGGTGAAGATGGTTCTTCACAGTCCCCAACAGAAGTGATAAAATGATAAACCTCCTGTGGAGCAGTAGCCACTGTGCCCACACAGACCATTAAAATCTACTGGACATCAGTGAGCAAAGTAACTCTCACCTGTTAATGAAACTGTCTTCAAATTGAAAATTTGACCAATTTCCAGTGGCATATTTAACAAATTCATACAAGACTACTTTGCTATCATTCCTTGCTTCACCTATTAGCAACATGGACCTCATCACTCTACATTCTATCCAATTTGCTCAATTGCTGAAATTTAGGGTGTGCTTGGTACTCCTCCCCTCCTTCCCAACAGTGATCCTTGGCACTAGATACATAGTTAACTAGGTCTAGAACTGCCTGTCCCATCTGAATAAACCTATGATCGTATTACCTGGATCACACAGCTTTCTGCTCAGACAAACAACCATTTGCCTGTTACATGGTGCCATCTGCCCCAGAACTCATTGCTCACTTCAGACAAGGGCATTTGTAGTTCAGGTGACTTGCTCTCAAATAGATACAGAACTAACTCTTTACACATATCCAAAACAGCAANTTTTTGGTTGGTGAAAAAACACCCAAAAAAAAAAAAAAAAAAAAAAAAAGAAAAAAAAAAAAAAAGACATTTCAGAATCTCACATATAGAGTAAATGTTTATACACTTCAGTTGATTACTCTATACCCTATTTAAACCCCACAGAAATCACAGACACCAGTCTAAGGCACAATAATTGTTGATGATTAATAATCTAGAATCAGATCTTGTATTGGAACAGACTGCTGTGCTCTCCCCTAACCAAATGACAGGGTTACACTCACAGCAAATCAGTAATGTAATTTATGCAAAAAAATGTGGGAGTCTAAGAAACAGTCTGCAATATATGAGTACTTAAAAAAATTAGTTCTTTTGTACTGCTTACATTGCAGTAACAGGTTACTTTGCAAGCCTTCAGAATACAAAAAAAACCAAACAAAACCAACTAAACACTACATCATTACCAACAGAACAAGAGGCCTGAATGTCTGCATTTCTTTCCTTAATCGTGTATAAATCTCATTTAACCTGTGCAGCCTTAAGAGAGTCACATACATAACTGCACCTTTCACAGTGATGTTCAAACCAGTTTTCCTGAGAAAAAAAACATCCTCACAGTGATGCTGTATTGGACTTCATAAAGTTGCCACCCCCAAGTGTTAGCACACAATGGTTGGACAAAATTTCTAATACAAATGATACTGCAGTCTGCATTGCAGAAATACCTACATAGAAACTGTCAATTCATAACAGCTGGAAAGAAAACAAAAATTAATATAAGACTAACAACAGGAGCCATCCTGACTATTTCAGTGCATCACTGTCTTATTCCCATTTCTCAAAATGAAAGAAACTTGCAGGGCTCAATAGTGGGCCCAGTCCTCTTCAGTATCTTTAGTGATGATCTAGATGAGGTTATCAAGTGCACCCTCAGTGAATTCATGGGCAACACTAAGTTGTATGGGAGTGATGATCTGCTGGAGGGCAGGAAGGCTCTGCAGAGGGATCTGGATCAAAGGGACAATTATATGAGGTTCAACAGGCCCAAGTGCCAGCTCCTATACTTGGGTCACAATAACCCCATACAACACTCCAGGCTTGGGAAGAGTGGCTGGAAAGTTGTCCAGTGAAAAAGAACCTGGGGGGTGCTGGTCAACAGCAACTGAACAGGAGCCAGCATATGCCCAGGTGGCCAAGAAGGCCAATGGCATCCTGGCTTGTATCAAAAATAGGCCAGCAGAACCAGGACAGTGATCGTCACCCTGTACTCAGCCACTGGTGAAGCCACACTTTGAGTCTCTGTGTCCAGTTCTGGGCTTCTTATGACAAGAAGGACATTGAGGTGCTGGAGCAAGTTCAGAGAAGGGCAACAGAACTGGTGAAGGGTCTACAGAACGAGTCCTATGAGGAGCGGCTGAGGGAGCTGGGGATGTTTAAGCCTGTAGAAAAGGAGGCTCAGGGGGACCTTATTGCTCTCTACAACTGCCTGAATGGAGAGTGTAGCCAGGTAGAAGTCAGCCCCTTTTTCCAGGTAACTGGCGACAGGGTGGGAGGACACAGCCTCAAGTTGCACCAGAGGAGGTTCAGGTTGGATATCGGAAGGAATTTCTTCATGAGAAGGGTTGTTAAACATTGGGACAAACTGTCCAAGAAGGTAATGGAGTCACCATCCCTGGAGGCTTTCAAGAAATGACTGGATATGGCACTCAATGCCATGGTCCAGTTGACAGGGTGGTGATTGGTCAAAGGTTGGATTCAATGAACTTAAAGGTCTTCTACAACCTAAATGATTCTGATTTTCTTCATCTTCATTATCCTTAGAAAAAGAAGCAACTACATTTGACTATAGTAAAATCCAAGCACCTCAAAGGTACATTTTAGCCTGAGAACTTCTCTCAGTGCTCTGCATACTTTACCTAACTCTGTCTAATTTTCAAAAATCTAGGTGCCATATGAACTCTGCTTGATTGCTACATTTTTTTCCAGTATTAATAAAAATATATAATTGTATCTATCCATCTCAAGGTAGTGGCTGCCATGTTTTCCTTTCCTCGAGGAAAGGGAGTTAATTGCAAGCAGCTCTACCAGTTATCATGCATTAAGAAGATGGCTTTATCAGAAAATCTTTATTGACTTAACATTCTCTGAAGGAAGAAAATTTACAAAAGATCAGCAATTTGCATTTAAATAGTAACAAATTACATGTAAAATTGCATACTGTCCCAGGAAAACACAATACAAAGTATAAATCTTCAGTTTTTGCAGAAGCTGGCACACTAAAAGCAAGCACGTCAATCACCTCTTCATGCTTGGAAGGTTTTCTTTTTGTTTTGTTCTGTTTTAAAGTTGTTCACAGTGTAAGTGTGTCAAGTGACCACTTATTTTATACAGCTCCTCCCCACTTCTTTTAACACCTACGGGACACATCCAAGGAAGCTATCCACAGCAGAACATACACTGAGGTGCTTCTACATAGTTAGCAGCAGCTGCTTTAATTCCACACAAAGCCTCTGAGGCTACATTAAAGCCTCAACAGATCAAAAGGGTTTCATAACTACCAGTATGCAACTGGAGGAAGGTCTGGTGTGCCAGACATTGCCAAGGCAGCACATGAAACAAAACAAGCAAACCACCTCAAAACAAGACCTGCCCAGGGTAAAGGGTCTCCAAACAAGGAGAGATCTGAATAGAGATTGCAAAGCTGGTCACCCAGAAGAAAAGTTCAAAAAATCCCACAGTTGTAATAAACCTACGTGTGCAACGTTTGATCATGCTGGCTTTAGCAACACTGAAATGCTAGAGCTATCAACCGCAAGAACACCTCTGCAAATGGATTTCTACTGTTCGTTCCAAGAAAAGATGGGATGCAATCAGATGAGCTGCTGTTCAATCAGTATTGAAGTGGCTTTTCTTTCTCTTCTGTGAAACCACTGCTGAAGACTAGGGAGGGGAAGTAACTTGTTTACCTTGCAGTTCAAGGGGCTGGCAGCTTACACATGAGCAGCTACCACACTTCAGCTGAATGGTGATTAATTCAGGGTGGTACCTGTTACTGCACAACCAGTATTTACTGCACTGCTTCCTCTAGCTTTGAGCTATTCTTTCTAACCCAAAAATGCAGGTCTATGAAATAAAGGTAGTGGAAAAGATTCCTGCTGAGATAAAAGTCAAATCAGAGATTAAAACAAAAAAAAAAAAAGGAATTGTAGGATGAGGAGGAGAAGAGGAAAAACTTTGAACTAGGCTTCAGAAGCAAGCTGTGGATGAGAGGAATGGGCCACCTTCTGGATACAGATAAGCAGAAGACTACTTATTCACCTAAAACAAGAACATTAACTGTGACAGATTACCTAGAAGCTTGCTAGCACACCACAATATTGACAGCATGTGTGTAATCTTACATCATAATAATACATGTTATTATACATGACAATATCCCTGTTTCAGAAGATGCTACTGGGACAGTCGATGGATGAGAAGTTTCTGGTCTTGTGGGTTTGGGTTTATTTTAATCTTCAGGGCAAGTCATACCCTAAAACATACGCTGTCAGAAAACTATTTTTCCAACTTACTCTCATCCAGCATAGCAGTTATGGTTTGTGACTTAACCATACAGGCAGTTCATGTTCAACAGCCAGTAGTTTGTCATAATTCTGATGACATAAAAAGAAAAAACAATATTGCAAGAGATGCCTTTCTCAGAACATCTTTAGCACACTTCAGTTAGCCCTTTTGCTCACATCATGGCAAAAAATTAATATATTTCATTCAGAAATTTCACCAGCAAACACACAGGAGGGAATTTTTTCTGTCAAACTTGCAACACTGTCTTATACTTCTATATGGTCAGAAGGAGAGAAACAGGACCTTTGAAGTCTTAATTCACATTCACCTTTGAAAACAGGCTCTACTAATGCTTCCAGCTACAAAACACTTAAGGTGACTACCTCAAATATTGGCATTTATATTTGGGTTGAAAAATTCCTTGAGTCTGTCCTGAATTTAAAAAGGCAAAAAAAAAAAAATCACCTAACTTGAGAATGCATGTGTGGGTGAGTAAATGTTAAGTTGCTTTAATAAATGGATTATTTGTTTATATATGTAACATGTGTGTTACATATGATCCTGGAGTTACCTTCTGCAGAAATCTTTCCAAGAGGTTATGACAAGAGGTCATGGTGGTGTGGCCAAGAAGAATTAGCCCAAGAAAGAGTTCTAGAAGACGGAGGACATGCAGAGAGGGAACAGGGTAAGAGCACGCAGAAGGATTGTGCAGGATAAAAGGGTTTCACTCAACCAGGTGGCAGGAGACTCAGAGCTCACAGAGGGTGATTAGGAAAGATGGCCCATGGAAGTGGACTAGCCATAAATACAGTTAACTGTCTCCTGACATCATCATTACCAAGATGTCTTCCAGAAAGAGCCTGTGATCTCCTTCCGGGGGGCCAGAACATCTTGTCCCAAGCTCCCCCAGGCACTACTCTCCAGCAGCCTGAACATAACCACTCAAGGAAATCCTGGGAGGTCAGGTCTCTTCCAGAGAGATGGAAGAGGTAGAATAGCCACAGACAGGAAAGGGAGATGTTAGCCTTGCCAGGCTAGGCACGAACTCTTTACAATCAGTAAAACAGTTAATGCATTTGAAGGCTTTTGTCAGCCGTTGCTTCCTGAGCTGCACTGCCTCCTTGCTCTTCGGGTACACTGATGGCATCTCTCCTGCAGTGGTCCCACAGTGGAAAGAGGAACATCTGGCCAGGACTCTCCTAGTGTCTCCCCACCAAACGACTTGGAGCCAGGGGCAGTCATGACCAAAGGACAGCAGCATCAGTCAGATCTGAGGGTGGAAGCTCATAAGCCACTCAGCAAGGGAGAGCTACACCACCGCAAGGCCAGTTCTGGGGAGGTACGGCTGGTAGTAGGTTCTCAGAGAAGGCAGCACAGGAGACAGTTCACTTGGATGTAAGCCTTGTAAGAGAGAGTAAACACCAGGGAAGCCAGGAGAGTGCCACAACAGGAGACTGAGTACCAACAGCCTGGCTGGAAAGCCACAGAGGACAGTGCTGGGACAGGAAACACCTGAAGAACTGGCCAGCACCTCTAGGTTCTCCTTTACTTCTGTCACACTGCCAAGTCCCTCATTTTTCACCTTAATGCTTCTTCCCAAAAGAGGCACCCACCATCTTTAAGAAGATTAATGTTCAGAACACCTGTCTTGGTCAAACCACATGAGTCCATTTTTGCAGCCAAGTAGACAGGATGGAGAGAAACTGGACACAAATCGGCTAAATCACGTTTCTGACCCACACACAAATGAACAATGCTGTTCCAGCTGCAGCCAGCACTGGACACCACAAAGATTTCTGGAGTGGGTTGAAGAGAACTTCACATCACAAGTGATCAATGAGCCAACTGGGGAAGCATTTTGCTGCTTGACCAACAAGCTGGCAAAGCCAACTGGTGGACGAAGAAGAGCCAGTTGGAGACGAAGACATTGATGGCAGTGGAGATGATGCAGAGATGACGGTAATGAGTAAGCAAAGAGAGCAAGACTACCAGCAGAATTACAGTTCTGGACTGTGGGAAAGCAGATTTTTGGCCTGTTCAAGGATCTGTGTGCAAGGCTCCCATGGCAGACTTCTCTGAAGAACCAAGGTACCCAGGGCATCAACCTGATCTTGCAGGACAACCTCCTCAAACCTCAAAAATGGTCCATTGCAGCATGCAGAAAGTCACAGGGGAATGGCAGAAAGCCAGTTGAATGGACAGACAACTCCTGCCTCAGCTTAAATGCTGAAACACAAAGAAGGTTGTAGCACAAAGAGGTTATGCAAAAAGAATATGGAGATTGTGCACATGCAGAAGAGCTGGAGCAAGCAGAAGATGCCAAGAAAAAACAAGGAATTGTTATATAGGTAAGTAAGGACAAAAGGATGGCTAATATTAGTTTAGTTACTTCTCAGCTGTGCACAGGACCCAGCAGCTAAGGACAAAAGACTAGTAATTTTTTTGCCTCAGTTTTTCCTAGTTCATCCTCGTGTCTCTCAGTTCTTTGAGCATCATGTCAGTATCTGGAGGATTGAACCATTACTCACAGCAAAGGAAAGTTATGGATCAGACAAGCTAACTAGAAGGAGATAGGATGCATTAGAAGGTGCTAAGGAAGGTAGCCAATACCACTGCAAGGCTACTCCCTCTTATCTTCAAAAGAGTAAGTCACTAATCAGAGGATGATCCTGGTGACTGCAAAGGCAGAAAACACACTCCTCTTCAAAACAGGTGAGGATGACAATATGAAGAACCAGAAGCTGGTCAGCCTTGACACGTTGGCAAGAGTATGGAGCAAATCCTCCTGAAAGTCACTGCCAGCAACTCAAAGGACCAAATAAAAGCTGATGGTAAATCTACGCTGGATTTTCCAAAGAACAAGTCATACTTGTTTGCAATTTTATACCATTTGTACTAAAGGTCTTATCTCTCAAGAAACCAAAACACAGAGATCATGGATCGTTGTGCTGCCTTCTGATTTAATCTAGCTGCACATACTAGTTTTTTCAAACATACAGTTAAAATTTTACAACACTAGACAATCATACAGGATTTTTGGAACATCTATTTTTATTAGAAGAGTAAGGCACCTCATTTGTACTCTCCACAGCCCAAGGCAACCTGCCTCAATATAGCTGAAGGCTGTAGAAAAGTCAACTGGATACTTGAGAAGAACCTACTGCAACAGCATAAAATTCATCAAAAATACGTCTTTGCCTCCACTGCAGTATCAATTCTACAAAACTCACGTGAGCTGAAATAACAACCTGTCACTCTCTTACACTAAGAACTTCAAGAACTTCTTCAAGAAAGGTGCCAACACCACTTTGTCAGAAACCCCCTCCTGAACTGTGCAGAAGTATTCACTATTCTGGGGAACTTGCCAGCATGACAGTATTTACTGTATGACTAATATGCATTAATGAAGCACAAATGGACAACTATTTACTTGTGCTAATAACTAAAGCGCTTTATTAGAGCTAAGGCCTCTAGCATGAAGGACTGCCAGGTTCCCCCACTTGCCAAAATTATGTCAAAAAATGGAACTAGTGTGTAAGACATCAAGAGCTACAGCCAGTGTGTAGTAGAGTCTTAAGTCATTGTTTAACATTCAGCTTGCAAAGGACCAGCATGCTCCAAAACCACTGGCTGTTTCCGAGGGTTTGTCTTTTCATTATAGAGGCTAGAATTTCAAATATGCACACTGCTCGTACCAGTACGAAGGCCAAAGCTATCTTAAAATAGCAGTAAAGCCTGAGAGCTTTGCTGGGCATTCGTTTTCTACCTTTCACTGCTCACTGGTCTTTCAAAACCAGAAATAAAAACACTGTATCTTGATGCCTTGGATTAAAATATCAACACTATCTAGCATAAAAGGCCATTAATACCAATAATTTGGCCCTTTACTCATGAAGGATTCCTGAAAGTTGATCAATTTGGTAAAATTCCATCCTGAAAAAGCTAAGTCAGCCATACAAGAACTAAGTCCTTGCTTTATGCAACGCTTTTCATCCCACCTCTCCATGAAGGGCACATATCTGCAACATTAGGAATGAAAGATACACCTCGAAAAGCAGCAGGGTTTTGTGGGAACATAGGAATAACTTTTTTAAAAGACCATTTCAGACTACATGATATTAGGAACAGAAAGAAAAGTTCTTAGGGGATGCAAAAAGAGCAGGTAAAGACTGTTTTCAGTCATAGCTAGTGCTAGGTGGACCTGATATCTTTATCCCTAGCTTTACAAAGTAAATGGCACCTTCACCACACCAAGGCCATGGTGAGTTCAGGCTCTCCATTCTTCTTTGAATCAGCAGTTTCAGTTTGGAGTAGAAAGTCTAGAAGTGTAGAAACAAGAAGATTTCTGCCATGAGGCATCACATAAACAGTAAAGTTTGGAAACTGTACCCACAGTTTCTTTTTAGAAACAGGGAAATTATCCTCTCAGATTTGATCACACAAACAGCTTCATGCAGAATCACAGGATCTGGGATGGTAGTTTGGAAGAGTTTTTTCCTCCCTCCTATTTTAACTTTTTAAAAATAATTAAATAAAAAAAGTGCTTATGAAACGTTGCTCTTCCTTTGATCAAACAGATTCTCTTTAGACTATGTAAGGCAGGAAAATGTACTGGGCATAGCTTTATGCAGGGTCTGTATCTAGATACATTTCTTGGAAATACTTAAATATATGGCAACATTATATCATTGGTCTTTTCCAAGGATAGAAAAGACCTCTCTGAGCCAACTGGCACGGACAACACCACTAAGAATTATCCAACTCATAGTGTTTTCTTGAAAAGTGACAGCTCCAAATACATAGCAATATTATCTTCCTCTTAAAAAACAAAATAATCTTCTCCACTGGTTACTATTTACTCATATGTAGAGCACAGAACATCTGTAGGAGGCAGGCTCATTAAAAGCACCCCCCCTCCCCCCACACTATCATTAATGTAATTTGAGTTAGCTATAACAAATGCAATTAAAAAAAAAAAAAAACAACAAAACTTCCATTCCTTTGTATTTCAGGTTTCTATCTTCTTATATTTATGCAGGCATTTGAAGTGTGAAGCTGTCTTAGGATTGGTACATCAACTCTCTTCTGTTAAATTAGAGCTGTTATTAACATGAAAAAACTCATACTGGTAATTCTCCAAAATAACCAGTTGGTAAACAGCTTGTTAAATATTTACTCATTTGGAAAAGATCCAACTCATGAAAAAATATACAGGATTTTGTTTGGTGCTATAGTCTGCTGATTGTTACCATTGCTTCAGAATGTTATTTGCTCATGAAGTTTTGTGAGAGAACAACAAAAAATAGTCTGTTCTTATCAACGTGGGTATTTTTTCAGTCTGGAAGTATCATTTTAAAAGTTGCATAGAAGTCAGAACCTAAAAAGACCCACTGCTTTTGATTTTCACAGTATCACTGAATGATTGGGGTTGGAAGAGACCTCTGGATGTCACCTGGTCCAATCCCCTGCTCAGGCAGGGTCATCTACAGCCAGTTGCCTAAGACCATGTCTGGATGGCTTTGGACTATCTCCAAGCATGGAAATTTCACCACCTCTCCTAGGCAAAATCTGCCAGTGCTCAGTCACCCTCAGAGTCAAAGAGTGGTGCCCAATATTTAGAGGGAACCTCCTGTGTTTCAGATTGTGTCCATTGGCTCTGGCCACCAGGGGAAAGGGCCTGGCTCCGTTCTCTTTACAATGTTTCAGGTATTTATATATATTTCTAAGATCCCGCCTCAACTTTCTCAAGTACAAAAGTAGCAAACCATAGGCTTAAATATGTATGAAAAGCAGAACTAAATCAATAGACTGCTTGCATTTAATGACAGGTTCCGTCTAGTGTTTAAGCACGAAATCATTAACAGGAAGATGCAAAATTAAATTTCTTTATTTCCTCACTTGATTTGCAACATCTATGTTGTTTGCTGACTAATGTTAGTAGTAATGCAAGTAGCAAATGGTATGATTCACCACTAGAGTGCTTTGAGTCTTTTTTCTCTATGGGTTGAAAAAATTCATGTAATTGAAAGATGTGGACTGAGCCACTTGAAATTTCTTGCTCGCATTCACCTTCAAAAAAAGACTTCATGTTTTGCCAACTAACTTCTGTAAATTAGAATACAAGAGCAGAAGTGCAAACGGTAAGGTACATACTTGCAATTGGAAATGTAGAAAGGCAAACTGGTAGAGCAAAAACAAAAAAAAACCCAAAAATTGATGAGTACTTCTTGTAAGAAAGGAAGTCCTAATCAACTTCTTTGACGTTATTTTGCTTCATATAAAGTATTCTGAATATACACCATAATGGTGGCACATACACTTCCAGTGGCCTCTTTAGGAGGTGAGCATCACAATTTTATTTCAATGTTAATGAAAACAACTGGTTTCGGGACAATTTTTAAAACAGATTTCTTTCCAAGAAAATTAGAGGCTAGAAATCTAGCTTCAGTTGGTCTTCAGTGAAAACTAACAAGCAGCATCAACTCTATCTGTAAAAAACATTTGCAGTCTGCACTCAGGGAGACAGATTTCATAACTTCATATTGGAGGCAACATGTCTTGTAAAAACATTCACTAATGTTCACGCTGCTTTGTACTTTATGTCTGCTCCAGTCCATCAACCCTCTACACCATATACATGTAAACTGTTAAAACAAGAGTATCGTCAATAAAAGATCTGTTGACTGACACCATATTTCACAAATCTGATGACTTTCCGCATTGGCAGTAGCAACATTTCAGCTTTTCTTTATGCAATATGTAGAAGAATGATGCAATGTAATAATGCATCTGGTGTTTTTTTCACTCAGCTATGTCCAAGGACTTTGAAAGCCTGCTTGCGCACTCTGGTCCTTCCATATTGTCCTTTTAGCACGAAAAACTCAGACTCGGAGACTAATTTTATGCAAGCAGAATCCTTGTACGTTTAAGCCTAATAAGAGTAAATTAAGCCACCGTTTCTTTTGAATCTTGAAAATCACAGGTTTGTGTGAGAAGGCTTTGGCAGTGTGGGGAGGGACAGGGGTGGCTTCTGTGAGGGGGGAAAAAAAACCCAAACCTTCTGTTCAATTGTGTCCTGATTCTGACCAAGACAGGGTTAATTTTTGCAGTAGCTGGGAGCGGGCATGGCTCCAACATGGAGACACAGACGTTATTCTATACCACCTCACCTCACTGCCTGGGGTGGAAAAACAGGGATTCTGAGGACAAGGGGTTCCTTCCTGATGAGCAAGCCTGGCACTAGTCAGGTTCCATGAGCATTTTGCATGTGAAATCACTCTCTAAGAAACTTTTGTTGTCAATATTGTTGCTGTTATTGTTCCTTTTCTTATCTCATGGCTGTTTCCAGTAAATTGTTCTCAACCTATTATCTTTGCCTTCTGTGCCTCCAATTCTCCTCTCTGGCCACCTCCAGGGGTGGGGCTGGGGGAGTGACCCAGCAACAGTGTGGTTTGGAAAGTCTCAGTGGAAGAACTAAATCAGGGAGTACCATTCCTAAACCACAACAAATAACAGATGAAGAGAGGAATGGGAATATGTGGAAGAAACCAGTCTGCAGAAACCTGGGTCAGAGAAGAAGGAGAAGGAGGTCCAGGAACTGGAGCTGAGGTTCCCCTGCAGCCTGTGGTGCAGACCATGGCGAGGCAGCTCTGCCCCTACAGCCTGTGGAATCCCACAGGGGAGCCAGAGATCCACCTACAGCCCATCCAGGGCCCTGTGCCGGAGCATGTAGATGCACAAATGAGGCTGTGACACCATGGGAAGCCCATGTTGGATCAGGCTCCTAGAGGGACCTGTGCACCCATAGAGAGAAGAGTTCACACTGCAGCAGGTTTTCTGGCCCTGTTTCTGCCTCGTGACCCTCCCAAGGCACAGCAGCCCGTTCCTGAAGGACTGCACCCCATGGAAGGGACCTGTACTCACGTAGGAAGGACCCACACTGGAGTAGTTCATGGAGATCTGTCTCCCTGGGAAGGGCCCTATGCTGGAGCAAGTGAAGAAGATGAGGAGTCCTTCTCCTGAGGAGGAAGGATTGTCAGATACAATGTATAATGAACTGACTGCAATCCCCATTTCCCATCCCCCTGCATCACTGCAGGGGAGGAGGGAGAGCAAATCAGGAGTGAAGCTGAACCTGGGAAGGACAGAGTGGGGGCCAAAACACAGGTTTCAACAGACCTTTCCAAACCCACTTGGAGACAAATTCTGCAATCAAATGTTTTTCATGCAGGTTTTTTTAGGACAAATGGTATTTTATGCACACAAACACAGACAGCAGCATGTATACCTATATTAATACTAAGCAAGATCAGTTCAATTCCAAAGTGGCAGAGATAAGACTGAGTCATAGAGAAGGCACCTAGATATCACAAGGATGAGGATTACTGCATCCATCAAGGTAATTCTCTAATTAAACTAGAGATTTAATCAAATCAAAAGGGTTTTTTTTCTCCCCTTTCACTAAAAGAGAAACCCTCTCTCCTCTAACTGCCCAATCTAAGCAAGCCACCCCTGAAAATAAAAAAAGTGAGTTTCCTGAAAAACCACACTCGCCAAGATGAAACACTCTAGGAAAACAAGTATAACCTCAATATGCCATGGACTTGGATCAGATGACCTCCAAAGGTGTCTTCTAACTTACTGTATCCTTTTATTGAAAACAAGAATCGAAGCTGCCATACTAAAACCTGGAGAACCTCTGCCTAACTGTTGCTCCAGATGAAGGCAGAGGAATGTCACTATTGCAGTTCTACTATTGACAGCAAATCACCTTCACATCCACAAACCTGACATCATTGAAAGAGGCTTTCATTACAGTAGCTAGCCTCTGAATAATTCTCTTAGGTATTTAATTCCTACTCTTGAACTGCACAAAGCTTCTCAAGTATGATGTGCAATATTCTGCACTCTTATCTGATCAAGAGGATTATTAGCAATCCTGAAATCCACAGCTTTGTACACATAAGAAAAAGCAATTTCCATTTTCTCCCCACTTTGTGGCCAAGTGCTTGTATACTATATAACATTTTATACCAAGTTACAAGTCCTTTCCCAGATAAGAATTCAGCTCACTAAAACCAAATTATATTAATTATTACTGAAGTCATACCTGCATCTTGGTTATGAGAAAACAAACAGAAGGCAGAAAGTGGAAGATGAACAGAACATTCCTGCATGTCCAAAATTTTATCTTCATAAACTGAGAATAAAAGCCCATCTTTTTGTTATATATGTCACTGAGACTTGTACAATTAATGCAAAGAGTTAAAGAACTAAATATTCCCCAAGAGTTCAAGTCACTGCACATAAATACTGTTGTGACTACAGATTGCAAAAGAACGGAAACACAGTAAATCATCCCATTTTTTCTGAGAAATTCTGGGACTATGTTCTGGATTTCCACGAACAGAAGACAAACACTGCCAATTCTCACTGCCGGATTTTTATTGAAGAGTTCAAGAATTTGGAAAGGACTCCTGAAAGCCACTGAAAGATAGTATTGATTTTTCTTTTTTTTTTTACAGAGCTAGAGATTGTTTCTAAGAGACTGCACTCAGTGTGACTGGTTTATGTGCTAACTCCTGAGAAAGTTAAAAGAAAAAGAAGAAAAAGGCTCTTAAACAAGATCTGAAAGCTTCTGAAAGCAGCAAACGTTGCAAACAAAGAGCCCAACAAGTGATCTATACCTTGCCCATCTCTCCAAAAGCATTAAAAAAATCTAGAAAAGGTGGATTGGCAGCAAGACATCCTAAAGGATATCCTGTAGTGCATACTCACTTATCCAGGTCCTCATTTTTCTTGCCTTGAATATAATCCCAACCTCCAATGTGTCAATTTACTCTAATACTGAATTTACAACATTAAGGTCCCAACCTTGGGATCTCTGGAGCTGTGTCCTTCATAATCTTTCATTCATATTAAGTAAGAAAATGTGCTGAAAAAATAGAATACTTCTTTACACTCTAATCTAGAGCATATTTAGTTTAACCTTCTTTCAGCCCTTTACCAACAAAATGCTTTCACTGCAGCCAAATTTGAAAGACAAGTTGATGAAAGCTCCTAAGTCAGATTTAGTAGGGGTGGAAAAACAGATGTTCAGGGTTTTTTTAATGCAAACTTCAGTTCTGACAGAAGGCACAGTAGTTGTGAATGGGCTTCCACAGCTAGTCTTCAAACTGGTTATAAGCACTTAGGGTAGTTAATACACTGTAAGCTTTGACCAAAAATAACTGAGTCACTTTCCCACCATCTGAAGTCACCCCATGTTGCTCTGACACTTCCAGTCTGCTGACTACCCCAGACTAAAGCAGATTATCTACAGGGTTTGTCAGAGCAAGGGAAGCACCAATGAAAATTCACGTTCTTACTTCCTATGAACCACTAAAGACACTATTTTCATAGGAAAGATTGACAGTCAGTTAAAGAACTTGCAACTCAAAAATGACTGCCTAGAATGTCAAGTTTCTCTTACATAGCTCTCCTTTCCCTCAGCTTCGCATCATGACTCAGATGATGCTCTAAATGAATTGGAAGCATAATTTCACAGTGCATCAAAATTATGAAGTCCAGGCACATCTATTCACATATCCCTTTAAAATCATAGATCCAAGTATAGTAACAGATTTTCAGGACATCCAATTTCTCAAAATCCAGTCTATTTTTGTAGCTGCAAAAGAAGCTATAAAAGAACTGTTATGTTTTTCCTGTTATTGGGAAAAGCATTCAGGTACATTCAGCTGACAACTCAGCATATACTAACATTAGACTTTTAACTAATTTGAGGTTTCCTGTTGGGGAAAAAAAACTTGCAAGTTGACATATTACAAAACAGGTATAAATCCTACGGAAGGTTTTTGGAAATTTTGTTGTTGTTTTTTCTGGTTTTTTGCTTTTCTTCCAAATGAGTAGCATGACTGTAGTAATCACTACTAGCAATGTTTCTCTTGGGACAAAGGGAAAGGGTTTTAATGTCACATGATGCTGTTTAATTATTTGTGTATCTGCAGGGTCCAAAATCATAACTGAATCCTCAGGGTGGTAATCATATTCTGAAAACAGAAGATAAAAAGTGCAAAGAAAAGATCATATCCAAACTAGCAATCTGCAGTTTCATAAAAAATACAAAGCCAGCATTATGCCAACTAAAACTGCCCAGGGAAAAAAGAGAACTTTTACATGCATTTTTGTCGAGTATCTTTGAATTTAGCTGAGGGTTTTTTAAAATATACTCCTTGTAATATGCCATATTGGCTGCTTAGATACAGCACAATGACTCAAAAAGCATAGGATCTAACCAAGTGTAAAAATCTCTGCCTTTGTTCCTACAAATATAGCATTTGGCAAACTGATATATTTTGGTCCAAGACATTTCACTGGTATTGTAGCTTGCCACCTTTTCTTTGGGAAACAAGTGCCTTCTCCCAAGTAGGAAATGGCTATTTTAAAGACAAATATCAAATCTTAACATATATATGTTAATGGCCCATTTTTTTTCAGCAGCATAACTTGAATACAGGATGGTAACAGAGGCTCTGTTTCAAAACGTTAGCAAAACCCAGAGAATTGCCAGACAGCTATTAGCAGTTTGATGAAAAGTTTGAATGCACAATCAATCACCAGCACACAGCAATATGATGCTACAAGCTGACATGAACATGCAGTTTCACAACTTACTATCCGATAAGGAAGATGTAAAAAGGAGTCTGGGCAGCCAGCTAAAGCCATTTGTTCCTTCAAATTTTCTTCAAATTACATCTACTGCTTCCCAGGACCTGCAGAGTACAAACAAACTGTCAGAAACCATACTGAAGACATTTCATCAACTTATTATTGAAAACAGTTGGAGGAGGAAGACTGAGAAGACCAAGATGAGGTGATGAGGATTTGCATCGACTTGAAGCAGAAAATGTGCACATTTGCTGCCTGTAGCCTAGCAAACACAGCAAATATTCAATTTGATATTTCATTTAAAAGCCCAACATAACTATTCTCAGGCCATGTGGCTCCTACTTTATTTCCACTGTTCAGGCAAAAATGAAAGCCTCCCTTCCCAGCAAGACCCTAGCCATTTGGAAACTGGCTCTCACCACCTGAGGCCATGTTTTCAATTGTGGAAAGAAAACACTGAAATGTGTGAGTTAATTAAGATGACAGTCACTTATCACAGAAACATTTAAGTTGGAAAAGATCCATAAGATTACCAAGATCATTATGCAGCATTAGCCTTCAATGCCTGGCTACACAACTTCTAACCTTTACCCTTTCCTGCCTGCCTTTTCTCTCATGGTTTTATTCTCACACAATATATCAAACAGAGTGTCACATACAAATTCATTCAAGTCTTGCACTTGCTCTTCTGAGTGATTATTAGCAGTAACTTTGCAAGGTGAGTTGTGTTTCTTGAAGCACCACTTTGTGATCAGATAGAGCTTAAAAAGAAATCTGCAAACATTTAGAGGTACATATGGCTAAAGAACTAAAAATAAGAAGGCAAGACAATGTCAAATAAGTTATAACAGCTTCCTAACAAAGGAAACAAAAATGAACCTAAATAAATAAATAAATAAATAAATAAATAAACAAATAAATAAATAAATAAATAAAAAGTACTATTTGCTGCTCCAGCATTTCTTCCAACCAGTGGTGGAGGCATCCCTGCAGTGTAAGGGAAGTGACGCCATCTCCAAGTAGATGAAAAAGGTCTAACTGGGGAGGAGAAAGTAGGCTGCAAAGCACAGTCAGTACTTTTACTTCTACCACAAGCAAGATCCTGTCTTGCTCGCTGTTAATTATTAATTATGTATTCAAAACAAAAGCCTGAGTTTTAAACAGGTTACCCACTGCTTTCTGGTAAGCATGAACTGTCACCAAACCAAAGCTGCCAGCAAAATTTATGGGACAGTTAAGTCAGGGACAAGGGTAAAAAACACATCTTGGACAGACTGTTCCCGGAGGATTTCCAGCCTATGATCCACAAACCATGCACTCATCAAGGAAGCTTTATTTTACCTAGTTCCAGGATAAGTTTGGCTGAGGTATTGTAGCCTCCTCCTCTATCAGTAAGGCAGGCAAACTCCTGGGAACTTCTTTCCAGGAAGTAGTTACTGGGCTTCTGCTGTTTTCCATAATCAATTCATACAGCCAATTACCTTGGGAGGAAACTGGTTTTGACAATAGCAAGTCTGAAAATCCACTTAATCAAATATGCATAAATCCAACTGTTTATTCTAAGTAAGTAAATAGTATGGGAAAAAAATTAAACCTAAAATCTTAGAGGTCTCAAAGTGGGTGGGAGGCCACATCAAGCATCTAACTGTAGGCACGTTACTCAACCTGCACTACTGCTAGTCTTTAAACATATAAACAGTGGTCTACAGCCATCTACTTCTCCACACCTAGAAGTCTGCAGTCAGTTTTAAAGATTGATCTGAAGATTTCACTTTAATCACCCAGTTTGTTTTGTTAGAATTATGCACAGATTTAAGAAAAGCTCTTAAAAACCTTTTTATTTGTGGGAGTACCATTTTCTGCAAGCACATCTACAGAGAAACTGGGCAAGGCACTGGAACAGCTGTTATGATGTTTGTAAAATGCATCAAGAATAAAGAGAACTGTATTATTAGCCTCTAAACCCACCAAGACTAAAGGAAGTTTACATAAAAGGGTAAGGGAAAAGAATTGAGCTTTACACTACAACAGTTTTATGTTTATTATCACTTCAGTATTTAGACATCAGGAAAAGGCACAACTGCTGCAAATTTAATGGTAGGTTATTTAGGGCTGAATATCAAAATACTGGTCTTTTGATGTTTCAGCAAAAGGTTCCAACTCACTTATAACAAGATAGATTAAATATGTTCCTAAACAATACCAGACCAATTTGTCTACTCTAGGGCGTGCTGCAGCTTATGCCACAGCCCCATTACACCAATGGAAGATCATAAATTACCTCAAACAATAGTTGGAGTCAAGCCTGCATAATTTATCAAGAACCATTTGCTTCGCTGTTACATTCTTGAGTATTCATTTGTTAACACTGCAGAAACAGAGGAAAGCAATAATCTCTAGATGATATCATTCCTGGTCAATCACACATTAACACTGATTTAAGATCTCATCTCTTTTGTCTGTCTAAAAACAGTTTATCAGCCTAGTCCTACCCCAGGAATACAAAAAGCCTTTGCTCACCTTTAAGACCCAAGGTCCTTTGAACCACATCAACAAGTAATAAATTTCAGAGACAGAACTCTACACCAATTCACATGTTCAGCAGATAAGCATTAGGACTTAAAAAGGAAAAACAGATCAATTTGTCCTGTGCTGTTGTCTTTAAACTTGATTTTTAGCATGTCACTTCTCTTCAGAGACTGTAGCTGCATACAGATATACATGTTCTTTCCACACAATTTGCACAGCACAAGTCGCAAAGAGGTATTCAAGTGCCAAGTTACTGCCCTTTTCCTAAAATGCCTTAGATGGGGGAGGGAAATTCCAAAGGATTGTAAATAGAAAACAAGCTATGTAGTCAATCACTGTTACAAAACCCAGGACATTCAGTGGTGAGAACAACTGTCATGCAATGTTGAGGGAGACAGCCTGTGCACATTCAGAACCAAGCAATTTCATGTGCTTTTATTGGCTTCAGAGCTCTGACTTGGACAGAGGCCCTGAAAGGAGGACAGTCATGATAAACCAAGTTCCAAAGGTCATGAGACTAGTTTTTTGGTATGACATTCTCTAGAATAAAGAAAGGACTATGGTGAGGCATAGCTTTGGTGTCTCAGTCTCTCAAAAGTGTTAAATAAACTCATACCATCTAAAAGATTGATATTAATCCTGCATGGAAAACACTGCAGGTACGCACGCTGGAGACTGTCACTGCTCTGAATGGGTTGTTTAAGTCACAATCAAATTGCTCAGCTAACCAGCAGATTAAGTTGTCTATTAACTGCAAATTAAGCCCATCACCAGGTATGTTTTTCTGATTTATCATTGTTCTCTGCACATTCCCAGCAGAGGAAACGGTATCTCGCCCAGCACTCTGGAAGCAGAGACAGCCTACGCACCTACAGATACTGTAGTAAGAAAATGGCAGAGGTTTGGTCACTCTGCCAATTCAGGAAGTTTTCCAGGTTCTACATGTGCCATCTGTCAAAGTCTTTAAATTCAAGAGAAAAAATAATTTTTAAAACGCAATTGCTTGCAGATTAGTTAGGAACAGGAGGAGGAGGAGGAGGGGGAAAAAATGGGATTTTAACCCGGCAAAGTTGCAAGACAAGCTCCAGAGCTCTCAGAAACTGATTTATGCTCTTTTATGAAAGGTAATTTAACAAATTTGTTGAATGGTATAGCCTTTTAAGAATTTCATCATTTTTCTTCTATAATGTTCTGCTTTCTATAACTGAAGTATTGTGAAAGAGGGAAGGCAAAAAGCTTCACCATAGCCTTAACTTTGACCTGAAGATGTTTATCTAAGATCTCAGGTTTTACATATAAGTTTAAAATCTTTCCCTCTCTTTTATGCATATCTTTTATTCTCTCAGATACTAAGCATCACTATTCCATTTCTCTCCACAATACAGAATGAGGTTTAACAGACCAAACCTGGATTTTCCTAAGAAACTAGAACAAGGCCTTAAAACTGAATCAATATAACATTTTCCCCTAAGTTACCTTCAGGACTGTCTGGGTTAAGTCTACGGGACTTAAAATTTAGCATCTTGAAGATCCAGGGCCAAAAAGACCCTCTCTTCGTGGTCCACACAAGGAGCAATCTCCAAGACTTCAACTGGCTGTAGGCTCCCCACCATTTCATATCATCTAGGCAAGTGTTCTGGTTTTTTATGCAGACATGTACATATATATGTGTGTATGCGTATCTGCAGCACTGAAACAAGTTTACAAGATGAGGCAGTTATATGGATATACCAAGCAATCCTCTGCAACACAGGCACCAGTACCCGTACTCTGACACTTTCTTACCAGTCTACTCCTATTGCCATAGTTACAATGGAAATAAAGTTGGATACAAGCAGCATGAGGCATGCCAGTGAATTTTCTGTAGTTGAAAGACCTGACAGCTAGCAATGTCCCCAGCTGCACTGAAACTACGGGACCCAGATGTGCTTTTGCATGCAAGATCCACACAACTTCTCACAAAAATGAAGCCTGAATGACTATGTGGGCTGAAAAGAAAGTGCCATCAGATTGCTTAGCTGGCTGGACCAAGGAGACTAGAACACCCTTGGCAGCTCACAAGTTTGCCATCAGGTTTCATCATAGCTTCAGCAATCAGTACACGTACGGATTTCCAAAGCATCTTCCTTCCCCTCTTTTAGTGACAGCTTCAGGTGGAGACTGTGTCAATTTACAACACTGAGAACGCCCTTCACCCTCTCCAAGGGATCACTTGGTCAGCAGGACTGGACTCATGACCTCAAATGTTTTACTGACCATTTTCTCAATTTACTCAGTTCAAACACACACTTGCTTCTCTCCCTGGCTCTGAATGTCCCTCCTCATACCCAAAATCTCCAGTCTGCCCATGCTGAAAAATAATACTTGGTCAGTTTCCCTTCAAACAAGTGGGTTTTTTCTCCAATACATCTCCCCAGACACTCCAGAGTGGAATCACTCTCCAACTGCTTAAGACTTAATGACATGATCATCAACACCCTGACAGCCCACTGAGCTTAGCAGCAGGTAATATTTAATACCTGCAGCTTTCCCAATTTCTCCCCATTTCCCTTGCATGCATTGGTATCTTCACACCCATTTTGTTACACACGTGTATCCAAAAGGCATTTGCAAGTCTATGATACAGAGCAACTGCTTAACTAGAAGAATACTTTGAATATCTTTGAAAACAAAGCATTGTTCTAGCTAAAATTTCAAGTGAGTGTTGCACACTAAAATGAAAAGTACTGTTCAAAATATAAATCATCAATCAAAAGCACTTCAGTTACGTCCAAACACTCCCACGAAACCATACTAAAAATCTGGTCTTATAAAAAAAGGGAATATAATTCTCTTTTGCCATTCTTAATTGCAAAGCTGTTAGTCTAAATATTACACCTTGTAAAGGAAGCCATTTGCCATTGTACTTTTGCCAGAAAGTGAAGAATCTTGGCAACGGCAATGCAGGCTTTTGAAAGCCAAAACAGATACATACTTCAGAAGAAGCACAGAAGAGCTCATGCCATCCCACTTTGAGCTTTGCCAAAAAAACCTAAATAAAATATATGCAGTTCAGCATTTTTTGGTTTCCTGAATATGCCTAAAATTTTGAAAAGGCTCAAGACTCATAGCGTGTGAATTCTTGTTCTCCTCCTGACAGAACAGCTTCACTGACAACAAAGATAAAGTCCTAGGAGAAAAACAGTGTTTAGTCCAACAACATAGGCAACACCAATAAAAAGCAATCAACAAAAAAAAAAAATCACCAAAAACCCCACCAAAAACCCACCCAAAAAACCCCCAAAAATCAAAACAATAACAACAACAAAATCCTAAACAAAACAACAAAAAAAACCCCACACAACAAACCCAAATCTATAATGAACTTTGGAAATATTTACATAACTCTGCAGGTTCACTGTCTTCCTTGATCACTGAAAATTCTCTTCTGTCTCCTCATAGCTTCAAATCCATAGCTTTGAAGCAGGAACTTTGGCAACTAAACAGAGATTTGTACCTACGTCTAAATGAAATGTTAATTAGACAGAAACTGAAATAAAAAAACTATGTAGTATACAGTAGACAACCCCATCAGCAAGCCATATGCAGAGGTAGGGTAGGTACAAGGATGCATGACTGGGACATGAGATGCACATCAGTGAGGCAGCCCAAGGTGAACTTCATCTGACACTGCCATGACTAGCAGTCCCTAATTTTACTTATATGGTTCCTCACTACATCCTTTGCCTTCAGAGAACCAAAGAAACACTGTCTCTGTTTTCCATATTGTCACTGTCTTGCCTCTCCTCCCCATTCCAATCTTGTCACATTTCTCATAACACAGAATCCAAAATTTTATAATTTTGGGAAGCAGACTAAATAATTATTTCCTTATGTTATTTTAAGCTTTTATTATCCAACCTGAAGACTCAGAGTGAAGTTATACAACAGTCAAGATGATTTAATAGCTTGTTACTGCCAAGAACAGGACAGACATCCCACTCTCTCCATCAGCCCTTGCTCTGCTTTCTTCCTCTACTTCCTCCCAGCAGCTTCATGGCACTCCCTCCTTCTCCCCCTTTTGTGCCATGTATGGTCCTTAATGAGTTCAGATTGCGTTAATTAACGCATTTGTTTTGCTGGGTTAGTGTTCTGCTAAGGAAGCAAACGCAATAAACTTAGGATCTGACAGGCAGTTCAGCTGGCACGACATGAACGGCAGGGGACCATGAGCAAGAGGGAAAGGGAACAGGATCACCCCTCTCCAGTGGCAGCATGCTATTACATTGGCCAAGGCAACATGTGAACTTTCATTTTCTTTGTTTACTGCCATTAGGAGCTGGCAAACCTTTCCTACTGTACATCCGTGAGAATTACCTTTCCAGGCATCTCACAGAAGTTAAATATTTGGACGGATCTCCAAATAAAATATGAAGTTTTCCTCAAAAGCACTTACTTTCACCTTGTGGTCCCAACTCAATTGGAAGTCTGCTTTTGTTGCATACTTACCAAAACATTGCTTTTTGCATTCAACACACTAATGAGCCTTTATGCTTCCAACCTGCAATGGGTGTGAATAGTCCTTCCCCCTGCCCTGCAGTGGGATTTGAAAGCCAAGGGCTCTAGACCTCCCAACCCAGAGACTAAACTATACACAAGACATTTTTTCTAAATAAGTAGTGTAAGTTCATCAGCCTCTGCACAGTGCCTTTTTTTTTCCCAAGAAAGTCAGATCATTACAGATTCTGTTTGAAACCATAGGTTAATCTACATGCCGATCCATCAACATTCATTGGAAAGATCTACCAGACTCAACTTGCCTTTACTAAGGTGACAAGATAGTAGCATGCACGCCTCAGCTGTTACTTTTACAGGCTTCTGACAAAAGTTAGGAGACATAACAATTAAAAATATATATACAAAGGTTTGATAGAGAGATTTATAATTTCATAGAGGAGCAATCTGCAGCAAAGATACCCTGCTCGCAGCTTCTGTTCCCTTATTTCTCTATCATTTATAATGCCTTCATTTTGGAGGAGAATCTTCCAAAGCATGCAGAAACCCTTTTTCCCCTCCTGGCTGATGCAAAAGACAAAGATATTAAAAAAACAAGAGAAACAAAGAACAAAAGGCAATCTCCTATCACATGACCTATTGACCATTTTTCAAGCATTTTAAGCCTGTTTCATCCAAATGATGCATTCATCAATCATTACAACTATTTGCAGCCTACTTTTCTTTACTTGGATCTCTATGCAGAAGGTCCATAACTTCTCAAAGAACTTGCTAGTTTTTGTTACACCATGCTGGCTACAGAGGGCTGACCATAAGGCTGACTTCAAAACCATACACTCACACTTGTGCACAGAAAGCTACAGGCAGGTATCTATCAATACCATTCACATTCCTCCTTAGGGTCTCTCCTGCTCTCCTGGGTTTTCAAGTGAGTTAAAATACTTTTTCTGGACATAAAGCTTCATTATTGTGGACCAATGGCATCAGACATTAGGGTTTTTACTTTGACGATTTACATGGTTTAATACTAATAGTTAACACAGTAAGTGCACATGTATCATTTGCTATTCTCTTGGTACAAGATTTTTTTGGAAGAGTTGTTGACTAGGATTGTCGGAAGCTTTTATTTAGACATCAAGGTTCATGTTATTGAAGAAAATCAATTGACAGAGGCTTTTACAGTTATCTGTGATTTATGTTCCTGAATAAGCACCGGTTTATTTGCATAGTCTCATCCCATATAAATGGTTGAAGCTAGAAGGCAAGTTAAGACATTTCAATTCAAACTGCAAGCTACTCACTAACATGGCATCTTTTTGAGATACCATAAGAGGTACACTTAACTGAGCAGGTTATCCTCAGTATATCTCTATTGTATGGTTAGAACACGCAAAAGAAAGACTTTCTGTTTAGCCTCTGAAAAAAAAAAAAAATCACATTCTGTGAGCAGAGATGCATTCCCCAGTATCAAGAGTATGTTAATTCACCCTCCAAATAATTTTGTGGTAACTATTCCCAAACATGGCTTATTCTAAAGAACTCAACTGTTGAAACAATTCTGACAAAGGCACCACAGTAAGTAACAGTAGCAAGTAGCAAAAAACCCAAGCAAACCCCTTTTACCTCTCATGCACAGCAGGATAAGGGTTACCACAGAATGGCTTGTAAGTGATAAGTCAACAGAGCCAGGAGAGCCTTGGACTACAACAACCCCAAGCAAGCAGGCAACGACCAACTCTGCTTCTAGTTGCAAAGAGTGCAAGGAGGCAACTCCAACAAATACTGTGCTGCTCTTCAGATGAACAGAAAATCCTGTCTATTCAAGAGGGCTATAATAAAGAAGTGCAAGGGATAACACGGAGAAATTAAAGGAATACATACACCCTTGATTGGAACATAAAAAACTGCACCCAATTTGGAGACTGCACCCGTTCACTCCCATGCAATGAAATACCAGCAGTGCCAGAACACGCTCAACCGCAAAAAAACTGCTCGTGGTTTTAAGATACTGATGTCACAGATACCCCATGTGTACTTTAATGCTGCCTCACTACCAAATCACAGCAATCTCTTCTTAGAGCAAAGAGACCATTTTGTAATCTCAAATGCATTTGCTGGCATTATGCAACACACAAGCTTCAAATCCACGGGTGGCTTATGGTTAGCAGCAGGCAATCAGTGCCGACTTTCAGAACACAACTAAAATGTTACCAGTGCTCTATTCTTGAATACAGGCTAAGAATTTCTATAAATAAATAAATAATTAAATAAAGGATATTGGCAATGCAAAACTATTTCTTACCCTCTTATGTTTTTTAGCCCCCGAAAAACAGTTTCAAGCTGACATCTCAAAAGCAAGTATGCTGACCTACTTGCAAATATAATACCACCCTGGGACAAACAGGGCATAGCTCTTTCAAATAAGTGTAAACAAAACAGAAAATAAACCTACAGAATAGGATCATATTTTGTAGAAGGGCTAATGTTCAACAAAAAGCTGAAATCTGGCCAACTGATCACATGTTTCATGTGCATTAGTGAACACTTATTTATTGCTATTAACTTGTACCTGTGGAGAGGAAGAAAGAGAATATTCTGCCTTTGATTCTGAAGGTCACAAGGTGACCAAAATCCCAGCTTAATGAAGACTATGGTGAGGTTGCAAGGGTCAAAGCTTCCACCAACCCTTTCAAAATGCAGTGTTGGAAAGCACAGGGAAGAAAACTGAAGTAATACCAGCCAGGTTTCATAGACTATGTCAACTTAATTAGAATGGTATTTTGGCAGTACCGAAAGATTACATATCGAAGGCTGGGTAGCAGGCCAAATAACTTGACTAGAATATTTTGCCAAACCACCTACATAAAGTACCTACTTCCCTGTACTTTCAGGGTGCCACAAAGGAAATCTGTTGTCTCAGGCCTTATGAGGCTGCTTAACAGAGGTATGAAATGTTGAACATCCCCAGCACTGAAGGTTAACTAGATACGCGTTAAACACGGAACATCCCTAGTTAACCTTCAGACTCCAGAGCCGCCAAAGGGGAACATTTGTTCTTGATGGGTGTAGGCTCCAAATGTAGCCCAAGTGTCTTCCCTGCGTACCAATGTACTTTAACCCACAAAACACCCATACTGCAGGTCTGGAACCCACAGGCAGGTCTCATCTGCATTCTCCCACCTCCAAGGTTGTCCAACTGGTACCGGCAGCAGTGGAAAGGAAGGAGAAGACAGCACACAAGTGTCCTCACACACAACATCATTTTATAGGCCTGGAGTACATTGCCCGCAGAAGCAAATCAGCATCCAGGCTGCCCATGGAGCTGACCACAAGACTATTGCAGGATATGAAGACCGTCACATACGCTAGGTGGTGGTAGTGGAGGTATGAGTACAGGAGAAATGTACATGCCTTCACTGCCACATCAGTCAGGGAGGAGAAACAGGCTCTCCTTATGTGCAGTCCATCTCATTCCACAGCAGCTATCTGGATGTCAGAGAAAGCTGGGGCTTGCATGAGGTGAGCTCAGGAAGCCACTTACAACCTATACAATTCAATGAAGCACACCACTGGAGCACCTGGTTCTTTCCATTGACAACTACAGGAATTCCATTGACAACTACAGGTTCAGATGTAGCCATCCATGACCAGGAGACAAAACCAGACATAGGAATCCCTCCCCAGTGTACAGCACCTAAAATTCAAACTCTCAGCACCCCCAGACAAGACTGACAATTATGCCAGACCAGTCATGCACTATCCCCAGACTTTTGGTCTCTGTATTGCAGAAGTGAATCCTGACAAAGCTTCAGTCTCTCCCTGCTGCTTTTAGGGTTTAATTTGACTCAGTGTGCATGTGTGTATAATATATATATTATACACATATATTACAAATATGCACTTATATGTGCATGTGAACTCTTTAGCACCAGCATAGGATGCAACATGGCAGAACTCAGTCGACCTCATGAAAAGTGAAAAATAAAAAATCTCGGTTCCCTTCCCTGAATTTCTTTTGCTGTCTGAGGCAGAGATTTTATTCACACTTTGCTCTTTCAAAAAGTTCTGCCCCTCCCAAAACACACTGCAGTGTAATAAAACAAAACATTTATCAAAGGAGCAGATGAGCTGTCTTGCAAAAACCTCTGTGAATATCAGAAGTTTGAATTTCTAATTGCTGATGTTAATTGATGAAGTAACAATTCAAAAATGGTTTTTTGCTACTTTGTATTTTGATCTATAAAAGCATTCACTCATCTTTAATACAATCAATTTGACAGATGCATCAGAAAAGTCTCGATTTCCATTTCAGCCTCGCTAATTAGCGGTTCTATTTTATTAAAAACCAGCTCTGCCTGAAGAGACGGCTTCACACAACTGCCTCTTTTACACAAATACCTCCCACAGGCTTTCATGCTACTTTTTGTCACTGGAAAGGGGAGAATATTTCCTTCGCCTAATGCTCTGATGCGTACAGATCTCAGCAATCACTAGTTTGTAATATTCCCCATCTCCTTCAAATGGACAGCAGTACCACAGAATTTGCCACCAATGCCTGATAGTCTCCCCTCTTTATGGCATTATTGGTCTTAGATAAATTACACTGTGGCTTGGAAACTATCTCATTTGTTTCCTGCAACATCTTTGCCTACGCATCTTTTCCAGTCCAATAACTTTTATAAGGCAATAGCGTAAAATGAGCAGCACAATTTTCATGAGGACTCTCCCATTTAACTAAATGACAACCTCATCATTATACAAACCCAAAAAGTTTCTCTCCAAAACACAAGACAGAAGCAGAAGTTCATTGAAGCTGAATGCCTCTCAAGAGTCACGTTTGAGAAGGTTGCTCCATACAGAAGTGCTTTTCTCTCTGTGGTAGGCAATAATAGCCACTGTTCCCGGAGAAGTTCCCAGCTGCAGAACTTCCTAGTGTTGTCTCTCAAGCTACAGGCATACCCTTATACTCTGCTCCTGCAGAAATGCAACAACACATTGCCTAATGCAGCATTCCAGTCTGTCACAGTGGGACAAGAAAGCAGCAGAAATTACACAGATATAATTTTTCTTATGACAGCAAGTAGCAGCACTTGGTCACAAAAGATCTTGCAGTTCAAGTAAAGAAATGCAGGACTATTGAAAATCACTACCAATGGATTGGGAGGGAGAAATATTGAGCACACCAGGAAACAAGCATCTGAATTGCTTCCATGGTTTAAGGCACAGAAAGACATGACTGGTTTTCTACCAGACTTTGATGATAGATCCCTAAGTCTTAATAGAGATCTCTGTCTTAGGCAGGTTAAACCTTTTAAGGTTTAAATGCCTAATGAGATCCACTTTGAAACACACCAAAAAAGACAACTGGGAAGCGCAGAATCACTCTGCTTTTGCGCCAAGTTGGAACACAAACAGTTCCTTCTGTGGAGGCCACATGTGCCAAGGACTAGGCTCCAGGTCCTGGCACTTGAGCAGCACTGAAGTTTTCATTCTCTAGATGGAAAGTACAACACTGCTGATCATTTGCTCTGCAGACAAGTTAAGAAATCACCCCAATACAGTCAGACAAAATTAAGTAAATATGTTATTCATGACCAGAAACCTTCTCCCTGATACCCAGTGACAGGATGTGGGAATGGTTCACAGCTGAGTCAGGGGAGGTTCAGACTGGATACACAGAAACACTACCTATATCAAGAGGGCAGTCAAACACTGGAACTGGGCTTTCTAGAGAGGTGGTCAATGTCCCAAGCCTGTGAGTATTTAAGAAGGACTTGGACAATGCCCTTAACAACATGCTTTGACATTTGGTCAGCCCTGAAGTAGTCAGACAGTTGGACTGAATGATCACTTCAGGTACTTTTCAACTGGAATGTTCCATTCCATTCATCACACATTCAATATTCCATTCAAGGAACTTTCTTTTATACCAAAATGGCCTTACCTGAGTAAATGGTCTTAAATGAAGTTCAGGACATTCTCTCTCTTTCATTTGTAATTTTTTTTTCCTGATACAAGTCAGGCATTGAGGCAATACTGGAAATAACTGCTTCTAGAAATGTCCATCTCAGAACACTCAGGTGCTCTCTTGCCATCAAATTCGAGCTTATGGAAACAACAATCAGCAGAGAAATTGTAACCTTCCCCTCAATAACCCTGTTCTGTCTCAAAATAAGAGTAAAACCAGTCAGAGTGAAGAGCAGTTTAGGAAAAACAGTTTTATTTGACATTGAAATGGACTGGGAAGTTCAGGGGATTGACTGCTATGTCCAAGATGAGGGGCTGACGACATCCCACAGACATACCAGGAACCACCTGACTCCCACTGCCACAGTGCCCCACACTTTACACATGATTCCCACTTCTTATCTTGCACTCTCACTTTCAGCATGTGGCTCTTGCCTAAACTGTGCAAACTTGCACTGCATGATGGCCAGTAATGTTGGCCAGTGAGGGACCAGTTAACAACACAAATTTCCCAAGTCCACAATTACAAAACAGATATGAGCAAGTACTCTGTTGGCAATTAGAGCTCCAGATTTATTTTATTCATTCTACTATAAGAACAGATGTTGCAGTTATTCAAAGGTTTTCACAACCTTAATTGCTGACCTTAATTGTTGTTAATCTTTCCCATGAAGTGGAGACAGACAGACGCCACCCGTATTTTGTGAAGAAGATAGTGAGCTGCAGGGTATGAATAATAAAAGACAGTATTGTCTGCCTTCTCCCTCCTGTGTGAAATACAAGGGTATTGGGATTGGCCAGCAGCATGGAAGAAAAAGAATGAACGAATGACTCAGCTGTTTTATTTATTTTTTTTTGAAGGATGCATCTGCTACAGGGTTGAGCCTTGACACTGATATTTCTTCCCACTCCCCGGGGAACGGGTGAAGCTTCCAAGCGCCAGCTAAGGAAGTGCTGTATTTAGCCTTCATGATGCCTGAAACAGCTGATACACAAAGCACCCTGTCCACCTCATTGAGCATCACTAAAGCTGTAGTATTAAGAAGCAATATTGAGTTTCACAGGGCAATATTGAGTTTCATAAACAAGTTCTCAGACTGGACAAGAAAGCATTTAATTATGTGCTAGAAACATTGCAAAAGATACATGAGAGCTTCCCAAGTCTTTTCCTTTGCTAGTGGGAGGCCTGCCTGACTTCTTACTCAGGTGTGGAAACTTTATATCCATCCTTTTGCTGCAGGACTTGGAGATTTAAGTTTTCTAACCAAGAAATACATTCCTCTGACTTTGTTCTGCCAAGTGTACTCAAAGACGTTAACTTGGTGTCCCAGTAATTTGAGACCAGGCAACGCAGAGGAGGGACACGAGTTCAGAAATGAAACACAGGATGTACTGATGCTGTAACAGACATGCCCTATAACCTCAGGCAGGAGCCCCAGAAGTCAGGATAGTGAAGATCAATTTCATGTTTACGATTGCCTTCAACGAATGCCCAGAGTGAACTTGGTGCGCAAGACGTAATCCAAAGACCAGACTAGAATGGCATCAGCTACTAGCTCTGTTCCAAAACACAGGAAATCAAGTCTTGTCCCCACCTCTCACGTCAAAATTCACCTTAACTGCAAACATCTTCAAGGATTCTTGACAGAAAGTAAAGGTAAGGACTGGTTTGGTTTTAGTTCCTTAAGAGATACTACATTTGTTCATTAAAAAAAGTCAATAAATAAGCCAACCAAGTACCATGTATACTAAATAACTGCTCACCGATTACATTTTAAGAGCAGTATTAAAAGATTGTTATAAATTGCACAATAGAAAGAACTCAGTCAAGATTTCTAAAGGAAAACATCAAACTACCAAGCTATTAATTGCTGTATATACCCTGTCATACCTAAAGGGATTTGGACATAGCATGAAAGATGCTAAGTTATATCAGTTTTTAGAAACTAGTTCAAGGTAAATCCAGGAAATTTAAAAATCAGGAAGAAACTTCTTTTCTGAAAGAACTAGCTAAAACTAGATAACACAGACATGAATAATCAATAAGATGGCATGAGCAAGAGTCAGTACAACTTCTGCAGAAGTTGACTCAAGTCTACCCAAGGTTTATGATACTGTATGAAAGAGACACATGTGGGCATTATCCCTAGGGACTCTTAAAAGGACCTGAGCTGTTGTAGCTTGCAGGAGTGGTTCTCCCCTTCACATCCAGCCAAAGGATAACAGTTAAAGGTACGAAAACACAGAGCTTTTTTTCTGTACATGGGGTCTTCAGAATTACCATAGCAGCCATTCTTTTCAACATATCCTTAAGCTCTCTGGAATGTGACAACCAGGGAGGTGTCACAAAGTTTGCCAGCAGTATGATGTGTTCAGTCAGAGCTGGAGCTTCATGCAAAGCACAGCAGAACAATCTCATGATCACAGGCAAATGGGTAGCCAAAAGGGCAACTCTGATTCAATTTTCACAAACTCAAGCCAATGTGCTAGGAGAATAACCCTTCCTGTGTGTACCACTGAAGTAAGTGTCAGGACTTTAAAGACTTGTTTGAAGCATCATCTTAGAGGAAAGAGGGAGGGGAGGAAAAAAAAGCAGACAACACCTCACAAGGAAACACAGTATTAAGAATCAAGGAACTGCCACAAGCAAAGTAGAATCATGACAAGTCATTAAACCCAGGGCACATCCACTTCTTGAAAACTGTGGGCTGTTATGACATTGAAAGGGTAAAACAGAATTAGAAAGAGTACAGAGAAGAGGAATTCCTAAAGCAGGAACTAACAGTCCAGGATCATTTGGCACAGAAGAGAGAAAGCTGATGGAAAAGAAGGCAGACACCAAGTCACTTACAGAGGACACAGAATAAGTGCCCAGAGAATAAGCATTCCCTCTCAAAAGAAAACTTCAGAAAATCTGAAATCAATAGGAAACATTAAAATCTTTTCCATGGGGGGGATTGTATTTATGACAGTGTTAAAATAATAATAATAATTTAGGTAAGCACTGGAGAAAGCTCATAAGGGATAGCAATGATAGTAATAGATGCACACACTCCAGATAACTGCAGCACAGCTCACCATGAAGCAGAAAGGTCTAAAATCAGAGGAAAAACTCCTTTCAGGCTTTCTATCTCAGCAACTGCAATTCAAATCAACATTTTTCTTTTTAAATTAATATTCCTGGCTGACAATTGTGGGTGTTAGACATTAACCTAATGGGGATGGTGGTGAAGGAGAGCTGGAGGAATAGCCACATCAGCACGGTGCCAAAGCACCACCTCAGCACTGCCACATTGCATCCTCCAGAAAACACTGCACCAATCTAACAGATTTGCACCTTTAACAATTTGGCACAGACCTAAAAACTACAGTTGCTAGGCATCCTCCATGTAACATTTAACAGCAATTTCTGCAGGCTGCTGCAGTATGCGGAAGGTAGAATACATGTAGCCCACAAGTTGACAAGCACATGCCTGAATGCTGGCTCTCTACAACACACAATGTGATCCGCTTGGCCAAAGTGCCTCTCCCACTATTTCCCTGGGAGTTTACTACATCCATGATGCGATACATTTTAGCACTGAATACAAAAGGTGTTGTTTTCATAATGGGCATCGAGGAAGACCCTTCCTTTGCATTTCAGGCCAGGACAAGAACAAATTGAAATCTGAGGTTTTAAAGAACATGAAGCATTCTGCATGACTAAAGAAACCTGATGAAGTCCTCCCAAAATCACAACTTAAGGCCAACACCATACTGAAAGCTGCTGAGAGACCACAGCTGAACAAAGCCTTGAACACCTCTTATTAGCTTTTTATTTTGAAAAAAAAAATGTAGAGCTACTTTCAAAACAGCATGAGAGTCAACACCAGAAAGATTCTGGCTTTTTCATGTTCTCAAAATGGCATCCTAGAAAGACATCTACAAAAATAGAAATTTTAGGTGCATTTTGCTTTCATCTCTAGCATCAGCTCAAGTCTATCCAATGCAGCATTTGTGTAAGGCTCCATAAAGCATTCCCTCATCCACAACCCCACTATGATCAGTGGCAGAAAACTGTGCTCAGATGCAGTCAGTCACTTGAAAGCCCTCGAAGACCAGAGGATTTGGATACTGGATCATGCTTGTCCCTTCCCCATCACCCTCCACACACTGCACTGAGAAATTCAGATTCCTCTAACTTGCCTCACTGAAATCCAAGTGATCTAATAGAAGGGGGCAGCCAGCAGCAGCACCAAAAATAAAACCATCAGAGAGACACTAGTGAAGTGTAAAGTAATGCTTTGTTTCAAGAGGTTAAATGTACAAGTTGTTTTTTTTTTCACTGCACTCCTTGACACAGAAAAGCAAGCAGCAGCAGCAACAAATTTCAGGAACCATATTCCCTTCTCCTCCATCCCCAGGAGGCAAATCAAGGGAAAAGCAACTGTCTTCAAACAGCCCCTCTGCTCCTTGACTGCCCAGATTCACCCTGGTTCCCTGTCTGTGGAGCAGAGTGAAGCTCACTCACTATGTCAGGGAGAGCACCGCTCCTCACCTCCCGCTCCCTGACTTCTAGGAATTTCCCAAGCCAACACGGGAGGATTAGGCACTGTAATGCTATTAAACACTGCAATATCAAAAAGTGAACCAAAGCACATAAAGCCTGCCTTAAGAGGAGGGGTAATTTTGGGATTTTTGATTTGTTTTGGTTTTTTTTTTTAATCTCTGGAAAAGCATCTGAGGAAAACAGTGAGGAAACAGTGTCAAAACTGGCAACTCTGCAAGCAAAACAGCCGAGTTTACGCGTGCATTGCAGCCTGCTTGCTACTTCAGATTACTGATTGCAGAGCAACAAGTTATTTTCTCCGTAATTGGGTCCCAGTCTAAAATAGTCCTGTTATTTTTAGTACAGTACTTAAGTATCTGAACTGTGCCCTGTACTGCCAAAGCTGGCATGCATCCCTAGCCATACCAGAAATTCCGATATTAAACAAGAACACACATGCCACATACCCAGGCCAACGTTTGTTCTTCTGCCTTGTCTTTAGTGGGCGACTTTAAAGACCTTAAACATTAACAGCCAGCCAAAAATGGCACAGGCTTATATGCTAATTCTGCATTTAAAGCCTCTCTCCCAGCTACTGTGCAACACGAGAATCAACCCAGCAAGGAAGGACTGAGGGTTGCAATACCACTGACTAGTAAGTCTGGTTTTAGGCACAAACAGTAGATAAGAATGGGATTATTTTATCTCCATTTTGCTTGGCTTGAGTCCATACAAGTTCTGGGGTGCTGGAGGAGAGGATAAATCCAAAATGCACTCTAACTCACCCCTCTTCTGTCCCCTTCCACACTGCACATACACTGTGGATTAAATTTAAACTAGTCAAGAAACAAAAGGCCTGTGTTAAATATGTTTACACACACCACAGAAGGAGGATTATGTAAGCTCTGTCTCACAAACAATATGCTTCTTCTGCAGAAGAAATGAGATGATCAAAGCAAGACTTGTGCATGTTTCCAAGTCAGTCTTCCCACCTTCCATCACAGGGGTGACAACCGTCCTGCAGCATGCTAATTCTGGAGTGCAGGGAGCAGAACAAAATCCAAAATATCCATAGGCTGCTCCAACAAAGCCTACCTGTCACTGTGAGCTGACAGTCCCTCACCTTGTGCTTCCACTGTAATCTCATTTTTGTTAGACCAGGAAGGACAAGTTCCCAGGAGGAATTTACTCTGTCCTTTTACCAAGTACTTTGCAGCAAGGAAGTCAACTCTATGAAAGAGCTTTAAAGACAAAATCTTAACCTGAAAGACGGCTGCCAGCCAACAAAAATTTGTTAGCCTCTATTACCACTAAACCATCTGTTCTTGAAACTGTACGTTCCTTTTCAGAGGAGTTCTTATTTTGTGAACAGTATTAGCATTGTTCACTCTCTCCACTCTGTCAACATCCCCTTATCCAACATGCTTCTAGATCTGATGGTGACACAAAACTAAGCCTCTCGTTTATAATACAGTTTATCATATCATCATCTAGTCATTTTGTGTTCATCAGTATATTTCAGTACTTTATATTTTCAATTATTCTACTCTCAGACAGCAGCAGAAGCAATGTATATAAAACCTTTCACGGCTTCTGAATTATGGCTGAGCTGATCAGAAGCACCAAGTAAATGTTTTTCTCAAACCCAAGTCTGACAAAAAAGCTGAGGCAAAAACTCAGCCTTTTGGCATCTGCCCTTTAACCATTTCAGTATATTGATTCTAGATGAAAGAACTTGCTTTGTATTTGAAGAGAGCCTTCTGCCAATGAGTGTTCATTCTCTCTCATCTCCAGTTTTTAGTTAATCCTCAGACGCAAGATATTTGAGTTTTGCTGTTGCCCATACATGACAAAAAGCAAGCAACAGTTAGTCTGTCTGCCTCACTAGGAAAAGAGGTCAAGCAAAGTCCATCCATCTGCACTCCACTAAAAGAGCAATAGCCTGCAGACAATTATTGCAATACCAAAATAAGTGCAAGTGAAATAAGAGACATCAAAAACTCATTCTGTAATTCCACAGCAATAAAATAATGATTATGGGAAAGGTCAGTCAACTCATCACTTTCTCAAAAAAGCTACAGGTAACAAGGCCAAAACAAAAACAAAACAAAATAAACAAAAAACCAAACCAAAAAACAAACACAAAACAACCCAAACTATTACTAGTGATAGGAAAGAGGAGAGAAAAAAATATATGAATCAACTTTTCCTCAAATTAGCTGATTTTCATGAAACTCAGTAATGGATTGAACAGTTTGGATTTTTTTTTTTAAAGCTTCAAATCATTTGCAGTTATTTTTGAAAGTTCACAGTGGATTGACAAGGTAGCAGAGGCTGAAGAATGGCAAACAGTGATTTCCTACAGAAGTGGGAGGGGAAAGGAGTGGAAAGAAAAACATTAAGAATTATACTTGTTGCTTAATTCACACATTTGCCATTAAACCCATCTGCTAGCACCAAGAAAATAAAAGATTGAACTCAACAAAAACTGGTTGTTCATGTATAAGCCAAGTCAATTCAACTCAACATCCTATTATGAGGATAATGTATTTTAGGAATACAGAAGCAGTAGACACTGAATCAGAATCTTGACATTAGCAAAACCACATCAAAAGATTCGAACTGCATTCTTACAAAAAGATAAGAAAACTTTGTCATACTGTTATCAATGCAAACAGTCATCTTATGGCAGATTTGAAAGTGACTGGGCAACTGCACTGACTTATATTTGCTTGAAATGTCAAAAAAAAGAGAAAAAATTGAAAAACTCACAAAATAGTCTGACATACTGAATAACCTCTGCAGAGATGTGCCCTGGTCCCACACTATTCTAACATTAATGATCTAGATAATGAAGGAGAAAATGACACTCATTAAACTTGGGGAAGCTGCTAACTTAAAGCTGTCAGCTTCCTGGAAGACTTAATTCAAAGCAAGCTTTAGAAACTGGAAAATTCTTTGTTGATGAAGAAGCAAATACCATAGAGGAATGTATAGAGGAACATATGCGAGAATCATGAAGCAACAGTTCTGCTCTACTTGTGGCTGATAAAGCTTCCAGCACGAAGCTGCACCCAATCTTTAGCAAATTTCAGAAAAGATCAACTGGAAAGAATCCAAGCAAAAGCAATAGAAACATCACAGAATTAGAAAAACATGACATCTGGGAGGAAAAAAGAAAAAACAGAATTAACTGGAGCTCAGCCAAAAGAAGCAAAGTAAGGGTCATGATGAAATCTTTCAAATCTATGAAAGCCTGCTGCAAAGAAAGAGGGAATAATATGTTCCCCATGCCCACAACTTTCAGAAGAAACAGAAAGGTTTAAAAAACAAAGATTTAGGAAAACATTACTGTACTGTGTAGAGTGAGGGCATAGGGAAAAGATAAAAGAGAAGCACCAAGTCAAAATGGCTAACGGGGGGAAAAAACCCAGCGAGTCGACAGCCAAGAACACGAGAGGAATATGCAGTTTCCTCCAACCACTGCCACCAAGCTGCCATCAGAAACACAATCACAGTCCAGCTTTTCATTGACTAGCTGACCTGTGTAAAGTCTCCTTTCCAGATCTAGGACTGTACTACAAGAAAAATAAGCTTAACAGATTCATTGTCTCCTCTTTTTCTTCAAAGCACAGTACCCAAAATGAGAATGCCAAAAGGTGCATATCAACTGTAACCTTCAGGGCTGAAATGTCCTAAAAAAAACCAAAAAAAAAAAAACCCAGCCCAAACCAACTCAAAACGTTAGGTGTTAAAATATCTTTTTAAAAAGTCTAACACAGGCACTTGCCTCTGTTGCTACACAGATCCAACCATATCCTAACACTACAAACAAATCAGAATCTGACAAGAGAAAGGCATGTGGGCCATACCCTCAGCCCTATGGATTCTGCTCTTCAGTCTCATTCTGGAGGACAAACAGCAGAAACACCACTTTGACTGTAATGTCTTGTGTACTTTTTAATGCTTAGCGTCCATCTGCAAGCTGTACATCAAAATCTTATGGTTTCACTGCCTGTCAGGTTTTTGAAGGATACAAGTAATAGAAAAATTTCTTCTTGCAGAAGAGGGTGAAAGATAATAATCTACCCCAGCACAACCAACTGGAGTCAGTACTGCAAGGTGCAATCCTATCATTCTGTAGCTTGGCACTAACACTTAGTAGCAAGCATCTCTGGAAGTTTATGGAGGGCAGGGGTAACCAACAAAACCTCAATCCCTTCAATTTTTTTTTAGCTCATAGACTGTGAGCGTCAGTATATTCCAAACTGCATTTGCATTTGTTCTCACTATGCAAAACCTCTGGGAATATCTACAGGAAATGAACTCTGATTAGACATAACTGCAAGCACTATCATCTTATTCAGCCAGTTTTCTGTCTCCAGCCCCCCTCCCCACACACCACAGTTTGACCTCCACCATTTGCATCAATGGAAGTAGCTGGGGATAGGCATTTCACAAATCTCCCAAATCCAGCACTCCTGGGTACAAGACTTACTTCAGCCTTTAACCACATAACTGGAAGATATTTAAGCATGCCACAGAGGCTTCAGGAACACTTTGAAATTGCATTTGCTTTATATTGTGCACGTCAAAAAGACAGTCATTTGTCATCTTTTCTTGAGTATCCCTGAGTAAGATGCTGATGCAGAGATAAATATTCATAAGGCTAGCTCATGCAGTTTTCCTCAAATTTGACTAGATCCAACTCCCTCTTGTTTTAAGAAGTAGAAATTATATGTAAATATCACAGCAAAGGAAGATGTAGGAGTTAAGATCAGGTTTCTGCGCATGGGAGGGAACCACTGTGGATTTACAAGATTAGTGGCAGTGCCCATCCTTTTCTATCAGGAATGACCCTCTGCTCTCCACTTTGCATATTTATAACTGCAGATACTGGGATCTTGGAGTATGAGGCTGACAGTCCACAAAAGCAAAGCACTAGTCACTCCTAAAGAGTGATAGGACTGGAAAAGAGAAGAAGGAAAAATAAAATGGTTTTTAAAAAATAAAATCAATAGGTGTAGACACTTGAAATCAAGAAAGGTGAGCACACATTGCCATTTCATGGAGTTCAATTGTGCCACTGTTTGCATTCAGCAGAAGCACTTTTGCTCATGTGCCTCACCATGTGGTTATCCCTGGAATCCCTGGCTGTCCAAATGGCTACCAGGCCACAGGACATGGCACATAAACATCCACTCAAAAGTAACACTTGTGGTTTAGACCAGGACCAAAGCCAGACCAAGTTTTAGACACGACTTAGCTACCTGTGTCAGAAGTGGGATATTTACTATGCACTGTGGTATAAATACTCCTTCTCTCCCCATTTTTTTCCTAACACTTCCTCCACCTTTGGAGAAGCCATCATTTCTGAGAGAATTTAACTTCCACGAGCTGGGACGTGGGAGCAAACACTGAGTGATACAACCATCACACAGGCAAAACACATCCACCAAAAACTGCAGACTTTTCTCATACAGATGCCTCACAGCAGCTCCAGGAAAGTGTTAGCATTACTCCAAAAACATAATCAATTTCAAAATGTAATCAATTTCAGAGCTTTGATTTAGCCATGCTGTGAGTTAAGACATTCCCCTACCCATCACATCATCTTCACCAGAGGAGGGGGGGATGCAGCCTACTTTGCCTTTTCTCCACATCACACTAGAAAGACACAAATGACTAGGGAAGTCTTCGATTTCTTCTCCTCTCACACTGCTGAGAAGTGGGTGCACTACAAGGAGGGGGAAAAAACCTCCAAGAGATCAAATGGATGAAACAGCTGAGCTGTATCAGTACTGCCCTTCTTTGTGTCTTCTCTTCTAGGTTCTCAGCATTGCTCCCAAACTCTTTCCTTTAAAGCAGCTTTCCCTCTCCCCTCCCAATGCTACAAAACACATATATGAGCAGAGACATCACTTAGAAACTGCTAATCAAATGCTCAAAAACAGACTGAAATGGTTTCTAATATTTCGTTTTCAGTATGTATCACAATGAAAAAAAATCCAAACATTTTCAGTTGGCCCTCATTTACATTCTTAGATAAATTTTAGGTCTTCAGTCTGTATTCAGTTTTTTCTCCCTAATAATGGGATGGCTTGATTCTTTCTTACGTAATGCAAAAGGTCAGGAGACTTTGCAGTGTTTCCTGTCAGAAGATGATAGGATAATTCAAAGCTTTATAGGCTAGGTCAGTTTTAGGATACAGCTACTTCAGATTGTTCTGCTTTGGTTTATACAAATCCTGTTACTTCTTCACTGACCAGGCAAATCTTTAGGAAGAGTACTGCCATGCTACAAAATCATCTCCATCGATAAAATAAAACATTTGCAAACCAGGCTGCACTTAGAGCAAAAAGGTTGTAAAGAGACACTTCTAATAAAAGTGGCAGAAAGTCATTAAAATTCATTTACGCTATCTAGAATATTTGGTTAATTTTAAACTGCTAATGGATTTCAGAGACAGCGTCTTGGGTGAAAATCACTTTTAATAAAACCTTTCAGTCCCTTGGTTTTCTAGGGACCTCATTTGACATGGCTAAGGTGTCAGGTATCCTGAGTTACCCCATTACAGCACTACTTTTAAAAGGATCCCAGAAGACTATAGGAAGACTTAACCTGAAGCTCCCTCCTCCAAGCCTCTCAGCTCCATGCACAGCCACAGCCCTGCAAAGCTTCAACACTACCACAAATCCCAGCAGCCCCCCAGCCCCATTCAGAGCTTCAACACAAAGTTAGGATGAAAGGCTTCATCCTAAGGTCCCAGGGATTCCAAGGAAGTGTTGGATGATGCATGCATTGAACTGCAGAGGAGATAACACCTCTCTCAGACACCATAAAGGGGTCGTATAATATAGTAATATATCTAGTGTATATATATATTCCACTTTGTAAACCTCGAGGCTTTCAAGACGGTAAGTCAGGATTTAAAGAGTTCTTGAGCTCCTCACACAAAGCACACACTTTCTTGCTTGGTTTCACAGAGTTACAACTGCAGAATTAGAGGATATTGGCAGGAAGAGGTGACTAAGACCAGGTACTGGATGAAAGCACCATTGCCCACACAATGCAACAATTTATGGCACTAACATAAGTTTAGGCAAAAATTCACTCTGACCACACTGCTTGATCTGTAGTCAAACATTGACTTTACACAAGCCGCAATTGCACACAGGAAGAAAGCTTCAGTCCCCACACACTTAAAAAAAAATAAATAAAACAATTAACTTTAAAAAGTACTCGTCCCATGAATGCTTCTCTGGCTGGATGAATCTTCTCTGAACCACTGCCAAAGGCAGTACAGATATGACATGGTTAAGGCAAGCATATAGGCTGTCCAGATATCCTGAGAAGAGGAAGAAACTTGTTATTTGTATGCAACCACAGTGTGCCCATGAAATTACTGCTCATTCATTACTTCCTTCACCTCAACAGCCCCCGAACCTAACACAGCTATGCAAAACAACTGATGCATTATGAGTAGCATTTGTTATAAAACCTGAACTTCATTCAGCAGCTGATAAAGAGTGCTCAAAGTAAAGCAAAGGGTACAGGGAGAACATTTAATACACATTTTGTCACTCTCCAAATGACTTTGCAAAAGACAGAAACTGTTTCTAGATGGAGGAAAGTCCCTGTAGTAAGGCTGAGAACAGATCTCTTCCTCCTAAAGATCCATCCAAGAGTCCATATATAATGGAATTGGTATCCAGCCAGAAAGACTGAGTTAGTCAAAACTCAATCATTTTTGTGCTAAAATTATGGAAAAAAAACTATTCAGAAATGTTTCTGAAGAGAAACTCCAGTCACTGCTCTGCAATTCTGAACCCAAGAACCTGAACTCCAGGTCTTCCCAAACTCTGTTTGGTAAAATGAAGAAAAAACATGCCACCTTGCCCCCAAGATCATTCCACATTTACCACAGACAAGAATAATAACTGAAATTACTGAAGAACTTATTTTGGGTTTCAGTCTGCAGAGTTGTTGGTTGTTTGGGATTTTTTTCAGGCTAAAGCAGACTAGTTTTAGTATGGCTGACAAACTGCAGCTCTAAGGCAGCCCCTCAAGAGCCACAGGAGTTCATGGGCAAGATCTGCCCCACAGCCATCAAGACCATTTCCTAGCAGACACCAGAGCAGTCACCTCAAATGCCTTTATTTGATTTTGGCTACAGAACCCCTTCTTGATCAGAGCAGAATGGCTGAACCAGCTCACAGGCAGTTCTGGGATTCTGAGACTGGGAACAGATGAGACATTCCAAGAAAAAAAAAACAAAAAACCAAACATTTCAGCTGGTAACTGGTCTGAAACAAGTATGTTTTACCACTACGTTTCAGAGCAAGTCAACCAAATCTCTGGTGTTTGAACAGCTATTATGCTTGCTATTTTTTGTAATATGAAAAATGATGGATTTATTACCAGTTACTTCCTCAGTTGCTCTGTTTTATGATGATCATATAATAAGATACAGCTACACATACCTTACATAAACTTCTGAAACTGTGAAGGTGCTATTTTTATCTTCTTTAAATGTACAAGAGCAATAGTAACATTTTTGTTACGGCTGAGTTGCTCAATAAAAAACCCCACCTAGCGCTGACACATTTCATACTCATTTTAAGAAAACAACCCAGCAACACAGGTCCATTTTATTAAAAAAAGAAGTAAAATTAAAAAGACATCAATAAAGACAGCATCGCTTTGATTCACATTCCAGGGTGGCAAAGAGATCAAACACAAGATTCACCCCCACGCATTACAGGAAACTCCCTTCAACAGGTAAACCTTGCAAACACAGGCAGGGTCTGGAGACCCTCTACAAAGCCAGCTCTAGTCTTTAGCTTGCTTGCATAACTCCATAAGATTTGTTGGCATTCACAAAGGAAAAAAAAAAAATGTTGCTGGGTTGCCAAGCTGGCCCAGCAGTTTGCTGCCACTGAAAAGAGATGGGACCTATTCTTCTCTTTCTCATTTCTCTTCCTTTCCCTGGAAGAGCACCTCACCTCAGTTGCCCCACCACATGTTTCCAAGAACAGATCCTATCCTTTAACCCAGAAGAAAACCAATCCCAGAAAAAAACAAGTACACAGGATAGCTTTCCTACCCACTTAGAGAGTCAGCCATGCACACACGTAGTAAACCACCAAGTTGGCCCAAGGTAAGGCACCCAAAAAATCCAACAAAAACATCATCATCTTTTGGTAGAAGTGAGCTCTCAGCATGGCCCACATCCCTTGAGAAATGAAGATGTGTCTCTCTTCCAGGGGAAAAGTTTCTTCACCTCCTCACATTGTAGATCTTTCACACACACACAAAATTACTATTTCAACACTCAAAGTGGTAAAAGTGACGTGCCTCTCTGATGGCTGCATGTGTGCTGTCTCCCTGAAACTCTACCAAGCACTGTCAAATTGACCTGAAAGGCAACTTCTCATCACCTATAAATATGTCACCTTGGCTCACGTGGATTTTAAGTGAGACCCTGGGGAATAAATCTTGCGTAGGAAGAGCTAGACTGTTGGACATGAAGGACCCAGGAAGTTCTTAGAGATGAATACAAGCAAAACCAAGTCAGGTTGTTACAGCACAGGACTCTTTCACTGAATTTTTCAAAATCATCTATTTTCCAATTACCTGTGTGTAGCAGTGTGCAGGCCACCGGGAATACCCTGGTGGCCTGGCCACTCACAGCTCTGCTTTTCCACCTGTCCCTCCCCTGTTCACCCAGGACTGGCCAGATGTCACGGGCCCGTCATCTGCCTATTGGCTTGTCTCTCGCCTTGCCCTCCACCGACAGAGGGCATAAAAGACCTGGGCGAGAGACGGGCTGGGCCAGTCTTGCCACGTTCTCCACCACACATCTTGTTCTCCCCTTTTCCCTCCGTGAGGGAGAATAAAGGAATGCTAATATAAACGCAACTGGTCCGTCTGTTTCTACCAGCGAGCAGCTGCCGCCGTCCGGCTCAGGATCAGAGCTCCCGGGGTAAGGAGCTACTGAGGGCTGCATTCGGTGGCCCGAAGGAGCCAATAGACGAAACACCAAAGATACACCTGTGAGAACTTCTCCTGCTCCTGGGAAGAAGAGATGAACCATTTGCAAGTAAACGGAGATAAATCACATATTTAGCAAAATTTGCTAAAGCTAAGTCTAGCAAGACATCTTGCAATGCCATTCTTCTACTGAAGGCTGCATCAATACTGTTTTTCAAAGGACACTGGGGAGGAAAGTTACCCAACAACTCAACCAAGTGTTATAAGTGTTACCACACAACTAAACTGCATCAGCTGCAGCAGCCTTTGCAATGCTCCTCTGACTTGCCATGTGTTAACAGTATAATCCACCTCTGCTAGCAAGGAACTCCACAGAGGTTTGTCCTGACTTTTTTTAGCATCAGCTCTAGAACAAAAAAATGCATGCTGAATGTGAAATAAGTCTGAGTACACATTAGAGATGTCAGTAACTTGAACAGCATTTGCTCTCCACTCCTACAGCTCATCTCATATAGCCTTGCTGCTCGATTGTCCTCAAGCCTTTTGGAAAATAAACACAATGACTCCTCAAAAACCTTTCAACTGCTAAATGTGATGACTATGTGTAAAGTTATAATAGCCTACCAGTAAAGTATATCAAAGGAATCAGTTAATGAAAATCATGTACAGACTGTGACATTCCATTCTAATAATTTCTAGAGCATCAGAAAGGGCTATTTTGATTGCTTTCCCCTCACAGGGCTGTCCTGGTTTCAGCTGGGGTAGAATTATTTTCTTTCTAGAAGATGATACAGCTCTGTGTTTCGGATTTAGGGTGAGAATAATATTGATAACACACTGATGTTGTAGTCATTGTTGAGTAGCGCTCACACCAAGTCAACAGCTCTTCAGTTTCTTACCCCACCAGTGAGGAGGCTTGGGACGAACAACATGCTGGGAAGGGATACAGCCAGGACAGCTGACCCAAACTGGTCAAAGGAATATTCCATATTATATGGCATCATGCTGAACAAAAAACCTGGGGAGAGTTAGCTGGGAGGCAGTGGTCTGCTGCTTGGAGACTGGGTGAGCATCAGTCAGCAGGTGGTGAGCAATTACTCTGTTCATCACTTGTTTGTATACTCTTTTTTAGTTGTTATTATTTTACCTTCCTTTTCTGCTCTAATAGACTCTCTTTATCTCAATCCACAAGTTTTGCCTTCTTTCCAGTTCTCTTCCCCATCCCACTGATGCGGGGGAAATTGAGTGAACAACTGTGTGGTGTTTAGCTGCCTGACAGGTTAAACCACAAGGACTTCATTACAATCATCATTTAAAAACTAAAACCAGGTGCCCAACAGCCAGTGAAGGAAAAAAAGCAAACCAAAAAACAACAACAAACCAACCAACAAATCAGGAAAAAAAAACCCTTCACCACCAAACCCACCCACTTTTGGCCTCAACTTTTTGGACTTGAGAATTCCTGGAATGACAAACAAAGTAATACAACAAATAACAGAACAAAACAAAAGACAGTGTTACAGCTGGTGAGTTTTTTCATCAAATGTTAAAAATGCATGCATTCTGCATCTAGATGATTGCAAATCTGCCTCTAGCATAAGATGCAGAGGCAAGAAGTACATTGTCCATACAATCATGCTGCACAGATATGCTTCTCGCAGAAATTGTTTACCACATCTCTTGCTGTGACCATGTACAGTAACTGGAACATCACAGTTAGAGATGGACAGGATAAACAAAAGCAACCTGACCCACCGAGAAAGCATCTGCCAGCGCTTGAGCCATTGTTCTGCACAATATCAAGGCTTGAATTCTGACATAATCCGCTGACATCTTGGGTGATGTCAGCACGAGCAGCTATTAGAATGAAGAATGATCCCCCACAAGACATTAATTCAGAAAGAATCGATGGCCTTGCAATACATATTTCTCCATTAACATTCTCCTAAATGGACTTTAATACATTTGAGTCAGAAGGGAAAGCAGGCCTTTTAAGAAAGCTTGTGATATTTTTGTCTTGTGCCAAAGCCTCCTGAATTTTTAGCTTTTCCAACTCCTTGAAGTTTAATTCCACACTTGTGCTTTGATATAATAAAAGCTCCTCATTCCTTTCCAAGGATGCTCAGAGCTTTAACAGTACACTAAGCAAGACCAACCTACAGATTTTACCTTCCCCCAGTCCTTCTCACCCCCTCTCTCAATTCCCATTTAAGGAGAGAGAACATTCTCCTATCTGAATCCGTACCTAGTAGTTTGGCAGAGATAAACATCATGGAAAAGAAGGCAAGAAGAAAGCAAGGAGAAAAAAAAACAAAGATCACCTCTCCATTTTTATTTCAGCCTTGAAAACTTCTGCTCTAATAATCCTTTCCAATATATAACTATCTTGTCCTACCATCGTCCATTAGAATCAGTATCTTGAAAAATTTTTCTAGCAGTTTTTTCTCTAGGATTCAAATCCTTGATGCCAGTTAGTTTTGACGTCTACAAATATATGAAGCATGCACAGACACAGAGTCCAATTGCAACTCCCTGACCAAAAATATGTTTAAGTGTCAAATCAGAATCACACCCACAGATCATTCACTAACAGCAACATCAGTAGTGAAAGAGATCTGAGTGACTTTTTATGGATTCCCTTCCTCACAGTTTCAAAATTTAAATTAACACCTGAAGATGACCTAGAAATACAATTAAGCAAAGTAAAAAAGTAACTTCTGAAAACTTAGTCTATGCTACAAACCAACAACATGAGTTTGGACAGCGCTGTAGCCACTTGATCAAGTCATCAAAAAGGCAGAATTTAGATGCTGGGCACTGAAAGAAGTTTCTAAGTGTTCATCAAGTGCTAATCTCCACAATGAAAAGAGTCTACAGACTTACAGATTCTCCCTGCTTATTGATTTTCTCACCAGGGATGCATAATGGAAGAATGATACTGGTCTCATGGAGTATTATCCACCCTTACTTAGCTGCCTTCAGCAACCACAGGCTCAGCTTGAATGCGGATGCTCAGTTTCTCAGATTTCTCTGCTGACATAAATTCTGCAGCAAGAGCGTGAAGGGAGTGCAAGGACCATGGTCTGATGTTTGCTGTGTGAACAAACGTAGAAATCCCCACTGCTGCTCAGCAGGAGAGCTCCTTCCCACTGGGCTATAGGTTTATTCCAACAGGATGGTATGGTATTTCCTCTATGATTCGTCTGCCAGGAAAGTAATTTCCTATTTTTGTCCTCTTGTGAGCTAGTATAAGCTGGCATTGATGGAGGCTGGGAAGAATGAGAGGTTGGTTTGCTAGTGGTTTAACCAAACATGTGTTTACAATTACCCCATTCATCATGCCCTGCCTGTGCAAAACTTTTTTGGAACATCCCCACAGTCCTTGAGTTTGGCCTCCAAAAGGGCTGAAACAGACTCACTAACAAATACATTGTTCCAATATTACAGCTGGAGCAACAAAACTGTCCAATGGTTAACATTGTAACCATTAAAGCAATTGTTGGGCATTAAGATCAACATAGCTGCTCCATTTGTTGCTGTTGGCCTAAGGATGACAGCTCAACAGCGGGAGGGTAAGATAATGGGAAAACCTCTTGCAGTCTTCCCCTGGAGTCCAACAAAAGAATACAACAGAATTACAGCACCCTGTTTATTTCTCAGATATTCTACAGCATTTGCATACAAGAAGAGAATGCAGAGATGGTCGTGGTGTTCCCAGTAAATTTGTCTAGGGCAGTCATCACCTCTGCATCCAAGGATCATGACTATCATCATTGTACCAAAGTTCTTTTCAGAAATACACTGCACAATGTAATTAAGATTTGCAACCCCCTCTCCCCAGTTCTCACATAAAGGAAGAATAAACAGAGTCTGTTCCATCATCATGTGGTAAAGGGGGAATTTCTCACTGCTGATGCTTTCTCCAAGAAGAGGTCAAACTATTCTAGCAAATATGCCTTATCCCATCACACCTGAAACAGCACAATCTCAAAGACAGCAGTCTTGAAAGCCGCAAAGGGTTCCAAAACAGACACATTTCACCTCTCTCAGTATCAGAGGTAGACTTTCATGCCATGTGCCTAGATTATGCCAGATCAAGTTTGGCAATATACAAGCTTGATATAACCTGTGATTTTACTTCATATCATACGTCAGAGAACTACACATTTTCCTCTACCATTTTACTCCCTCCAAAGTTATCAGTTGATACCCAGGGATACAATGACTTAGCAAAGGTTTCTGAAAGGATTCAGGAAGAAGAAGGTCCCTCACATTAATTTACAGCAGAAGTTACATGTCATATTATCCCTGGTACTGGAGAAGGTGTCCTACTCTTCTAAAAAGATCATCCACTTGAAAACAACTGATCTTTGTGACAGACATCTTTTGCTGTAGCCATTCAGGAGTGGTAATCTGCATACCCCGTGGGTTAACTAATTGGGATGCAATTAGCAGGTTTCATTAAAAGCTCTCTTGACTTGTAAATGAGCATTAATGTTGGGCTTTGAAAAACCCATTGTTATTCACACTGACCATATTTTTGTTCAATCCACACCTGAGTCTCTGGTCAATGCCACTACAGGTTGCTTGCTGGTAAAAACCCAAGTAGCAGCCATAAAGCTGCTGCCACCTTCTAACGGAAAATGACTCACCCAGTGCTCAAAATCTCATACTTTTGTGAGTGACTCCTCACCATTAAACAGAAATCTCTGGTCTTTTCTGTTACAGAGACCAGGAAAGACAGAACTGTTCACAAGGGCACTACTCTAAAGCAGGGGATGAACTTGCAATGCCTTCAGTCCTGATAAGTCACATCCATCTGCTCTGCATGAGCTGATCCATCTATGACTTATGAAGGACCCTAGGAAGGCAAGGAGGGACGGAAGTATTCAGTCAATGGGTGCACATTAGTGTGAATATCTCTTTAATAAAGACTTTCAGGATACCTTGGCACTGATATTCAGTGTTCCTATGTACATTTGAAGTCCAAAAGCTGCTGGAAACCATAAACACCACTATTTTCAGATGACTGTACCTGTATCAAAAACGTAGTGTCTGTCTGTCTCTCTACACCACGTACCTGCTGATGAGATGGTATCCAGGGGAATAAAGCATATAAGAAAAGGGAATCTTGAATATATCCAATCAAATCTCATAAAGTCAAGCTATTCTGGTTGTTTCATCACTGAAGACATTAAGAGACTGTTTGTAGACAGGATGCCTCATACTGATCAACAGTTTTCTCTAATGATGTACTCATAGCGGAATCTGGCTCTCTAGGGTAGTACTCTCCACATTCACAATGCAACAGAGGAGCCATAGTGAGCTAAAGGGAGAGCTGCTGTCCAATTCAACAGATGGCATGAGAATAGAAAGACCTGGCAAGGGACTAGTTCAGAAGTGCACAGTTCAACATGTATAAAGAAAGAGAAATTAGTGAGGTGACATCTGTTTACTTCATCATATTACGTGTCAAAACAACCACTGGTTTGGGAGAAAAAGTGACGGGAATCAAGACTACTTTGCCACATCCAAGTTTAGACTGCAACATGCTCTCCTGACCAGCAGGCAGTGCATGGATAGCAAACCTGTAAATAAAGCTCAACGCTAATAAGGGGATTCCTTGGCAACCTCACTCCTTGTAATTCCTAAAACAGATTGTGGGGTTTCAACTTTTCAGTAAAGGATCTCCATTCCTAGATTTCCCTGGGTGAAGAGCTGCAACTGGTATGCTTTGGATATGGCCAGGAGCAGGTCCAGTTTCCAAGAAAAACAACCCTAACTTCTTAGCCTGCTTTCCTACAGAAGGAGGCTTATGCAATCACACTGTAGTCAAGCCAGTTGGCAAGCTGCGTGCAAGTCTGACAGAGGCAGAGGTCTCAGGAGTTATCTTCCTTGTTTGCAAAAACACTGGGCCAGGTGGGCACACTTGAGAAACACTGCACTGTGAACTGGCATCAATACTCTCATAGCTAAGATAAATCCAAAGAAAAGCAGGCTTCCTTAGTTTGGACAGAAATGTTGGCTTAAAGCAAAGAAAAGCTTTTCCCCTGACCCCATTAATAAAGTTCACTCAGAGGTTTAGAATAAAAAGGCCAGCAGAAAATAGTAAGGGGTTTCACCACAGTGTTTGCTGCAACCAGTGAAATTTTTAATTGAGCAAATACTTAAATGCATCCTAAAAATGTATATCACTGGACATCAAAAAGTACCCCTCCATTTATTCCCACACCCCACATTTCAGTGGTCTGAAGAAGCACCTGAGTGCATTTCACACAGAAACATACACACACAGTTCCCAAGACAGAGCTGAAGTGGTCTAAGCAAAAGTTATACCTAGAAATCTGGCCTCATTTAGCACCATCACCTCCATAACCACATGTAAAAGGGAGTGACAGCAGGGTCCCACCCAGAGTGACACTACTCGGGAGCCCCTCAGTTTGCCTGCTGCCACTGCTACGCACGCCCAGGGAAGCTGACAGTGCCTTGTAGTCTAGAGGGACATCTGCTCATTTGGGGCTGTTGGAAAACAAATTCCCAGTGCAACTCTCTGGTGCTGCTGGCAGAAGCAGTGCATGACCCAGCTATGCCTGTCCTCTGCCAGCTGGGAACTCCCTGCCTTGGAAGGATACCTTTGCCAGAAAGATCCAGATACTTTTTGCCCATTTACATCCCAAGCACAGATAAGAACATGACCAAAGATTTCTAAAAAACCTTTGTGAAAAATCTTGTTGGAGACATTTAAGCACTCGCAAGACAGAGGGCTGCAAACACTTGTTTTATTCACAGAGTGCACACTACACACTTCAGCAGAACTGAGATGCAGAGATCCATTTTGCATTTAGGCAGCGCTTTTGGACTACGCAGTGAAAAACACAGGAATATGCTACTGAAATTCAGGTGTGGCTGTATGTGAGGATAAAAGCCAACTCACACAGTGCTAAGAGAAGGGATAGTTTGATTAACAAAGCCAAGGAAAATCATGGAAGTACCACAAGATCTTTAATATGTAGCCAGGGCAAACAAGACCTACTTTAAGAACAAATAATGTCCAAGTGAAGAAAATAAATCAGACTATAACACGGCAAAATGATCACTGGAGGCAAGCGTCAGGGTCTGCTGCTTTCTCAGTTTACTGTTTGCAGTAAGGCTATCAAACAGTACTCTTCAGGCTCTGCTGTTTGCTCTACGCTGTGCTGAATTTTGAAAAGAGTCCAGTGTTGGAGAAGGAAAACCCAAGCACCTCTGATATTAACATATACCTGTACAAAGGTAGCCAGAGGAATACAGCTCTGGAATAGCTCTCCTTCTTATGCTGTGCTGAGAGGTTAAGCCCTGCAGGAAGGCTAACAGCATGGGAAGAGCATCCTGCTTACCTCCTGCACCCTGCCTCAGCCCCAAAACGATCATGAAGCACAGCCAGAGCTCTGATTTAAAGTTTCAAGCATATTTCCCCTTTTCCAAGCAGGTTTTCTAATCTCCATGTGTTTGTGGTGGTTTTTTTTAACCTGTCCTCATAACTCACTCCTTTTAATCCTAGGATTAGCCTTGTTGCCCTTCTCCGTACCTTTTCTAGAGCTGTAAGTACAACTACTAGCCTCAAAACGCAGGAATAGGTGGAGCTGGAGTGCTAATGCATCCTTGCTACACATCCCACAACATCTCCGTTAAAAGACATAAGCACCTTTACGAGGCAAAACAAGTTCAGCTGCCCCTTAGAAGTGTAACTTAAGGTGGTAGATGCCCACATTCCTTCTATCCTGCCCCCTCTTGCTCTGCCCCAAACCCAAATTCATTCTGCCTTAGTGAAGGGAAAAGCAAACCACATTCTTTGGGTCTGTTTTAGAAAACCTGATCAATGCTGCTTTGACATACCAGCAACACATGTTCCCATTTCAACAAATGGGAGCATTTCAGGCAGACCACCACTTCAGATGGAGTGGGGCTCCTGGCTGCTGAATCAGCACTTTCCATCCTGCTGGCAATACAGAGTTATGCGACGCTTCAAAGGAAAGCGGGGAAAAGGGGGAAAGGGGTGGGAGGGGGCGCTGGCACTTAAGCAACAGAAGCGGGCAAGAGGATTGTGCAGGAGTTCATCTGCCAAACCAATTAACTGCAAACTGTTCTTATAAAGATGCCACAGTTTCAGCCCCGGCTGGCAGTACCACAGTTATACAATGAGAGTCATGCGTGCGCGGCTCTCTCCGGCGGGGAGCTGGGTCAGGAGAAACCCCGCACTGCCCTCCAGGGAGGGTCTCGCGGGCTATGGACGGGCTCTCGGCGCGGCTGGGGGCTCGCAGGGCCGCTCTCCCGCGGGCACACGGGCGCCCGGCTGCCGCCGCACATCCCCGCCGCGGATGAGCAGGAAGGTGGCAGCACTCCGGGGTGGCATTTCTGCGAGCTGCCCATCCGCCAGCCCTCCCGCAAACCCTAAGCCGAGCGGGGGGAATACCGGGGAGTTTCGGCGGCAGCAGCAGCACCAGCAGGAGTTGGCGGGGCAGGTCTCCGCTCTGCTCCAGCGCGGGGCGACGGGAAAGCCCGGCTCCCGGCACCGCCGGGGCGAGGCGCGCCGCAGGCGAGCAAACAAAACGCGGCAAGGAAGCCCCGAGACGGGGAAAAGGGCCGA
>VZTJ01006819.1:1610819-1736580 GCA_013397795.1 Orthonyx spaldingii | reverse complement strand
CTCCTCCTCCCACCGGCCTCCGCCACCGAGGAGCCGGCGAGCCCTCACCCACCCCGGCCCGGCCTCCCCCCGCTGCGGCTCCCCAGGGGCAGCAGCCGCCGCCCCGCTGCGCGCCCCGCGCCGCACCCCGGCTCCTTACCTGCTGGGCGGCCGGCCGGCCGGCACCGTCCCCGCCGAGCGCCGCGCACCCGCCAAGTTTGGGGCGGGCGCAGGGGGTCGGGGGAAGGGTCGTGCGCGGCGGTGGCGGGGGCGGGAGCGCGGGCGGGGAGGGGGACCNAAAAAAAAAAAGACAAGAAAAAAGGCAAAACACACCCAACGCGAACGGGGACGTTCGCGCCTCCGCAAGGCGTCCCTGGGCTGCGGGAGGGATCTGCGGAGAAAACTTCTGCCTGCCTGTCCGTGCTGCTGCCGCCGGCTCCGGTGCTAACGGCGCCCGCCACCGCCGCGCTCTCCCCTCGCGCCCAGCTGACTCCGGCGGCCCCGCCCCGGGCCCGCCCCGCTCCCGCCTCCGCCGCACGCAGCCGCAGCCCCGCCGAGGGCAGGGGGCGGTCGGGTGGCCCGGTGGCTGCGGGCGGTGCGGCGGCGGGACCTCCGTCCCCACTCCCGCGTCCCGCGGCGAGCGGGGCTGGAGGCGAAAAAACGCCGGTCTCCTGCCCTCTCACAAAAGCTCGCCCGCAGGTAGCACCGACGCGTGCTTTTCTTGGGAAGGGCTGTTTTTCCTTTAAAATAAAACCAGCAGAGTATCTGCACATGCGAGGCGTTTATGCTTGGACTTTTCTTTAACCTTATCGGTCCTGTTTTCACGTTTTTCCCCGCAAAACTGCGCAGGGAAAGTGCCCCAGCTCCCCTTCCTGCGCTCCAGAGAGCACTGAGCAGGCTCCCGGCGTGCGCCAGCAGCACGGTGGGCTGTTCAGAGCTCCTCCGTACTGCAAAGCGCCCTGCCTCTCCCGGGATCCTCAGGCTGCCACTAGCACTCCTACAGACTGCTGCTGCGAACTTCTGTGCGCTGGGACCTTCGGTATTTCACCACGGTAGCTCCGAGCCATCCTATTTGCAAGCAGCTTCCAAATAACTCGGACTGTGGAAAAGCTCTTTTAAGGGAAGCGAAGCTGCGCGCTTGCCTAAGAGCTACTGTTTTAAAGCTTATAGACTTCCAACAAGAACCATCACACTCTGTGAGAAGAGGAATATTCACTTCACTAGACGCAAGAACACCTCTCATAAGAAAGTGGTCAGCCCTATAAAAGGAAATTGAGCCCAAGGAGAAGTGGGAGAAACTTCTGGGCTTTTCCTCCTAAGACAGATGCATGTACACTAATGGGAGTATTGTGGCTGAGCGCCCGAGCTGAATATATTTTGAAATGTAACATGATACCTTCTTTGCTCTTGCTTTTTCTTCCTCCCTGGCTCTTCTTTACTATATTTAAAGGAATGTTTTTCTTATCAGCCCGCCCCTCCGGTCCCCGTGTTTCCAGCCATGCTCTGGTCTCACTGTGTTCTCACCACTCACTCTCCCTGTCCAAGTACTCAAATAATCTCTCCAGTTTCCTTGTGTGTGACACCTCAGCCTCTTGGACACACGTGCCACTCTGCTGCCTGCTCGCTACTCAACCTGCTCATGCCACCAGCCCCCCGGCCTCTCCTCGGCATCGCTCTTCCCTCGGCCATCTCCACGTGATGCAGTGCTTAGCATTGCTCTTCAGTCTGTCAACACTACTGCTGCCTGTCCTGTCCTGTCCTGTCCTGACCCAGTCCATTGGGAGCTTGCTCTGTGGGCCGTCACTTTTCAGCCCCCGTTCAGCCCTCTCTTCCCACCGCCGGGCTGGTCTGTCCTGACTTCCTGTGAGCCACTATTTACCCTGACCTTGTGTTTTGTGAGTCCAGCCTCAGAGTGCTGGTGCCTCACCAAAGGAGAAGCTGTCTCTTGTCCAAGTTACTATTTAGTGAAAAAGTGAATGCAGGTGATGTCAGGTTCCTGCCTGAGATTACTCCAGGGGCAAGGAGGCACCTACTCCCCTCTAGATCCCAGATGGTAGGACTAGCGTGGCTGGAATCACAGTCCCACATGCTTATGTAAGAAACTTTCTGCACATGTAGACACAGCCCAGATTGGAAGGTGCTCCAAAGATCACCTGGTCCAACTTTTTATGGGAAAGGGATGAGATTGTCACCCTGTCCAACCGTGTCTTGAAAGTTTCCAGTTGTGGGGACTCTACCCCATCCATGGGGATGATTTTCCAGTGGGTGATTGTTCTAACTGTAGAAAATTTCTTTCTTTTCAGTGAATCAAAATCAAGATGAAACCTCTCCTTGTGCAACTTGTACCTGTTGCTGCTTGTCCGTTCCCTGTGTCTCCCCATGAAGAGAGAATCTCCATCTTTTTTGCAGCCGTATGTGTACTGGTATGATTTGACCAGGGTTTGTGCAATAGGTGTCCAGTTCTTGCTGCTTTCGCAGAACTCGCTGCTGTGGGCACGGCCAAGGACTTTAACACATGCCTCTTCTACACACTGTTTAATGCTATTTGCCCCCGGCACATTCCTTAGCTGCGCAATGCAACAGTTATACTTTGTCATCTGTAGTATTTCCACCCTAGAATATCAATTTACAGGCCTGCGTTACAGCGTGTCCTCAAAAAGCGAGAAGTGAAAGGAGAGAAGTTATATAACTGGTCTGGTGCTGCAGAGCCAGCCAGCCACCAGCAGGATTGCATTGCAGGGATTCCCGCCTTCCTAAATATCCCCTTATTCCCCAAAAGTCCTGTTGCCTCAACCTCTAAGGCAATTTACACATTTCATCTCTAAATCAGACCAGCTTTGTGACCATGATGCTCTGCATCCAACGCTGGAGGGAAACTGGAGGGATAAAGCTCAGGTATTTTTGAAGCATCACACAGGCAGCCACCTGGCTGCCTTCCAGGATGCTCTTTCTTTGAGTGTGCTCACTGTTTCTCATATATAAGACTGCTGATCCATCAGTTAATCATATTGAGTAAGTACCTAAAATTAACTTTTAAATTATTAATGCATGAGAACATATCCGTTTGCCATGTACATTATTTTAAAGGATTACAGTGTGTACACTGAGTGCCATTAATGTTACGTTTGGAAGACAGTAAATTGACTTGTATGGAAATCAGAAGAGCTGATGGATTCCTCTAAAGATGCCTTTGACAATGATAAAATGTTCAATTGAATTATTATTAAGCATGTGTCTGTACTTAAATTTCTTTCTAATACAGACAAAAATAAGCAACTGTTCGAGTCATTAGTATAATATTTTTCATTTTGTGCTGGATTAAAAAAATAGATACACATGAGTATTGAAAATACTCATCTGACAAATAAAAACACTAGGAAAGATATGTTTAGTTTCCTAGACTACAGCTGTATCGTTCAAGACAAAACTGTACTGTCATAAGATTGTTTATCCAAAATAGCACCACTAAAATGGTTAAGTGGAGAAGCAGCAATGCATCTTTTCAATGGCAGTGAAGGACATGCTTATCTTTTCTCTTAACTAATGGATCTCTGGCAACACCCTACATGATGCTGTATCATGAAAATAACATCCTAAAATGCTGATATTTTCTCTAAGAAAAAAGATTGTCATTTTCTGCAAGAAAAAAAAAAAAAGCACACAAGAAATAATGTTGGCAATAATGTACTCTGACCATGTAAACATTATTCCTGCTCAAGGACAGTCTAAAAAGTAAAGGCAAACATTGGTGGAAAAGCCTTGATGCCTTCAGGACGTTGTGTCCAGGAGAAGTTTGTCCCAGCTCCCTGTTTTCTTCCTCTTTGCAGTGGTTAAGCTTTGGGTTAGAGAAGACAAATTCCTCTGACCCCTGATGGAAGAAGAAGATGGAAGAACTAATGAGATTCCCTGGCTATGGTTGAGGGAATCCAGGCCACTGGGGGAGAAGAGGACAGGGTGTGCAGTCCCCTCCTAGCTGGAGAGGGTCTTACTGCTCTGCAATTTCCAGGCTCAGAGCTTGTGGTACAGCTGGGCTTAGGATATCAGTTTATTCTCCAATGTATTTCCCCAAGATATCCAGAAAGACCAGAAAATGCTCTTTTTTACCATTTCTACTCCTGAGGAAACTTGCATTAATGTAAGTTTCTTGTGTGTTAAGGGTTCAAAACCAGGTCCAAAATATAAGCAGAATATAGGCATTCTCTGTCTATTTAGCACTACATTTCAGACTCAATGCCTAATAATAAATGGCTGTTGGAGTTCAAGTACTGTGGACTTGGTTTGCTTTCCACAAAGACTTGAACTCCGCAGGGTGACTTTTCATTTTGGAGCTTAGCCAAAGGACACTAAGCTCTAAAATTCAGTTAGTTCCAAGAGAGAAAAAGGTCATTCTAAAGTTTTATTAAATAGACTAATGAAAACTGTCTAGTAGATATGAAGTTTTCTTTAGAAACATTATTATATTTCATATATATACTGAGAACAGGCATAATTTTCTTTTTTATTACGTTGATTTAGGAAATGAAAATCCAATAGCAGAAGATCTGAAGAGGAGAGATCAGAATCTGGCCACTGCTTTCACTCTCAAAGGGACTTTCATGAAAGCATTATATGAAAGTCAGCATTAAGCATGATCTTTAACTAGTAGAATGCACTGATAAAAGAATCCAGCGATCTAAAAAGGGTCAACATGGTCATTATTGCCTAGTAGGTATATAGGCAAAAGCGCTGACCAACCTTTGAAATGATAATAAGTTTCTTTTGTTATGGACAAAGCTTTTCACCTTAAATAGACAGGAAGTCTTTTAACACAGTAAATTTTAATAAAGCTTAATCTGGAAGAAAACCAACTCAAAATTATTTCTGTTGCTTTTACTATAAATGAAGCAAATGCTTAAAATATTTGTAAAATCTAAACAGAAAAAATAAGTCTTTTTAACATCAGGATGGAAGGGGGGGGAAACATTCTCCTTCCTTTCTCTCTACATCCTTCTTTTCCACTGTATTTACTTTATCACTCAATGTATGGTGGAGATTGTAAACTGAAAGGGAAAATGAAAGCACTAAGAAAAAAAACTAAACAAGTTTGTAAAAACACTCACTAAATATAGCTGTATGAGCTGGAAGATACAGATTGAATTTCAATATTCACCAAAAGACTGAAAAGACTGAAATTTTCAAAACTTTACATGTTTTCCACCAAGTATTCACTCAGTTCTGGTTTTTAACTGATTCAGCAAGAACTTCGTCAAGTACATCAGTTTTAGAAGTTTAGCGACTTCATCTTCTGCCCAGTTGTTATGAAGAGGATTTCTTTATATCACTTGAGCATAGAAAAGACTTTTTCTGTAGTCTACATCTAAAGACTAGTGACAGAAAAAGAAAAGCTAAGGCATGACCATAACTGAATAAACTCACTATGTTCATAGACCACATTGTGGAGATCTACTTTTTGTTGCTAGGTAAGTTATATCTCTATTTACAGCTCTTTCAAAAGGCTGAATAGTCAGGGACATTTTGTAATTTGAGATAGAGTCCAAAGCTCCAGTGAGAGAGATGTGCTGAACTGTACAAAGTAGAGCAGTTACACAAGGTGGTGCAGAGGAGAGGAGAATTTTAAGCGATACTGATCATTCAAACAGAAGCTACATTAGAAAGATGAATACATTCAGCCCACCCTTCTACAAAAACACATCTGTTCCCACTGCTAGCTTCACAATTAACACATAGACTGATTCAACACTAAGAATTATAAATTGCTGTATTCTCTCAGTTCCAATGAAGTGATGAAGAAAATAGGTACTTTTGGACATCAAAGGTGTTAAGTGAAATGACACCTTAAAAGTGTTTACTTTCCCCAAATCAGTCAGCTGCTTTCCTGATGCATAAGAAGTTTTCAGCTAGGATGTCAAATAACACTAGAAGAAAAATTCAAAATTATACTGCAATAGGGGGAGATTCAGTACAAGCTATACCTTATATTCTCATTTGTGACATGAGAAATCAGGATTTATTCAAAATGTAGTGCTCATTCACAGCTTTGCCACAGATAAGGAGAAGGCAACAAGAATTGTGACTCAAAATGAAATCCAGCCACACTGCAGTCAGTGGCAAAACTCTTAGGGAGCTTCACGTGACTGATTTTGTCTCAAGTAGTTTCTTGGTTCCTAAGGGAGGGGCAATTAAAATAATAATGAAGACAAAGAGAAAATCTTCAATGCCATAACTTGCCTGCAGGCTGCAGCTTTTAGAGCACATTTTCACAACAGTTGAAGCAGGATCATCAGGCTAGTGCCATCTGAAAATCAGAAACATTTAAATGGTGTAAATGAAAATAGATTATACAGAAGTAGATTTTACCAAGCCGAGAGAAGAGACACAGCAATCCAGCTGTATTGCACCCAAAACAGATCTTCCCTCAGTCAGTGTGCTGAGCTGAGTGCACCCCAGCACCCTCCAAACAGAAATGTTCAACACAGCATTGCAAGAAGTCAGTGTGCTTTTTGTTGGCTTGCAGGGTATGGATGCAGAGCTGAGGTGTGTTTCAGGCGGGTTCTCCGCATGTGCTCCAAGCACCACCACTCTCCATAGCAGCCAAGTCATGTCTCAAGCCATTCTCCAGAGCACGTGATGTGGAGTTTTGAGAGCATTCCCATCCTGTGACCTTAAATAAGAAAAATGCAGATGTCTAATAGTCAATTCAAATTTGAACTAGACTTTTTGTGTTTAAACTGCCGTTTGCAAAGGAAGTAATATTTTGCATTCCTGGTGCAAGAATTACCAAAAAAATTGCCAAACCAAAACCAATGTACACTGCATTATCATCTAAATTAATCCCTTGTCATAAAGTTCTAATCTCTCACTAACTGTTCTTGCCAATTAAGCCAAAATTTTCCCAGAAATTGGCTGACAGGAAAAGATTCCCTTGCTCCATTCATAACAAGCAGTGGGTTGGCTGCTTAAACAGAGCATTGAGAACTTGCATTAAAACAGAATTTGTGTCCACAGAGATTTAAAAATATATTTTCTACAAGTCTTGTCTATTTATTCGACTATACTAAAGGAGTAAGAAGTCATTGTCTGGTTTAAATTATTTCCTTTTGTTTGGAAAATGGTCATCCATGGAGACTGACGGGACTTGCACTTCATACTGTCTGGCCAGAAGTAGGCATTTAGTTTATTATAGAGAAAAACTTGGAGGACAAATTATATGATAGACACAAAGTCATGTACATCCTTTGACAAGACAGTAGTCTTTCAACAGAAAGGACTGCTCTGTGGTTGTTATCCTGACAAAAGAAGATTTCTTGGGAGTCATTCTAACCTTGATGATTCTATGATTCCTCTCCTCTCAAAAGTGTGATGACTGTTTCTATCAAAGGACCTCTTTTCCATGACTGTCAGATGTATACAAATAATCTGCATATATTCTTAGAGCAATTTGTAACTTTCTTGAGAAGGAAATTTTTGAGGATTCTTCATTTCACTATCAAAAAGTGCAATTAAAGTTACTAAGGTCAAATTGCCCCTGACTGTTTTCCTCTGATGCTTTAGCAAATGTGAAATAGAAAAACAAAGATGTGGTACAACACAGCAGTTCAGACATTGATCTTCAGCAGCACTCTAGGTCCATAGGCAGTGAGAAGTCTTGGGGAGTGTCACAGCAGCTAGTACAGGAGCTGGGAGGAAATCCACTAGTGTCCTCAGGAAGCTCTCACCACTTCTAGCTGGAAGTTTGGGACAGGCAAGCTTGTCACTGACAGCCTAGGATTTAGCTATGATTTATTCTGTTTTTCTAAACTTAGTCATGTAAAGGTGCATGTCTGTCTAATCCCATATGCTAATTGGACCTCAAAATGTTTAGTGAAACTGAAGAGAGAATACCTTTGCAGAAAAGACTTTCAGAACAGTTACATCCACTAGGTAAGATCAGTTCTTTCTCCTTGACCAAGAGCCTTTTTAACACACACTAACTACCCCATGAAGATTTAGACAAGCTGCTGTATGGCAAAAAAGCCTCAGCTGGACTGGGGCTCCAGCAGTGAGGCTCCCTTGAAGTAGGAATGTGGCTCCTCTGTGATGATGTGCCCACCTCAAGGGTGTGGCTTCTGTTCCAAACAGCCCTTGTTCTGAGATGACAGATGACATTTCTGGTCTTATATTGATTGCTTAGTAGGTTCTCCCGCCTCCCCTCAAAGATTTGGTGATCCTCTTATCCTAGTTATTTTTTGGCAAGCATTTGAACAGACCTTTATTTCAGCCATGCCTCAGGGATGATATAATGTAGAAAATGATATATTAAGAAACAACCAAACAACCTACTTTCTGTGAACCACAATGGAGTGATGATAGAGCTAGGATATTTGCAGCAAATCAATGACTCTGTCTAATTACTATGCTCTGATTTAGATAATTTGCTTCTACAGTGGGAGGCAGACTACTGGTGGATTGTTCCTCCCTCTTTAAGACCTAGAGCTACATATGTCATATCGTGAAAATGTGATACAAAATTGATTCTAAAAAATTGCCTTCATATTACTCACTAGGAAGCAATTGGAGTCAGGCCAGGAGCAGATGGCAGCTCAAAAGGCAATCCTCTTCCTCCTCGAGAAGTAGTATTACTTTATACTTCAGTAGCAGCATTGATCTAAGAAACCTGATGCCTTTTACAAACAGTAATGAATGTAATTTTATAGTACCCTGGTAGCAGAGTTAGTAGGATTTCTCTACTTTAGCACATGGGGAAACTGATGTATGTCAGGTTTACAGCATTCCCATGCCCACAGTTTTCCAAGAGATTCCGTTCTCTGTCTGAAGAAAAATCAGCATCTCTAAAATCCCAACATTCTGCTACAAGTGTGGCACACAAACATCAAGCACATTAAATTAAGGGATGCTAATTAGTGGCAGAGACAAAGCCCTTTGCAAAAAGAAACTTTCCCAAGCCCTGCAAGAAAGTAGGTAGCAGGACCAGGACCCAGAGCAGCTCAGTCCTGGGCTGTACTTTGTAGTCTCTCCCTGTGAGCCCATGGGGAGTATCCAGCTACTCCTGAAACAACTTGCCCACAAAAAGCACCTCTTGGACAAGTTAAGCACTTGTTTAATGTGGAACTGAATTTCTGAATGTGAATACCTGCTAGGCGTTATACCTTGCAGCACAGCTGGATTGAGGGAACTTGCTGAGATGGTGAAACTCTCCATAAATAGGCATCAGTGTGTTTCCCTAGTCAGGGCTGAGCAAACCTGGGTAATGAAAGAGACATTTTTAGATGAAAGAAGCTGAAAGATTTTCGTACTTCTTACACTGATATAGTAACTAGTACAGTCATGATATTGAAATGTGAAGAATTTCAGCCCAAATGTTGGGGGAAGGTATAAATAAGTTAATTTCAGAGTGGGAGAAAGCTTGCATACTTCTCAGACTTTATTGGAATATACAATGAGGTCAAAACCAAAACCTTCCAGCATGAACAACATTGGGCACACAGCAAACAACTTTGCTGTAAATTACAATGCATATTCCCAACAGCAGATCTTTACTGGGTCTAAACTCTCTATGGAAGTGAAACTAGAAAAACGTTTGTCAGCCAAACATTATCTTCAGGTGTATGTTGAATATATGTGGAGTACGTGGCATGGTTTGCAAAGTTTGCAGTAGCACTTAGGTAGATGTGAAACTTTGGCATGATTTGAAATGGGGTTTCTCATAAGGATTTTATTTCACGCTTACAGAAGGGTGATTTCTCATGGCTTTTTAAAAGCGGACTCTTTCATAACTGAAATGCTTTATAATAATCTTCACCATGTAAGTTAGCAAAGGAGAAAAAGAAAGCTGAACCAGTGGCAAACTACATAGGAGACAAAAATATGAGTTTCTGAACAGTCAAATTCCATTTTTCTATTAACAGTTCAGAAACTTAATTTTGCAAAGAGCAAACTACTTTCATGAAAAGGTGTTTTGCTTTATAGAATTTAATTAATGTATTACTCTGTGTGTATTTCAGTGCTGGCATTCACACCCTGCCAGGCTGCTTTTCAAGAAAGCAGGCTGCATTATAAACTAGGATCCAGTTCAGGTCCCAGTGAGGTCGAAGTGCAAGTTGGAGTCAGACTTGATTTTTTCATCTCTAAATTCTGTAGCACATGCAGTATAGTTAAAAGTCACTTTTTCTTTTGATTGTTTTCACACTAATGTTTCAATTTTTCTTTATTTCTAGGAAACTGAAGAGAGGTATGTTGAGGTCTTTATATTTTTTGTCTACTCACCTTGCCATACATTGAGGCAATGAAGTAGGGCACCTTTCTACTGTCATGTGTGGACAGACTAAATGTTAAGAAACAGCAAGAAATAGAAGTATTTCTCCAGAACAGTGAAACACTACCTGATATTAAGTTTTCAGAAAGCAAGCAGTAACTGACCCTAAGGTTCGGGTTGGACATTAGGAGGAATTTCTCCATAGAAAGGGTAATTAGACATTGGAAGGAACTGCCCAGGGAGGTGGTGGAGTCACTGTCCCTGGAGGTATTTAAGGAAAGGCTGGATGTGGCATTTGGTCCCATGGTCTAGTTGACATGGTGGTGTCAGGTCATAGGTTGGACTCGATCTGAGTGGTCTTTCCCAACTTAACTGCTTCTGTGATGCTGTAAAATACCAGTACCAAACTCTGCGGTCAGAGAGTCCTTATACCTGCAGTGGAAGGGTCCTTTCACTCGGGTGCACTGGAGAAGGTGGCCCTCATTATAGCAAAATGCACTCACCCAGTATCACACAAGAATTATACACGACTGTATAATTTCAACATCATGTCATATGAATTTCTGCTGCCTAACAGAGCATGAATATCTCTGGGAAACACCAGTGCCTGTATCATATGATAGGACAGAGACCAAAGGGCATGCAGGAAAGGGAACAAGAGGGAGAAGAGTGTGCCCTGGATACAAATGGTAAAAACACTTGATGTGGCCAATATGTTATGGGATGTATATCCATGAACTAGAGATTGATTAAAAGAACAGTATTTTTGAGTCATAATGTGTCACAGCAAAGCAAGGATCACATTTAAAGACAAGTCTGCTGGTGCAGAACAGAGCTGATGTGGAACTGTAAGGCACAGTTAAATCCATGCTGTGACAGACATGGGATTCTTTTCATTTAGCAGGTAACATTTGAATACAGACATCCTTCCAGAGTATGTTATTTGCTGCATCAGTATATTCAATGCCATTTACACAAAGGAAGTAAGTAAATTGTCTTCTGTGAAGAGCAAAAATCTCAGTCTCCCTTTCTCCTTAAGAAATACAGAAGCCAGCAAAGGTAAGCCAACATCGTAAATCCCATTGTTTGTATTACAACAGTTCCCAGGAACTCTGGTTGCAAGACAGAAAGTCATTGTACTGGTCAAACATTGAAAAACATTTAATTAGCTTATAGAGCTATTAGCTGATCTCCATTTTACTAGGTGCATCCCATCATAGAATACCCCATAACTGAACTTACCCTTGAATACAATCGTAGGAAGTCAAGGTGTTCTCACTTTCTCTAACAGGAGGGTTTTGCAACACCACAGCAACATAGCTTCACACTCACAGAGTGAACACTAGAGTTTACATTGCACAGAACCTTCACTGTATGATGACACTGGCATAGTTGTATCTGTCCAATCTGTCCCTGCTGTATATGAGTCCTAAGGACTACTGATAACAACAGGACTGGCTGGGACAGCTTGGGTAAGCAGGCCACTAACCCTCTAATTGCAGGTAGTCATGGCAGGCAAAGACTCTGAATACTTGAGGACTTCTATCATCAAATTCAGTCTTAAGAAATTCTCCTACTTGGTGTACAATCTGTTTCATGAGCATACTAAACTAAACAATAAAGCAATTTAAGTTGCTTCTCTCGTCTCAGTTCCTCACAACTAGAAAACTATATCAGAATTGCATTCCTCAGGTAGTCTGCAGCCATCTTCTAATTTCCAGCCTAAATATATTCACAGCCAATCTTATTTCCTTCCTGACACCATTTGTCTGTCTGGTCTATTTGTGACTCAGTCCTTATTTATGACTCACCGGCGTGAAAGATAAGATTTGTGGCTTAGTGAGTGGCCTAATTGCTCAAGCAATGATTATATTAGAAATACTCTAAGGGAACATGTAAGTGCCCTTCTTGAAGTCCAATTAAGGAAATATATTTACATCTAAACAACCATAAATAAAAATTTTAAAATGTATTTGATCTGGAATTTTTTGAATAAATATTTATGCTATGTTTGCTGATCACCGCAGCAATTTTCTTCCTGATCCTCTTGTTCAACATGCATACAAGGAAAAAGGCAAGGTGGTGTGGATTATATGATGATGCTAACTTTCTCTGTTTCGTTAGCCTCCAGTTGTGAGAGTGACCAGCTTTCATGATGTCTGTACTAGGCTGTGGTTCATATGAGCTTGGTGGAGCTGATGGTATGTGGGCAACTTGGCAGAACTGCTGGAACAAATGGCAAGAGTTATCTTGGTCACCCATCTGAGGGAGCATGTTCTGGCTTTGGTTCATCAGCTCTGCCCCATAAAGATCTGGCTGGAATTTCAGCTGTTTATGGATGTTGGGATAACAGCAGTGGACAGCAAAGTTTTTCAAAATGTGCTTAGATCTCAGTTCTGCAACACACTAATCATGATTGGATTGAAGATTTTGCAAGAGCAAAATTAAAGGTTCGTATAGGCTGCCTGGAGAAGTCCCAGGAAGAGTTATCCATTACTAGTAATGGCTCATTTTATTATTCTCGCCGTACAGTCTAGAGACTTCAGCGACAGACAAGATCTGCATTGTCCTCAGCACCATAAAAAGCCAAAACAAATGGCTAATTTTTTGCACATTTGGTGGAGAATTAGCAAACATTTTCTTGGAAGAGGCTATCTTTTTCTGATGGCAGTCTATCAAATCCCAATTTCAGCTCCGCTATCCACCATCTATTCCATGAGTGTTATTATGGACTCCATCCTCAGGTAGCACAGATCAAACACGGTGCTGTGTCAGTCACCCAAACTGTGCTGACTTATGCTCGCTGTGTCACTTCAGCGAGGACAATGACGTTACACCAACTGACACCAGCACAGGATCCGGCCCTCGGACTCTGTCAATGTCATTTAGTACCACTCTTCTCTTTCCGCTTCTTCCTCAGTGCAGGCAAATTATTCTGACTGACTGCAACCAGGAGCCAGGCGCAACCCGGCTCTCTTCCTGCACCCAGCCTCCCCATCTCATTAGATCCCAGAGGAACAGGGGGTGTGGGAGGGGAGAAGATCCAGCCCTTTAGAGGTGGTTCCATTTATAAATATTGACTTTAATGCTAATTTCATGTAGTTGCTTGTAAAAGTCTTTTAGGCTGAAGCAGAAGGCACACTGCAGATGGCAAGGATATTTTTCACAGTTTTTATGGTGGATAACAATATACTTGACATTTTGCTCATTAAATGTGAGCCTTGGTATGTGAGTAAACATGCTAGGCATCTGCGCTCTAAAATTACCAGTGTGAAAAGCAACAACTCAAATGTTTCAGTCAATAAATGTACAGCACAGAAGCAACATTCAGCAACTTTCTGAATGCTGTGTGCAAGGCGAGGACTGAGTTTGCAGTATTACACGGAACACTCTAGAACCAACAAGGAAGAAATAACATATTGCTTTACAGTCCGTATTTTTCAGGGAGAGGATTACATCCAAAAATCTCTAAAGTCAATGTAAACATGTGGTAGACCATACCCATCAATTTGTGTTTCTAGAGGAAATAGCATGTGCCTTGTCAAGCTGCAAAACTAGATCGGAAAGAAAGGAGTGGAACCAGAACGACCTGAAAAGGTGGAAGAGATGGTCTGTGGAGGAAAAGGCAGATTGCCATTGGGAAGAACAGTAGACTGGAACAAGAAGAGGCAGAAGGACAGATGTGTGGTGCAGTGTGAGCGGTTGTGATGAGTGACCAACCATGAGGAGATCAAACAGAACAGGTGCCACAGAACTACCACAGGCACTTTTCTGCTGCCCGTCTTTGGGCTTTCACACATTCTTAAAGAAATGAAAAAAAGTATGAAAACCCAGGTGGAAAGAAAAGCTCAAAGGGTAAGGTACCTGTAAGATATTAATCTAGTATATATGGTTTCTGCTTGTCTTTTAAACATTTTGGACATGCTACCTTGAGATAGCTACAATTCTGAGTGAAATAAAACACACCTGAGGAAAACAAAATTTAGCTTAGGACATCTTGTGATGTTCATGACTCCAGGCTCTTCCAGAAACCAGTACCATGCAGGCAGATACAGCAAGGCTAAATTTAAAAAATAAAGGATATCTAGATTGAAGTAAGCAGAAGACTGGTGTCTCATGGTTTTACTCCTGGATTTAGCATCTATTTTGGCACATTTCTTTTTGAGAAGACAAATGATTTGTTACATAAATCTGTATGATGGAAATGGATATGAAGAAAGTGAGACTCACCAGACAAAATGATGATTTATTTAAAAAAAGACCAGGAGGATTAAGGCAATGCCCACTTCTTCATTATCCTCCATCTCTCACAACAGTGTTGGCCTCTAAAGATGTTTTTTTGTTTCACAATATACACAGATGTCCTCTCCCTGTTCTCAGTCCCTCGTCTTCCCTCATGTCTCCCAATTAAATCTACCTTCATCCCTGTGTTAAATTCCTATTTTTTTTGACAGCTATTGTTCAAGTCATGTCTCATTTCACCCTCCAAATAAAACCCTTTGAAACCCCTCTAGGGAATCAGCTCTTTAGTATATCACATAATGATATTAGAGACACTATTAAAAATAAAAGATTTTAAAATCAACTTGAAATGGGAACTCTGATATGAACTTGGCTACACTACTTTTTACTGCAGTAGAGGGTTCTGCCAACTGAAGCAGTGGATAAAACTCCTGTTAATGCAAGTGGAAATGAGGTTAGATCTGTAATTGACTGAACTAAAAGAGATTGGATTTTACTCAAAAAGAAGGTAAGTATTCAAAACATTTTCACCTTTAGACCCATCTAGTCACCCAATCTAAGAATCCTCACGCTGAAACCACATTCCTGCACTACTTTTTCCAATACTTACAGACGATCAAAACTTGAATGAAAACAAAAACAAACAACCAAATCCTGAATTTGTTACAGAAGAGTTTAAGGAAATGGCAGTCTCACACATTACATTTAGCAAGATCAGAAGAATTACTGAAATCCCAGAATGGGGTAAGTTAATTTGCATAACAAACTGTACATTAGGACATCTTTCTGATATTTGAGAGTTTATCCCTAAAAGATCTTCATCTCTTTTCTTAAGTACTTCATTCTCAGAGGTAGGCCTCAATTCTTTTATATACAACATCAAAGCTAACAGGGTTAACTATAGTTACGAAGTGTCCAGAAATTACTGTGACAGCTAGGTATATAATTTATAGTGGAGAAATTAAATATGTAGCAGGATCAGTCTGGTCAGATTATTTCTGAAGGTTTAATATCAGATCTGACTGAGCAAATGGCCATCATAGCAGTTTAGCCATCTGTATAGATGTCTACATCAAGGTGTGTAAAGTCCTAAAACCTGACATCACCTTCTTGAAAGGGGTGTGTGACAAACAGTAATAAATAGGAAAAAAAAGGATGAGGGGAGCAAATATGTAGTTTAATTAAACAGGCCTCAATACTGAACTGAGACCCACTAATTAAGCACATTGAGACATACCTTTTTCTTGGGAGCCTGCATGAAGTAGAGTGAATTTGCAAGTAGTGTGAAGTGAATCTTTGAAGATCCCACTGAAATCAAACACGTATAATCCATTGGAAGAAAATAGTTTTCCTTTCTTGTCCTCATTTGCTTCAGAAACTACCAGGTAGGTCCCCAAGAAATCTTAAAGCAACATCTCATATTTCAGTTATCACACAATTTTGAACTGGGACTAATGTGTCTTCTGTTTTGTGTTATGTATCCAGTTCAGGCAGCTGAAGCAAGAGAATTTGGGGAATGGAGAAACACAACATTGATCCCTTATTTGTAAATACACTACTGCTGTTTCACCGGGGAAACAGTGCTGCCCTTGGAGTGGCTCTGGAAAGCAGGAGGTGCTTGCTGAGGTAAGGTTTGATATGAGGAACAGTGACAGAATCTAGAATTTGCATATGTTGTTATACTTTCCTAGAAATGCTTATAATCAGTTTGTTGTAATGATTGATCTGTTCCATTGCTAAATGCTCTCAGGCCATAAGTCCTCATTCAGCAGGGAGTTAGTAAGTTCCCACGCTCAATATTAATATACTCATTAGCTGACACCAGGGCATTCAGAGCATGCGATGTTTTTTCCAGACAGTGAGATGTTTCCAATAATTCCTGACAAGAAGACTTGACATTATGACATAGATTCTATAATTTAAAAGAAACTGTGATTAGTAAGCTGTGACATTTGCTCTGTATTTCTTAAAAAGAAGTCCTAGATACTTGTAAGGCAGAACTGTGGATGTTTTTCCAGCTATTGAAAAATGGACATGTTACTAACATGGCTTTCAAATGGTAAATATTACTCACATGCCTAAGATCCTGAGAAGCCTCAACAGCAAAATGTCAGTATTGTGGTGTGGTGTGGTGTGCAGTCACATAACAGTTTATCCAAATTAAGACCTCCTTTGGTGATAAACCATCTCTGTCTGAGAACTCAGCATCTTGCTCAAGTTGCCACATATAATACATCACTAAATCTCAGCTGATATAGGACTACCATTTACCAGTTTGCAACAAACCCATGGTATTGCAGATGTCCCCACAAGACAACAGATATGTGTTCGGGGTCAGGATTTCTGGTGCCAGTTGTGATAATGTTGGAAGAAAGATAATGTGGCATCAGAAGTAAACAGTGCAGTCATTCAGGGGTTGGCATCCATTCCTGAACATGGCACGTAAATGTTCTTTGTCCATACCAACACCACCCTTCTGAATTGTTAAGGGGAAAGGTTGTCTCTGGAGTTTTGCCACACAAAACACATTCAGTACTGGATTTCAAAAATGCCTTTTTTTTCTCACCCAAGAAGCTTTCCCATGGCTGCAGTCAGGTTAGGAATATCAGCACATAGTGAGCCCAGAGGACGTGAAGAGAGAATGACTGGCGTATCTCTCTGGGACTGGTGGGATATCCATCTTACCATTGACTCAGGTAGGTATAAAGACTAGATATGCATCAGCTAGATGCACTTTTATAGATAAGTGGAGTCAGTATCTATCATGGGCATTAATTTTCCTCTACTTGGAAGGAAAATGTCTTCAGAATTCCTGGACAGAGTATCTGGAATTACCAATTCCTTGGTAGTATTTGCTATTGATAGAAAGTTGATCTAGCCCATTATTTTCAAAGTTCTCGAAGAGTGAGGTGCTGCAGGTCTGGTGGCACTCAGCACCTGACCAACTGAACCTGTGAACATAACAGTGGTGGTACTGGGTCAGACCAAGGCCACCAGCCCGGTGCCCTACCTGGAGGGATGGCCAATACATAGATGCTTGTGGGAGAACATAGCAGCAGATCAAACACAAAGTGGTATTTCCTTCAGTAGTTCCCTGTTCTTCATGTGTTGTGCCTCAGGGATTCCCTGCATGAGTTATCTTCTTTTAATTTAATGTATTTGCCAATTAGGTTTTGCACCCATACAATTTATAAGTCTTCACAAAATCCTGTGATTAAACTGAGGAGCTACTTATTATAAGTCGCATAATGTGGTATCTCTGTCTATTTTAAACCTGTTGCCTGCTGTTCGTTTTTGATATCCTCTGATTACTATATCATAAAAGAAATCATGCTGTATTCCCTGTCCACATGTCCTCTGCTTTGTTACTCATCTCTTGGAAAGAAGGTGGCCTTCATGGGGTGGATGTCAGCTCTGTTGCGTCCCTGCCTCATTCAGGCCTTCCTGCACTGCTTGAAACATTTTGCACCAGGCTGCCTGTGATGAGAAGAACCTCTTCTATATCTCCACTTTTTCCTCACAGCTACTTCTTAATTTCACATGCTGTGAGAAGATAATCTTTCTAATGAGACGGAGCCAGAGCAAGCATCCTGGGAAAAGCGAAGAGGAGAGGAAGGAAAAAGAGAGCAAATTTCAGAAATCATGCCAGAAATGAGAGGATCTCAGCACAGAATTCCTCTTAGGGGCTTTCTATATAACAAAGGGAAGATGGAGGAAATGCAGCAGCTCCTTTACCCTAACTGAGACCCACAGCTGTAGAAAGAAGCATCTCAAAAGCATTAGAGTTTATCAGGTCCCAACACAGACTCTGCTGCTGTACCTAAAGAGGCAGTCTGGAATAAGTGTCCAGGGAAAACACCATGAGATCTGTGCCATGCAGAGAAACAGAGGACATCCAGGGATGAAAACAAGGGCAAGAGCATGCACACAGATTCATCTTGAGGTCTGCACTGCGCAAGGACTTACGAATTAAAGAAGGATGTGGGTTAAGGCATATCTCTGGATGAATTTGCTGTCTTTATGGAAGTCACCATCACTCAGAGCAGAAAGGAGCCTTTCACTGCAGGACCTGCTGGGTCTACACTAACCCACCTCCATGCCAAAGCAAACATTATTCCTGCAGGCCCCTCTGTGCTACGTGAGGAGTACAGTTTCAAACCTCCCCTGCTCCAACCACTTTGGGCACTAAATGCAAAACTGCAGACCAGTTTCTCAGCTAGTTCAGACTGGCTAAGCTCCTTCAAAATTGGTGGAGTTCCACTGCCACCATCTAATTGGAGTTTTGGCCCAATATTCAGGCTTCAGTTCTTTAAGAAGGCAAGTTGTGAATGTTTTTTAACCCATTGCAGATGTTCCTTTTTTTTGCCCTTCTTTTCTCCCCCTTTCCCTTTCCCTTTCCCTGCTGCAGCCATCTCCCGCTGTCTCCTCAGCTACTAGAGCTCACATAGAGGGCATTGTTAGTTACACGTTACAGGGGGTGGAAAGCACTAAATCATGGGTTAGGAAAATAAAGTTCTTACCCTGCAGCAATCACAGGCAAGCAATACTTCACCACCGAAACATGGCATGTGCAATGGTGCATTTTAACTGGATTCCAGGGCACAGAAATATTTGCAGCTCTCGATCCTAAATTATACTCACATCCAATATCTCAGATTTTCATATTACTCAAACATAAAACTGTCACCATGTACATTTGGGGCTTAAATTATATAGAGATGATATTTTATCGCATAGAATTTGTTTGCATCTCTGTGGAAACCTGGCAGCTATCCCACTGCTGAAGTCCAGAGGGGCAGTGACAATTTAAGAAAAAGCTGAGAAACAATCCAAGAAAACAAGCTACATATGCTTCATTATCTAATTGCTTTTTTATAATTCTAATATTGGAGGGAAATAATCATGGAAGAAAACATGATTAAATAAAACCTGACCTTGAGTAATTTGAACGATAGACCAAGCAGCAGCATAGGATATTTTCACAGGAATTGACCTTCACCCTGTTTAGGTTCCTGTTTGGGGTAGAGTTAACTCACTCACAGGATTGCATAAGCTACCTGTAAGTGGTAGCACTTCAGCCTGGGGGGAAAAAAACCTGGTTGTCACTCCTGTGCAGCCACAGAGCAGGTAAAGACAGGTAGGTGTGATGCCCTGGGATTTTGGTATGCAGAAAAAGGGCTACAGAAGCTTAGGACTTGGCTATGATTTCTCCTCCTATGCATTGTGTAAGTGTGTGTTTCTGGATTGCAGTCACAATATCTCCTTAGCCCACATGGTTTGGAAGGAGTGGTGCTGACGCCGAGAGAGAAGGTGAAAGATGGTGCGAACAGGCCCTTTCTGACCACTTGTGGTGGCACAGCAGCAGCCAAAAGAAAACGTGAGCTCAAACACCTTTCCCTTGCAATAAAGGAGAGGTAGGGAATAATGAATTGCAACCCCCAAGAGTGACCTCACTTCACCTCCATGAGCAGCACAGCTATTCCCTCACACATGGTACAATCCAATCAATGAAGATGTTCTCCAGCCATCCAAGGGACTGTGCCTGGGAGATGTGTGCCGGGACCAAGTGGCTTTCTCTTCTATATTCTATCTGAGCTGGCATATCATGCCCAGTGTGAAATTTGATGGGAAATGACTCTGCATGAAGGACCTGTGTTTTGCTTCTTGAGGTGTGTCTGTGTGTGTCTTAAACTCTGGGATGGAGAAAAAAAATTAAATAATGTATAATTTTTTTAAAAGGAGAATAATCAGGCATTTCATTATGACTGGACTTTGATAAAGTAAAAAAAAAAAAAACCGCAAATGAGAAAAATAATGTATAAACAGCTTTCAACAACATTTCCTCCAGAGCAATAGAAAATTTTGTTAGCTGATGTTAATTTTCATGCTTCTGTGGGAGAAGTGAAAAAGGCATGCTGAAAGTGATATTTTTGAGATACCACTAATAAAAATGCAGCATAAAAGTAGCACCTTAATTCTGTGTTCCTGCTGGAGAACACACTTTTTTGGCTCAGGTTTTTCCTGTCTCTGCACTCTGTGCACATAGCTATCACCAAATCTTTACTCCAAATGCTGGAGCCAGCATAGCCAGCCTTTATCAAGACCAGTTCATTTCCCAAACTACACTTCATGCAACCAAGTTACTCTAAACAGGTATCCAGTTTCTTTTTCTTGCCCTCACTTTTAGTTTTGGGTGGACCACAGATAAGCAACTGCCCTGCCGGCATCCTCAGGGGTCACAAATGGAAAGGGTACCAAACAGACCAGATGTTGCAACCAGCCTGGAAATTCTGTATGTGCCAGTCTGGGGCACTCTCTGACTGGGGCACCCTCTGACTGGGGCACCCATTCATCTTCCCTGGGACAGGTTGTGTGAAATGGAAGCCCATCCCAAGCAACTCTTCTCCTATCCCCTGTCCTGTGCAATTGGGATAAGCCATTAACACAGGACACTGCCTGCCAGCAGTTGTTAATGTCTTGTGTGGTGCTTATCTCACTCAGTTCCTATTTCTGCATGTGTTGTGTCAGGAAATGGGTAGGCAAGAAAGCACACCCTGGGCAGCTAGGATGAAGCACAAGGAAGGTAGCCCATGCTAATGAATGCCTCCAAGATGCAGGTGGAATATTTTAAGCATGTGCTTACCCAGCCTGCTTCATACTCTCTGTATAAGTAGTTCTCTCCCAGGGATACTGCAGGCATTTCTCCTCTTATGGGCTGCCCATACTTCTGCATTCAGCCATAGTCTCCTCAGATGCCACCATTCTGAAGAAATCTTCCTCCTCCCACTGACTTCCCACCAACTTCCCACCCTTACGTGCATTCGTGCTTAGCATGTCCTTGCTCTCCACAACATCTATTTTGAGGATGAAAGGCTCCCTGCTCACCCTGCCCCACCCCCATCTCCATCTTCAAGTTGGGGTTTTGAGGGGACGAGAGGGTACCTGAGCTTCCCTCCCTCTCTGCTGCAGCCTGTAAGACCAGTGTTGGGCACAGCAAATCCACCTGCCCCTGGTATTAAGCTGCACCTTCTTCCTGGTGCAAAACCCTACTTTCATTGAAGAATAAGAGCGTTTCCATGTCTGCTGCTCTGCGCTTCCCTTGCTTCTCCCCAGAACTAGTGTAACTGTGGGGGAGGGAGGCACAGAAAAAGCACTCCCTTCTACGCAGAGGATTTGCAGGCACTTCGTGCTTTTGTTATATAAAATTTTACGAGTGGATTTGCAAATATTGAGCACAGATATCATAGGTGGAGAGACTCTGGAAGAAGAGCCCTGGGCCAGATACATATCAGGGTAAGAGAGGAAGGGAGAAGGAACATATGTAAATCTACTAAGGAACCTGTGTTATCTTCCATTGATATTTGTATGTAGAGCACATATATTTGTGAAGCATAAAACCCCTGTGAAGAAATGGTCTCAGAAAGATGTCTCCAGATGCATATTTAATTTTTTAAAGAGAGTACATAGCTATAAAACTCTCCAGCCAATTTTTTATTATTATTTTGTTAGACTGCCTGAACATTCCTGCGCAAAATGAGCTAATAAAGCTAGGAAAACTGATGACACTGGTGCTTGGACAGCTATCAGAGGAAAAGAATAAAGTATTAGTGTAGGGAGAGAACTGAAACATTTCCAGAACTCCATTAACAGAATGAGAAGTGTTTTCAGAGAAGATGAGCTTCTATATTAGGAAAGCTTTACTTATTTCCTCTGAGATTCTGCCAGTCCCATGGGAGAAAGAAAAGGCAGTGGTGGGGGGTAGGAAGAGAGGAGTAGCAACTAGACAGGAATTGAGAGGATTATGTGGAGAAAAATACTTTGCCACTTTTTATGCAGAATAAAAAAGGTGTCCTGTCTGAGCATAAGAAGAGCTTTCTTTAAGCAGCACCTGCCATACAGTTTTTCTGCAGCTTCCCAGGACTGGGACCAGATGGGAGAAAACAGTGTTCGTCCTTTGAATCAGTGGTACACACTGAGCACGGAGGGATTACACCTCCAACCTCCACACACCGACACTGCAGCGTGAGCATGGCAGCAGGAAAGTGAAACTGCAAAGAAAGTGCACCCACATCCACCCCACACATGAACACACACACAGAGGGGGTAGGATAGCAGAGCAAAAAGAGGTTAGAGGAGAAGTGCCCTTTTATAAGACTGAGTTGTAGCAGCAGGAACTGCTAGAAACTAAAGTGACAGCAGCAATTAAAGACAAGAACAACCAACATCTGTTGATAAGATGTGCTGCTGCAAGTGAGATGTGTTTACAATAGTTGAAAGAGATTAGAAGAAAATTTATACTCCTCCCCACTTACTCAATACGTTTGACAGCTCTTTTGATATTTTAAGTTTTAGTGTCTTTACTCTTTAGCTAGTCAGTTCTCCTTGTTTGTGTAAGTCCTGCATGATAGTGTGTAAATGAATACAAAATTTAGAAAGAGAGGAAAATCTGATTGTAACCCCCTTTCCCCCAAAATGGATGGGTTGTATATCTCTTTGAAAAGGGAATTTAATTTCTAGGTGATGGCTTTTATGTGAGAAAGTGGATCCAGGGCAAAGAAAAACCTCTAAAAAAAGAAAAGAACCATGGTGGAAGAGGTGGAAGCTATTTGCTATAGTAATACAGAAATCATAATTTTCTGTACGATGAAAGCCTGACGTCCTAAGTTACACCTTTCCAACACTGGTTCCTGCAAGCTCTTTCAGTCTCCTTCACTGCTTTCATCTGTCTTGGTTACTCAGGCTCATCAATGCTTTCATCAGACATGGCTAAATTCATGGTAGCCCTGTTTGCTGGGAATTTGCACCTCATTTACGTGGACACAAGTCACCAGTAAAGCTACCATGGCAGCTTTGCAATCGTCACTTTGGTATTTGGGGCAGGGGCAGGAAAGAAATGAGATGCAATCAAAATACAATATGAAGGATAGCAGCTCTGCATACAGAAAACATTCCCTTATACTGCAAAACAGCACAGGCTCCTGCAAACCCACAACAGAGAATCACTATGTGGTCAGCCGTGAGGGACCAGATATCCAGTGGGGAATTCCTACAGTGGATACAACAGCAGGACCTGAGGATGAAACCATTGTTGCCAGAAACCTATGAGGTCCCCGACTTCTGATGGAATGTCATTTCCCACCCAGTTCCTACAATACCTCAGCTAAGTACTTGTAATGCCCCTGATTTTCCTCCCAAACATGTTCCTACCTCCCAATAATAAGAGTATTAATTAATTAGCTCTCCCACCTCCTTAGGAAAGGCAACAAAGAAAAATGAGTGAGGAATGCAAATGCAACAGTAAAAGAATTAGCAGAGGGAAAGTGGAATTTAGTATGTGGATTTAAATCTGTCCTTGTTAAAGATAACAAGGAGAAATGTATGCTACAGAAGTGTAAAGGAGCCTATCAGAGTAAAGGCAGAACTACACATCACACAGAACTGTAAAAGGGAAATTCTGACTGAGCTTTGCTTGAATTGCTGCTTGAACACAATGCACATTTTTCAGCCCTGCTTTGGTACAGATGGACTTGATTTGACATCTTCTGGAAAGAATCCACATTTCTTCCTCAATTACGCAACTCCTGGGTGACTATGAAGCTCTGGTCTGATGTGGCCTCTGTGTTGCTCATCACTATATATCCTCGTAATTTCTGAAATACTTTACAGATGTCAACAACTCTAATGTCTTCCAGCCATCAATGAGTTGCCCCACAATGAACGGCTTCATTCTCCACTCAGATCCAGAGCTGGACACCATGACTTTAAATATGAGAGATGGAAGAGTCCCAGCTTTTCCAGACTTGTTCGCAGTTCAGTGGCAGATGACCCATAAAAGCTAAACAGGGAAAACAAAAAACTGTTTCTTCCTTGTATGATGATTAGTTTTTAGACCTTGCAGTCTTTCCGTATTTGTGTTGTGGCTAAGTCCTTAAACAACCTCAGCAGTTAGTCATCTAGATTCTGTTGCAATTTTTAGGATCTTCCTACTAGAGGCCTTTAAGGTGGAAGGGCTTTCCCTCAAAAACCTCTTCCATTTGTATCTGCTGGAGAACTCTCCGTAACCTCCCCTATTAAATTTTATGAAAAAGAAGAGATTTTGTTTCTTCCAGTCTTTATAGGAGTTAGAAAGGGCAGAAAATTACAAGGTTTTTTTAACGTGTTGCATAGGAAAGAGCAGGTCCAAGATATTCTGGTTCCAAAGAGACATAATTGTAGAGGCTTTTTTTCGATAGCTATTTATTTTTATCCCTTGCTCACAATTAGCTAAAAGGAGTTCATGTGCAAACTGACAGTACAGCAGAGACACTAGTCAGATCTAGGAGAATTTCCTCTCCTACTAAGTGGCAGTTCAAATCTACTTGAGCAGCAAAGAATATGTTCACAATTTAGATTCAAGATCATACTATGAACAGAAATCCTTACCAGTCCCTCTATGCAGATAAAGAAAAGTAATTTCTTTTCATTCCTGATAACATACATTTGTATCAGATAATGTATCTCCACTGGATCATGGTCTTGGCAGTAGGATAGTCACAGCTAAATGAGAGGCAGTGGAAGGATAGTTCAGGCAAAACCAAACAGGTCAGTGTTTTAGCCCTTCATTTACCAGTACACAACTAAATACTTCATACACTTAAAAGAAACTTTAGTATTCAGCTCAAATAGCAAGTCCCTCTGCTTTGTGTATCCTTGTGCTTTGTAAAGCTGCTGACCCTACCTTGGTGAAAGTGCATAAGGAATTTTCCTTTGCTTTTATTGTAAGGAAGGCCAAACTCCCTGCAATTTAGAGAAACAAATTTAGGATCCCTTGTGTTCAAGCATGATTTCTGAGTAGATGGCTGACCTCATTTCCCTAGGCAGTTTTCTGACAGATAGGGAGCAATGTACCCGTATGTTCCTCAAGCTTCTTTTTGGTTTTGTGTCTAGCAGGTTAATATTACATGGTGCTGTGGGTTCACTGGGAGCAAAAGTGCAACCAATACATAGGTGAGCTCTGTCCTGTCATGTAAGACAGGTGGTAATGAATCACACATTTATGACCTAGTAAAACCTTCACACTGTCTATTTTAAAGAGTGGGTTTGAGGCATGTATGCTTTGCATTGTCCTTTAGGAGGAATAAAAATTGATTGCTCTTTTTATTGCCCTTGCCAAGCTGCTATGGCACCAGTTCCTGGACAGGGACAGGCTGAGCAGCACTCAGCACAACTGGGAGGCAGTGGTACAGGAATAGCTTTGAAGTCTATTTTCCTTCTGTTTTGGGGCCATTTCACAGAGGTTTCACGATAATGCTGTAGTGACTTACACCAGCAATTATTTGGTCCAATGAATGGTGTGTTTCAGACTTATGACTATTGTCAGGACATGGCCAAAATTTGTGGTGTCCCAGACACACAGCAACCTGAATCATCCCCATGTGTAGTTATCTCATTGCTGTTTGGTCTTCTTGTAAGAAGTCAATTAGGCCTCACTTTTGATCAAAGATCAAAACAGATGCAACACAGATGCATGCAAAATGCATATCAAGTTTTCTGAAAGGACTAACAAGATTAAATATCCTACTGATTTGTAATGGAAGCATTTTCATACTGCTTTGCACACAGATGAATAGAGATGTGGGAGAGAAGTGGTGGAATGATGGAGAAACAAGCCAAAGGAAAAGTAAATCAGCTTGTGACATGATCTGAAAGACTGAAATTTATTTTTATTTCAGGAACCATAAAATGGTCAAAAGCAGACTTCTTTGGTTACTCAAACCACAAGGCTTTGTATTGAATATTCTTAGGGCTTCTTCAGTTTAATTTCTTAGTTGTTTTTCTTGAAGGTTGTTTTGAATTTCAGGAAAGAAACAATTTTTCAAAACATGGGCAATAAAATACCCAGGGCAAATGAGGAGGTTTTAAAAAAATTGCCTTAAGACGGAATATTTGAATATTTTTTACTTTCTCAATACATTGCTTAAAACAGGCATACAGCTCATGGAGGTGAGGTGATTATGAGTACCAAATCATCTCCATTGAGTTCAACTGAATTAGACATCCTGCTGGCTGTATTTCTGTGCTTAGACACTTACAGATTTGGGCTGTTGCCTAGGGAATTGGCCTCATTAGGAAACTGTATTGTATATAACTGCGACTATGAAGTAATTTATACAAACCATGACTGGCTATTCTTTCTACATCACAGAACAGGAGAAATCCCACTTGTGCCAATTCTGGTTTAACTTTGGTGTTAGAACATTGATGGACAGCAGAGAAGGGATATGTCACATCAGTTACAACCATATTAATGATAAGGGATTGTTAAACATTCTGTATCTCACAGAGGAAAGCACTTCAGTCTAGAAATACTAGGATTATATGAGGGTCTCAGATAGCACTTCTCTGCATTTTATTCAGTGAAAGTGTCTCTAAGCAGATAAAGACATCTAATAAAAACATTAGCTATGTCAACAGAAGTAAAATATGTCTATATCTATGTGTGTATATAAACCTATATATATATATACATAATTTTTTTTAATTTAACATTAATTTAAAATCCTATAGATATTTTCAGTTATTTAAAAAAACCCAAAACAAAGCACAGACCTTCATCTGAGTCCAAGACTGGAAATTGTACAACAATCCAATTTCTGTCCAAGTCAGAACCTGGACGGTGTTGGTTTCTGCAGAGCTTTCATTCTTGCATACATCCAATGTTTTATATAAACATGTTTTTCAAAAGAGTCTACTTAAGCTGTATAAACTAACTCACTTATAAACCAAATGACATTTTTTAAAATCAATGTAAGAACAACTTCAATGTGTAGGCAAGCTCTTAAGAAGTGTCAAATGTGGGAAGCAGAGATTGTGGATGTATTTATCTGATAGTGTTAGCGGAGAGGTCTTCAGAACTGCTATTAGTTTAGAGCAGTAATTTGTCAGCACATCTAACTTTTGGAAGGGATAATTCTCTACTCAGAGTTAGCAATCCTCTGACTTGCCATCAGGTTTCATGCATTTTTAAACTTCTTAAGGTTCCCTTGTCCTAGTATGTCTGCATAGATAAATAGGCATAACTACCACATGCCTACCTTACTACCTGGCCCTTACATCCACCAAAACTGTATGTACGTGTTGCCTCAAAGAGCACAACAGTATCATTTAAATCTGCAACTGCCGGGTGCCAGCCTCACTGCCTACTGCTGGGTGGGAAAGCCGGTTAGTGAAAGCACTACCAATACATAAATATTATGTAAATGCATCTGTAATATAAATACCACAATACTGACAGCAGACTGTCAAATGAACATGGAAAGATTCCTCTGTCAACATTGTAAAATAGGATCACTGAATGAAAGACGGCCATGTGTACGCCTTGTTTTGCCAGCTGTGCTGCAGCACGTGCTTCTGGTGTTGGATGGCTCACGTGCAATGTTATGGGGCTTTTGGGAAGTCACTGACATGTAGTCTGGTATATCACAGTTCCTGGGCAGGCATAACCATGAAGGAAACATGGGCATTAATGTAATTGAGATTCTCCCTGTGGTTATTCAGTGCTGAGCTATCAGAGGAGTTTTTGACACAGCAGGTGACGAGATAAAAGACTTTCTCTTGTAGGACATCTGCTCAGTGGGATTGCCAGTCGGTGGCTTTCTCTCCTCCATGCACAGTCATATTGTGGTCAGCCAAGGGATGGACTTCTGGCATTTGCTCTCTTTGGTGTCCAAAATCCTGCAGCTTTACTCACTTTGATACTTCGCATGCCCTGACTTCCTCTGGATATCTGCCATATGTGATAGAAGAACTTTTCCCCTCCCTAGGTAGGAACTTCCAGATTAGATTTTTCTTTCACATATTGTTTCATTAGTAGTGTTCTGCTGAAGGAAAGCCAGGCACCACACCAAGGCCTTTGCTTTGGGGCAAAGACATTTTAGGGAGCAGCACTTGGAAAGCCTTCACATCAGGAGAAAGCTGCGATGGGCATCTAATATTCCCAGAGAAAGAAAGACTGCCAGTAAGAATATTTGAATTTCACCTATTAAAAAAGGAGAACGTCTGTGACATGTGGACTAAACAGATTAAAGGTCTGGGGAGCTTTGCAGGGGAGATAAGGTGATGAGCAGTAGCTTTGTAAAGCAAGAAGGAATCTAGAAATGAAGAAAGATCAAAATGTAGTGGCACTAGTAAAAAGTAAAGTGCTTGTTACAAAGGTTGCATGAGCTGTGGAGAGCTGATCTTAAAAATCACCTTCTTTTGTGACTTAGGCATAATTCATAGTATTAACACATATTGAGCAAAAAAAATTCCTAAATTATATAGCTGTTTATTTTTAATAAGGTTATAATGGTGAATTTATATTATGACATGAATAAAATTAGTATGGCCAATTACAATGTCAGCACTTCCACCCTCTTGTTTCATCTTGTTTAACATAAAGAGGAGAAAGAAATCTCTGAGCCTCTGGTTAGTTTTTTGTGCTCATCCTGACCACCTCTTAGATGCATCTTATGCATACTGGAACTGATTGTTCTACTCTTCTCTGCCTGTTTCCATGTAATTGTCACCTGTAACAGGGCCTTTTGGAAGGAAAACAAAAAGAAACAAAACAAAACCCAGAAGCACAGTACTTGTACTGCCCTCTTGTTTTTTTTTTCCACTCTTCCAGTCAGGCATGATTTTAACAGGTTCTATCTTGAGAAGTACTAAATCCAGAAACCAGTATTTTATGCCATCTGGAAGCTTGATATCGTTGTTTTTCAAATAGCTTATAAAATACATCTAATTCTAAATACTTACAAATTATAGGTGGTTAAAATCCAATTCAGAGCAGAATAAAAGCTAATTGAACAAGGTAAACAGAGAAGCTAATGTATTGCAATGCACCAGGCAACTGGGGGAATCAACAAAAAAGAAAGAGATGTCTGAGACGTGATAATGGACTGGAAGAGAGATGTTTTTCAGACAGAAACCCAAAATGAAAGTGTAGAAAAGCTTGTATAGCAGCTGGAAAGAGTAAGGAGAGCTGTGCAGGGTATAAGACTTCTGGTAGGCAGGGAGGGTGTTCTGCAGCAGCACTTGGGAGCAGACAGGGGTGCCTATCAGAGTGGGGCAGCAGCAAAGAGGCTCAGGGTGGGAGATGGTAGCATTTTTATTGCAAAATGCTGAGGAAATATAAATAGGAGAAGAGAAGTGAGCCATGGAGGTTGGAAACACAGGCTTGGTAATAGTACCAGAGGATGAAAAGCACAGATGAAGCAGGCTTCTGGCCACCCTCCTCTCCACCCCAGAAAGAAGCAAGTGCAGAGGCTGCAAGGATGCTGCTGCTCTGCAGACAAGGGTAGAGTCCTTTGCCTTGGGTGTTAGGAAAGACTCCAGTACAAAAACCAGCTTCTCAAGCTTGCCATTTAAAGCTTCAGTGAATATTTGTCTTTAATGCGTAAGTAAACCTGTAGATATATATATACATACACACATTCTTTGTTTTCTTTCTTTTCAGAGTTGCAGTAAAAATAAACAACAGCATTGCCAGGTAGCCTTGAGCTTACTGCCTTCTCAAAGATATGAACCAGTGGTTCCACAGCATATCCACAACAACTACAGAGGGTGAAAGAAAGGCAAAAAAATATGCACAGTAGAAATAAATAAAAATAAAATTAAAATAAAGAAGGACTCATCTTCTCTACTTTGTAATTCTTGGGTGTAATATGAAATCAAACTTCTGTTCCTGAACAAAAATATTTGCAGTAGAACTTCTGAAGAATAAATGAAAATGAGGGCTATTAATGGTTACATAATAGGCAAGAAAGAAACCCAAACAACTCTGGCTGTGATTGTGAGGAGTTTCCAAAACTTGATGAGAGAAGGGAATTTTCCACTGTCTGAAATCTTAGAGACATTGTGGAAGTGTAGGAGAATTGGGTTCAGAACATCTCTTGGTGCTGCAACCAATTATGACTTCTAGTTAACGTAATCCAAAGACAGTGCTATGCAGCCCTTTGGCAAAGTTTGAATCTGCTATGCTAATTAAGTATTTTCAAAGAGATACGTTAGACACACGCAGATTGAGGGAAAGGACCCCGACTTCTATGAATAGGCTAATCTTGTGCCCTGTGAAGGAAAGGGATTTTTTCCACTGTTTCATAAGGAAGGAGAAATCTCCACTCTTACAGAGGCAGCAGACTTTCCAAACCTAACCAAATATTATTTTAAAAAATTAATCATTGATCCTTAAATGCATCCCCAGATGTTCATATTGAATTTGCAGTATTTAGCATGTTGAGCTTAATTGTCCATTCAAATCACCCTAACTGAGGAGTGCTCTGCTTAAGGGAGTCACCATATGCCAATATAAAACCTGTGTTAAGTGACTGGAGAATCAAGCCTACGCTGTTTTACTTTTCATCACTATGCATTGCTCTAATCTGAGGGAGAAATAATTGCAAACGTTTTAACTGTGAAAGAATAGGGAGTCATCAAACCTTCAATCATTTTTTAATATGCAGTCACACTCCACTTTCATAAATAGGAATTGGAATAATTATAAAGACATCATTTTTAATTGTCACTCATCATTTATTCGACTCCTTAAGTAGAACACACATTTAATTAATGCCTTAGGTTTTAGCGTCAATTACCACATTAGATGTTCTCCCATATTCATTCCATCTGCTACAAGTAAATACTTTTCCACTGCACAGTTATACACCCATATAAGATCATGATCACAAATTTTCCTGCCTCCTCATGACCTATTGTACAGAAAGTGGAAAATTTTGCAAAACATAGGCACAAAAAATAAGTTTTGACTTGAAATTAGAGATGTTTTCTTACAAGCATAAGGAATTTGCTCAACTCGCAGGTACTAGTTTAGCTAAGAATGATATGTTGCTCATAATGAAGATGTAGACCATGTTTAGGCTCTGAGATGCCAGTAAGAACATCTTTGGATTACCCAACACTCAGGGCATGGGACATACTTTTGTTGTTTCATGGTTTCAAGTCCTTTTTCAACTATCTTGTATTTTTTCATAGTTAGTTTTTAGGCTTCAGGTGATTTAGATTTGACTGTGTTCTTCAGCAAATTGTGCTAACAATTGCTTAAATTCACTGTTAAATAGATCAGCACTCTTATATCATTTACTATAAGGCAAAGCCTTCCCAGCCTTTCTTGTTGTCCTTTTTTGACCTTTTCCAACTTTTTGGTGCCCTTTTTCTAGTGTAAATCCTCTGTTTTTCAGCTGCAGTCTTTGTATTGCCTCAGGCAGCCACAGGAATCTCCCTTCTCAGTGCCCTTCAGCTTGTTCATCCCCTTAAGGACTCTCATGTGCCTTCCCCACACTTGGAGACCCAGTCACAGTAGCTGTGTGCTGCCACTCCAGGGTTTCATTCAGGTCACTATGCTCCTGCACACTTCGTCCATGCCATCTGCCTGCTTTATTCCCATGATCTGCAGGAGTAATCCCTCTGCAGTGGGGGCAGACACTGCTATCGAGGCTGCCTTACCCAGTGAGGAGCCTGATATAGGGTCAAGGCTAAGGCTAAGGCAGCCCCCAGTGCATTCCCCTGCATAAAGGCACTTTGCACCGACCCCATCGCGAATGGCCATTGTGCTGCTGCCAGGAAAACCTTATGGCAGCTCAAATGGGCAGAAAAAACAAGACAAAGGAAAGAAAGGAGAACATGAAGGTGCCCCTAATTTGGCGTGGTCCAAGACAGAAGGAAGGGGAAGAGAGAAACATCCCAGGTGGAGGAAGATGTTCTGAACATGCTGATATTGCTCAACAAAACCAGCTCCCTGAAGAGCATGTCAATAGGGTACACTGACCTCTCTTGCACTGGGGCCCTACTTCATGAGACAGATTGGTTTTACCAACAGTTCTCTCTGTGGCAGAACTTGGAGGCCTTTCACGTCCAATTCCTCCTTTCTCACACCCTGCCGAGACCCATGCTGACCTTTGAGAATGGCCAGCACAGACAGGGCGGTACCAAAAGTGTTCATCTCCTGGGAATGTGCCTGAAGCTGGCTTGCCAAACTGCTTGCAAGCATTTTCTGGGCCATTTACTGAGATTTTTCAAGTGTCCACAGGCTTTAGGTGCAACTGCTGGTACATCCTGGGAACACTTCTGCAGGGAACAGGTAATGATGGTCTTTACCCCAGTGATCACAGGGTGTTAGGAGGGAAAGGAATGTGAGCCCAGATGGCTCCCCAAAGGTGCCAGAGGCACACTGGCAATTATCTCCCCAAACACAACAACAAATACTTGAGTTCATTGTAGTTAGCTTTTCCTCTCAAAAGAAGTTGTTTCCTTTAGCAGAGTCCATGATCCTTTTTCTTTGGTCTTAGAATTATGAGTTAGACATGGTTAAGGGATAAAAGGGTTTTTATCTTGGTATTTAATAAGGATTCTTATGGTATACAGTCCGACAAAGTGGAATATGCTGAAATGTACACTGCGTGTAACGCACATTCAATTTTTATCGACTTAAAAATTAGCATATTTGACAAATATTCTTCAATGAGAAGTTTAAATGAATGGTGTGACATCTCTCTACTTTAACGTATTTCCTCTCAGATGGGGTTTGAACTTAGTTTACAAAATATGCTCTGGAGAAAAGGTTGAAACTTTGGTTCTTCAAGATAGTGTAAACTTTTCCGGCTTCTAACTGTGAGGTTTTTAGGATGTTTGGTCTTCTTGTTTAGTAGAATACTGGGCCCAAGTTAAAATATTAGGCTAAAAGAATTACAACTATGTGTGTTGAGAATACTGAGAATACATAAAAGGTATATAAAAGAAAGGGCAAAAAAATCATCATGGCATCATTCAGAGAAGTGAAAATCCCACACTAACCCGTGGTCCTCTGCTGAAGTGGCATCCCCAAACTGGTAATCTCTATTATGACTTCCCCAGCATCTGCCCATTGGGTGGAATGACCTGAAAATCAGGAAGAACAATGAATCCCAGGATTCCAGTCAGCACTGGCACTCCTAATTGCTGCCCTGCACAATGGGTTGCTGTGTTACCCCTGCTAGGGCCTTCCCTGGGAACACTGTCATCTTTTGAGTAGTCATTTCGGTCTTTTAAAGTCACCTTAAATAACTAACTAGTATGACCTTAGCATTTGTTCATCACTCAGCAATTTCCTACGCCGAGACATACTGCATTTGCTGCAGAGATATCTAGTTCTTTAGAACAGGGCTGTAGCTTACTCAATTGGTCATAAAATTTTAAAACAATAGCACAGATTTGGATATTCATTGATAAAGTGGATGTGCTAAACATTAAAAATAATTACCCAGCAAGGCTGTATTTTATAGTAATGATGCATTTATAAATTTTAATAGGGTTAAAAGAATGTTACAGGCTTGACATGATGATACTATAAATGAATATGCTGTGTGGTATAAGTACTTTATGAGAGAATGCTGAAACTGGGCATGAACTGTGGGAATAAGCAACATACTGACTTGATGAACTTTGTAACAATTGATTAAGTATTAATAAACCTTCACAAAGAACAAGTTCAGCCTTACTTGAAAATGCAATTTTACTTAGAAGATTTTCTGAGCAACTGAATAACACAGACCACAATGTAAGATGAACAGCTATGAAAATGAATGTCTCTTCAGGAATTCTGAAACTCAGTCCTCCTGAATATTTAGTTTCATCATTTTATGTTGACTTGTTCAAGTGCCAAAACCCATTCATTGAGTTCAGTACACATGTGTCCTAAACTGCTGTATTTCTAATAACCACAAACCTCAGATTTTGGAGGCAATTTGATCACATTTCACAGTCAGTCCAAGAAAGCCTTTGAACTAATCTGCCTTGGCAATGTTACCCTTTTCTATTAAGTAATAGTGAAAAATACCCATTTCTTTCAGATTTTCCATATCTTTCATCACAAATCTAAGCAATCTCCTGACCCCTAAACCCCAAGAATTTATAATAGAGTTCAGTTGCAAAGGTCCCAGTTCTGGCCACCCATAACTTAACAGATGAAATGATATTTATGCTTTGTTGTTCCTGTGTCATCAGTTCTTTCAGTTACTGAATGAACCAGATCTTATGTTCTTAAGTGCGTACAAATAACAAACATAACGATCCTGTGAGAAATAGGGGACAGAAATGCAGTAAGCAGGAAGCATCCATTGAGTATTATGACTGCTCTTGGAGAGAGAAAGAGCTGCTGAAGAATGAGGTGTGCTGATCCTTAGAACTAATGCTACATTTTAGTACACTGTAACTGACCACATCCACATCCATTCCCTAATGGGATACACGGGCATCTAATGTGTCTTCATTTAAATGTTTCTAACTTGATAAAAACCAAACAAAAGCCTCAAGCAGACAGTCTGAAGTACAGGTATGTTTCCCTATTTGCAGTTGTGTGAGTTTGAAAGCAGATTTGTTCCGATGTTCACTTTTCCCTTTCCCACATCCATCATTGCCTTTTTTCCCCCAAATGATGGCTGCATTGTGACCAGGCTCTGTGTGCTCATCTAACTCCTTCTAGCAATTCTTGTAATGGGTTGAGCAGAAACGGCACAGGAACAAAAGACAGAGTCAAAAAGCAGGAGATACTACCCAAAAGCCAGGAGTTGGGCATTTCTCTACTGTTTCTGAGTCTCATTATTCTTTCTGTCCACTACATTTATTGCCATGGTGTTTAGGAATTTCAGCCCTGGATTCCCATAATGAGCTATTTCTATGAAGTGCTGTATAGAGGCAGAACAAAGAGATGGTACTTCCTTTAAGATCTTACCGTGGACAACAGCAGATGGTGATGAGCAGACAGAGGGGGAGTACAGGAAAACAACAAGACAACTGTGAAACTAATTAGGATTGTAAAACTCTGGACAAGTCTGGTCACAATAGAAATATTAGTGGGTTTGGAGGGTACATTATTTCAGCTTTACAATCAAAGAAGCAGCAACCAGAATAAATCTACAGGCAATATTTTATATGTCCTTGTTTCTGAGAAGGGAAAATCTGGAAGAAAACACCTCAAATCAGTATGGATGCATGCAAAATATGCAACCTCTGTATAAAATGGACACTTTTTTTTCCCTCTTTTTGTTACCCTTGCATTATTGCAGACAAGCCAAAACACAACCCTGTTTTATTCTACACTTAAGGACAGTTAACTATCTTTTTCATGAATTCAGAGATCCTGCAAGGGACAAATGAATGCCCCAATCTTTCCTTTTCTCCTATGTGGCAATTGTGCTTTTTGTAGGGATGCTGCTCACATATAACACCAATTTTTACCATTCCCGGGAGAGTATTTACTTCTTAAAATCTGCAATGTCCCTATGATAATTATGCTTAATTTAAACAAAAAAAAAAAAGAAAACAGACACTACTGTTTTTCGGTCTAGAAATTACACTGTTTCCCTTCCCAGCACCATTTTATTTCTCCCTGAGACATCCACATACTGTCATTGTCTCCATATTACTCACGTCTCAGAGAGGGCAGAATCAGCTGAGAATTTATAAACCGGCTTTATATCTTTGACTGTTTGGGCTTTGGATTCCTCCCTGATTCTCCTATGTTGCATATTTTGCTGGTGCTATCCGTCACTTGTGCTCCTTGCTGTTATCTTCGACAGAGAGCTTTTCATTAGAAACATCCCATCCTACAGCTTTCTTTGCATTCCTAACTTATTTGAAGTTATTAGTCTATATAAAACAATGCAGTGCTTTTTTGTGATTTATCTCAGCAGACCTTGGAACCACGTTAATCGCCAAGTTATAACTGTCTGTGTACCGGGCAAAGGAATGTGTGGGTAGCATTTGTCTCTGTGAGGAAGGAGTCCAAGAGCCAGCCATTAGGATATTAATAACTTTGTGTCTTAGGCTGAAATATTAACATGTCTCTTCAGTGCCCTGAAAAACGCACCTGAGGATTTTGCCTAATATTCCAGGCTCCAACAGCAAAAATACCCCACAACCCAAGCTCCAGTTTGATTCTACAGCCCCCAAGGGAGTCACTGACATGCCAAAACCACCATGATGTGAAAGTGTTTCTGAGGTAAAATATTCACAGAGCACATCATGACAAGAGTCTTTACTCCCAGATGCTCTTTCCATTCAAGATGATGTCCCAGCCATGGCGAGCAGAAGTCTGTGTAACAGATGTTAAAGACAAAGTGCCACCTTCCCCACACTGCGGAGTGGGAGACAGTGACTGTCCTGCCTGGGAAACATATGCTTAACATCTCTGCAGCCCTTTGCAAAGCCAGTTAGCACTAGTTAATCTTTATTTTATTCATTCTTTTAATTCTAGTTACCAGGTAACCAGTAACTAGTTTTGATCTGCAGATCAAAAACAGAATCAGGAAAAAAAATGTGGAACACCATTAAATGTATGTTACAAGTTTTGTCAGGTATACTGTATTTGCAGTAATATGCTACAGGGAAAATGGCTTGTTGTATGGATTTCACTAAATGCTGAAACATATGCATACAAGATTTATATAATACAAATTTTTTAATACATATGTAATATGGAACACATACATACAAAAATAAAACCACCATATATATTTCACACACACACACACACACACACACACACACACACACACACACACACACACACACACACACAGAGATATATAGATAGATATAGATATAGATAGATGATATATACACACCAGCTTTGGCCACCCAAACCTTTGGTGTCTAATTCAAAATTATTGCCTAAATTGCCTCTATAGTCGATGAGCATGAATGACCTTCCCAACAGACTAGAGAGGACTAGATTCCTTACTTTTAGACAGCGTGGTACATGTTCAAGTAGTGCCATATGATAAGCTCAAACAAAATGTATAAAATAGGAGATTCCAGAGGAATTCATATGTTAACATACCTTCTCATTTAGGGCCCTAAAATTTTTATACAGGACCAGATCTTTTCAGATCAGCTGCATTGATCCATATCGCACTGGGGACATCCCCACCAAAATTAGCGACACTTGTAAATGGAGTAAGGTGCTGCCTGGCATTGGTCCACAGTGTTGGCACAGAGTAAGGCCCCATACTGAAGGTTTGAATGCATGTTGTAACCTATGTAATATATATTGTGATCCTGGCATCCTCCAGTTCTGTTGAATACCTCTGTGCACAAGGAGGTTACTAGTCAGCATGAGAAAGCCTGGCAGCACACTCTCCAGTTGTCGTGTTTACTGCAAAGGCTGAAAGAGCTTTCTTAAGTAAAGGAACATGTGAGCCCTTTGTGTTATCATCTGTTGCAAAAAGTTGTAAAAAGAGAAGATGTTCAGGGCAGAGCCAGAGGCCATTCATTGGACCTAAATATCATCTCTTCAGTGGAATGAATCAGATGGCTGCACATGAATCCTCAATTTTACCACCCTTGGGTTCTTCAGAAGCCAGTCCACATTTCTATCAAAAAAGATCAAACCCAAATTAGACAACGGTACAAAGCTGCACCAGGGAACATTCAGTCTGGACACCAGGAAACATTTCTTTACTGAGAGAGTGGTCAAACACTGGAACAGGCTTCCTGAAAAAGTGGGTGATACCCAAAGCCTGCCAGTGTTTTAGAATCATTCGGACAGTGTCCTTAACAAAGAGCTTTAACTTGGTCAGCCCTGAATTGGTCAGACAGTTGGACTAGATGGGTGCTGTAGATCATTTCCAAATAGTCTGTTCTGTTCTATTCTAAACAGTAAAATCTTATCTTAAGAGAGATGCCATTCACCCTGCCATTTTCTCCAGCACTCTCTGTTTCCTGAAGAATGAGTCAGCCTGTTCAGTATTTTTGAAAATGTGCCTCCTGCTTGAGCCTTGGGTGGAAAGGAAATATTTTATCATGAATGAGCATATACTACTGGCTTTTTCCCCGCCTGTCAGTAGAAATATATTATTTTGTAGTCAAAGACCTGAACAAAAGTTGTCTGCAACAGAACTTACAGGAAACTATTGGGAATTTTTTCTTGTAATATCTGAAAACTACCTTTGGATACATCAGAAGAGGTTGTAAATACAACATGGTGTACAACTGCCTTCCTTTTACATGGATATTTTTCATGTATATTTGCAACAGTCAGTTGCAAATTTTCAGTAAATACTAATGAGTATTGCTGTGGATTACTTCCTGAATATTTTGGTAAATGATTTTCTGGCCTTGAAGAACCTGAAGGGGAAATGTTTTTAGTGATCACTAAGAGGAAGTACTGTGCTCCCATTTGTTTTCTTTTTTTTTTCAGGGGAGGGGGATTTTCCCCACTCTTTTTACAAGATACTGTTTTTATGGGTAATTACTTGCCTTAGTGCTGCATATAACACTCCTGTATACAAAGCATTACTGTCTGACCTCCTCGTTAATTATGCTAAGCAGTACAGCTGCTTTCCACCAACCGATGAAATACAAAAAAATAGATTGCCTGCCTGAGGACATTGGCTTTCTGAGTCAAGAACAAGGCAGAAGCAAAGTTTGACCTTTAATCTAAAGTTTAGATATGTGTTGAGGGTTGCTGGAGACAGGGCTTCTACACATCCTCTGACACTGCTGACTCCAGCATCAGCATGGCTGCAACAGCACATCAGTAGCCAGGGCTGGAGATGAAGTCCTCCTCTCTCTTTCACCGAAATGGAAAGTGCATGTGATGTAAGGAAGCGAAAATATGGCTCGAGCATTAACAACAGTTCCCAATAAGGTTGATAAGCTGCTTTATTCTGAATGCTGCTTCCCAGGCACTTGAGGAATTTTTGGAGGGAACATAAATTTATAGGTGATACCCTATGGAAGAAAATTTCATCACAGCCTGAAATAAGCATCTTTGAAGAATGGCTAAGTAAAGCTAAAAAAGGCAACTCCTTTGATGCCATCTGGTGCTGCCCATTAATCAGACAACTATTCTCTTTTAATTAGGGACTAGCCCTGGTACGCCTTGTTATATCAGTATCACCACAGACACAGATACAGAGAGCTCTCTATGTTCTTGATTTCCACTTTGTCCTCTACTACACAATAATTTTAAAGAGAATTAGTTTTGCACCAGAGTGTTAAGTGATTTCAAACCTTTGTGGTTGTTATCCTTATTCCAGGTAGACTTCAGTAAAATAAAATGCTTTTCTGTAGCAGTAAGCTCAACACGGGACATTATAGCTACAAGATCTCATTACAAAACAGTGTGCAGATTTACTTTCCATGTTTACATTTACTGTGGCCTGAGACACAGAGGAATTGTGTTCTCCAAATTCATAATGATTGGAAAGTAAGTGCCTCAAGTTCTGCTTTTTCATCTCTGAAAATCTGTTGTTGGACAATACCCCTACCTCTGGTGGGAAATGGGGACAAATCTTTCTTTCCCTCATAACTTAAAAAAAAAAATCCAACCAGAACCAAAATCTTTGTGGTCATGATGATTACCTGTGAGTATTCCATCACCTAGAAACAACTGCTTTGTTATTTTGTGGGCTCTTCTTTGTCATTGTGGTGTCAGAGAACTTCCAGCAGACTGAGGGAAAGACCCTTTCTGGGTCCGTTTTCCAGATGCTTCTCAGACGAAGAGGATGGTTTTCCTTCTTGGCCCTTTGCCACTCTGTTAGCTGGGCTGCAGTGAGCCATGTTTATAGTTCACATGGCTGAAGATAATCCCAACAATACACACAGTATGAGGAGAGTACAGCTGGACTGCTGGGAAAATAAAACATCGGAGGATGAAAAAGCAGAGGAGGTGGGGGCTTGGGAGCTTCAAGCTTTTCCCTCTTCAGCCGGGGTAATCAACACAGTCATAAATTAAAAATTTATTCCAAGACAACACATAAGTTACTCAGAAGTCATCATCATCACAGGGCTCTTGTTCACAGAGTCCACATAGAGTTGGAGGGGAAAAAGCGAGCCTGCAAAGGGAATTGTTATTTTTATCAGCAGTTAGTCATTATTTGTGGTCTTTCTAGATAAGAAAGCAGAACATATTACAGTATTTATCACCTACATTATCTGCCATTAGACACAACTGAATTGTATTATTGCTTCTATTTTTTTATTTGTTTACATTTTTCAGTCTCAGAGCCGTTACACAGACCTCAGCTCCATAGTATCCCTTTCTTGTCTTTCTAACTATGTATAAATAATTTTCTAAGCAACAACTTTTTCAGAAATTAAAGTTCATTTTTGACAAGTGTGTGAGGTCTTTGTGACATTAAATGTAACACCGGTCTTGTGTGGAAAGAAAATAATTTTAAATATGTCTATTTAAGTATAAAATAACTTTGATACATGCTCCTCATTAATCCAGAATTGAACTTCATGATGTAAACCACTGTTATATCCACTAATATTAATTTTTAATGACTGAATATAAATTCTATAAGGTAAAGAATGTACTTGATGGGTTCTTGTTCTGCTTTAAGGCCAAGTTCAAGAAATCGTATATAAGTAACATATATTGGAAGAAAAGTATCAATGAAGATCATTGAAGCCAGCATTATATAAATTTCTGTGACATTCTGTCTTTTCTCTGGCCTGCTCACCAGTCATGAAATATTTCCTACTTTTGCCTGTAAATATAATTTGTTGAAAAAATTTGCTGGCTGGTTTGGATAAGTGGTATGTATGCCTGTAGTTATTTTGCAAGTTGTTTGCTCTGGTTATTTATCATGCTGTGCTATACTGCCTAGTTGTAACACCTGGACTGGATGGCTGAAAATGTTTAACAGGGTAACACTGAAGAGCAATTAGAAAATAAAGGGAAACAAAAGCCAGTAAACCAATCACACCTTGCAATTTCAGATCAGATAAATATTTTAAAGGAACAAACACTGTGATTCTAGAAACAGCTCAAATAACAAAAGCTGCTGCCCTACAAGCAGCTGTAAGGTTATTTATTCACACATACATTTGTAAATCTACTCCTTGTCATTCAGCTGGCTCCTGGGATAGTTCAAAACAGCGTTTATCAGGTCCCTATAACTGTAAAAATCCCTGAAAGTCTGCCCTGGAACAGATTCAAACAAGCCCCTGACCTTCAAACACCAAGTCTTATTAACTTCCTTCTCCAAATCCCTACAAAACTTGTTTTTCCAACAGTGGAAGTACCTCTTTCCCTTCTATTCCCACAAACTACTTAATCTGGGACTATACCCAGGTATAAACTCTATCAAAGCAACAATTACAGACTAGACACGTACCTATTCTTTCTCATATTCCTTCCCATTAAGGATTGTTAGAATGTATGGAAAACCTACTGCAGCTTTTATCTTTTCAGAACTTACCCACCACAATTTTCCTTTGAGGCCCCCTCAAGGCCTGTACGGTAGGTATACATAGTATGATGAAAGTCTGAATTCATCAAAGACTAATTCAAGTGACAAATAGACCTTATATAAAATAGACATTTCTGAATTATTTCTAAAAGTAGCCCCTTTTCTTTCTTTTCTTTTTTTTTTTTTTTTTAGGAAATAATGCACAGAGAGTTTATGAAGGTACTGTATAGCTAAGATTCTATTGCTAATTATTGGGCTAATTTGTAATTTTCTTTTCCAGCTTACGACCTTCCAAATTTCAATTGAAGCCTCAGTTTCCCAGCTCAATCTTTACTGTGTTCTAGGCCACACCATTTGGATACCACTGGCAAGAACAGAGCACATTAAGGATGATCTGATCTGAAAAACTTTGCTTTTGGGAATTTTGAAAAACATGAAGAAACATCAAAACTGAGTCTTCATTGGTTTTCTGTCTTTCATGTCTACAGCATTAGTTATTGATTTGGGTCCACAAAAGTAGGATAAACCATTTATTTGCTTGAGTGTTTTAAAGAAATTGCTGTACAAAGGACTAAATCTGGCCAAAAAGGCAGTGGTTGGCTTTCGAGCATAAAGTGGCTGAGTCTCAGAGAGGGCCCATGAGCTAGAAATGCGCAGAAGTCGTGATGGCAATCAAATTTGACCTTTTTATTCATTCCAGGAAAATCTTATTCATCTGCAACACCGAAAATGTTCCCTGTGCCGCTTTTGTTTCAGCAAGGCTGGGAAACAGGAATAGAGCAGTGGCAGAACAAAAGCTATTCTTGCCGATTTCCCAGCTCAGCTAAACCCGGGACCAACTGGAGAGCCCCTGAGAAAGCCTGGAGACTCCCAGCACAACCCAAAGGCTTCAGAAGACTTGTCCACAGGGAACAGGAACAGGAAGGTCAGGCTTGGAAAGCAGCAGGAACAGCCTTCGGTGTGGTATTTCTGTACTGCCGCTTCCTGCCTGGGCTGAAGCAGGGAAGAGTGAAGTACGTGACTTTTTAAAGCAAGGTTCTCAGAGCCCTGGTTCAGTGTACTCTGCCCACAAAGGTCAGGAGCCAGGCAGCAAAGCTAAGGAGATTGTGTGGGATATAAGTCACTGGTAGACGTGGTAGACTGTCCCTTATATAGCAAGCACTGCTAAGTGGATAAGAGCAGGTGCCAGGGAGTGGCGTCAGGGTACCAGCCCTATTTCTGCAGTGCTTGTCTTGCAGCTCATGCAACTGGCTCCAGGTGGTTGTACCTGGCTTTCCTCTGCTACAGAAGCACCCTGCAAAGGCCCTTTGCAGTCCTAAGCAAAGGCTTTGCTATCTACTGATAACAAAGATACTTCAGAAGCGATAAGCATTACCAGTTCTATAGCGCAGCACTAAAGGATGAAGTACTCAGAACTGTTACCTGTGCCAAAAGTATGCTGTGGTGTCTAAATCACATTAGTCTGCAATTTTTCATATATTTCATGTTTTCCTGCTTTCTTTATTTTTTGACATCCACAGTACACTTTAATAAGATTTACTCAGAACATTACTACAATAACACTATTGCAGTTCATGTCTATGGTGCTGCTGTTAATATTTAATGGAAAATGAGACAGGTGCCCCATTTTATGAGGCAATAATATGTTTCCTGACTGGATAAACTATGAATGCTGAAGGACTGAGTAGTTTTGCCCCTATGTGGGAAGGAGATTATTGCTTCTAGGGAAATAGGATGTCCACTGTGCTCTCCTATTCTCCAGTGTTGTCCCAGTTAGGAAAGGACAACATCCCCCAAGCTGCCTGTCAATCCAGTTTGCTGTGATCAGCTACCATCTTCCATGTCTCAGAAACCATCTAATGGGACTTCAGCTGCTTAGCAAATAAGCAAAGAGCGGCTACCAGATCTAGAGTAAGAACAAAATGGTGTAATTTACTTTTTCCTGCTTCAAATTTTATCTTTCCTAAAACTACAGTAGGGAAAACAAAAAGGTTGTGTGCAGTTTTGTTCAGTGTGAAGGAGGCTTCTGCACTGAAGGGTCAGAGCATCATCTGCATCTGACACAAGTCAGTAGAGTTCTAGTGCTGGGATTTGTCGGGTAAGGGTTTGCCTAATTGCATGGTGCACTCAAAGCCTCCTGAAATGAAGCCAAAATGAGCATCTGTGCTAGAAATTCAACCCCATGATCAGGGTCTTCTTTGTTCTGCCTCTTGCAGAATATGAGCTTTCATTTTAGGTTTTAACCCAAAGGCTTTTGCATTTGTTCTAAGATTTTGCAGATGGTCTATGAGAAAATGAATAATCTTTGGACATTTTGGTGCTGAACATCTACGGCCTACAAATGCAGAGAAACTCAATGATCCCTGTTGTCCTGGGTATTCATATCTATATCTGTCAGAACTATAAAAAACAAAGCCATCATAGTTTATGGTGATATAATCCCATGTCACATGTGAACATAAGACTCACAGCACGCCCTCCTGCTGCGTGCATTTCAGCCCAGATGGAACGTCATGCACGCACCATGGGACCCTCTTGTTTCTGTCTCCACGTCAGACAGAGCTGTTCAGCCTGACTTGCTTCCCTCAGGTGCTAAGATGTTTCAGTGAATGAGCCCCTCATGGAGGAACTTCATGACAAGCCCTGTTTGTGAGGTCAGCAGGAGCCTGGAGAAGCTATGCATCCTTCAAGCAAACCCAGGGGTGCAAGAGGCCAGCCTTTTTTTGTAGTCATTCTTTCTTTCACCAAGTTCCTATCTTGCTGTTATGATGATGGTTGTGATAAGTCCAAGACTCTTAGCATTCCAACAAAAAACCGAATGAGTAGCCAGAATTCAGCAAGCACACCTGGTTCTCTCCAAAATGGGGCCTGAAGAAAGAGACAAACTAGAGATGTGGAGACTGTTTTAGTCACACTACTGCAGGCAACATGGCTGAGCACCAAACAGTCCCTTTATCAGGGAAGGGTAAAATGGCAATGGCTCTGCAAGAATTTTCCTTCTCAGGGTAATTTTCTTATTAATTTGAGGAATCCTTGAGGGTGATTGTGTCAGTGGAGAAGACAGCCAGGTCTCAGCAACTGCTGCTATTATTTTGAATGGCTCCATTTTTCCTGATCTAAATTTGATTTCCAAATATATAAGTAACTCTGCATATCACATCTTAAGTGACACAGGCCTTTGGTACCAAGAATATTAGGATGTGTGGCTTCCCACTTAAAAATATTTTAAACTTTATTTCTGCAGTTAAAAGTCATGTTTTAAACTGATGGTGAGATTAAATACATGCAGAGAAATTCTTCTCTCAGGATTCTCAGTCATGCTTAATCGTGTTTATGCCATTTGAAAATGCAGTTATCTTCTCAGGCTAGGTGTGGGGGGAAAAAACCAACCATATACTCTATGTGGTTAGATAATGGGCCTGGGAGAAGTCAGACAAAAGCACACATGTGAAAGGGGGCACATCATCAGACACTGCCTTTAGATTTCAGGCAGTTTATAATATGACTAATTACCCCTTCAGTGTTCTCTATCCAACACATTTTGACCATGTCTTTTTTATTATGAGCAGCAAGTTACTGCCTGTGTCAGCATTTTCAAGTCTGTCCTGTCCTTTTCTTTACTTTAAAGGGAGATGGAGTTTCCTGTGGTCTTGTCTGTGTAACTCTCCCAGCTCTGTAAGGTGAATGCTGAGTGCTGTGGAGCGATTAATTATTTCATGACTGATAGGAAGAGGGAAGTTGCTGTGTGATGTCTTCTCTTAAGTATCCTGGCCTCATTTCTTTCCTGTTTCCTCTCAAAGCAGAGCTGTCTTCCACCCAGAATGAAAATTAAAAAGAACCACAAACTGCAGCTCCAAAAACCACAGTAGCAATGATAGAAGAATGTACTCTCAGCAGCTCAGTTTATAATTAAACCATTTGTCTTTCACAAAAGGTGTCTAGGCTATTCTTGTAGGGTATAATATTTTTTATAAGCTTTATTTTTTGCAGATTTCTTTTCTGTTGGAGAACCTAATATTTAAACACAGTCAGTAGCAGCAAATAATCTCCTTTTACTACCACTTTTAGCTGATGTATTTGGGACTTTGGCAGACTGCAGTGTTCTTTCAGCTAATGGTTAAAATCATCACTACATGCAAATGCTCCTCATAAATAGCTCCAGGATCTGCCTCTGCAAGGTGCTGAGCAGTCTCAGCCCTTACCAGTATAAAATGGAAGTCTGGCAATCATCTCATCCCTTGGGATCAAAGGACAGAAAAGGCTGAATAGTAAGCTTTGGGCATGATTTATTTTTCCTGCAGTTGAAGTATTCCTCAAGTTACAAAGCAGTTTATAGTTCGAGTGGTGTCAAATTGAAATTGATATTCTAGTTCTTAATTTTTCCTAAGATCCAGTGACTCAGCAATCAAAGTCCACCATATTAGAGACTGGGGCTCTCCAGTGGGTATTTGACATTATCTGGTGCTTTGCCTGGCTTCAGCAGGGTGCCACTGTCCCTTTCTTCTCTTGGGTCTCATAAGGACTACGAAATTGTCACACAAAAATTCTCAGTCCACCTGACCCCATGGGTCAGAACCTCTGGGTGTTGTATGTCAGAATAGTCCCATCAAAGCCACCTAGAGAAGACACGGGCAATGGCTTGGAGATAAATCAATGCATCAGTGCTTTCTCCCCTCCAAAACCATTTCATTCTGTCTGTCTCAGCCCTTCTCCTGTCTTAACTTTGTATCTATTGTCTCCCTGGCTTCTCACAAGTTATGAAAAGCGTTTTGACGTGTTCTCTTCCCTTCTATAGCCAGCACTTCCTAATCGTCCAAGTGCCTTGCATTTTCCACAGCTGGCCTCTAAGACAGTTGCAGCCTCGGGTGTAGGGCTGGGTATATCAGCTATGGTCATGATTTATTTTTGGGATGCAGGAGTATGCCCACATCTCAGCAGCTGTGAATGTTGGCATGTGTTGGGGACAGGAAAGGTTTACATTGCCTGGATTCCAGGGGACTGATTTAGAGCGACTCATTTTGAGGCAGTGGGCCAGACAAAACCCATGCTGACTCCTCTTGGAAAGCTACCATCTAAAACCAATATGGTCTCATCTTCAGCTCTTGGGCAGTGCCCTCAAGAAAACCAGCTTTCTCTTTGGCTCCTCTTTCTGTTGCACCCCCACTCCCTGGTGGGCAGAGGACAATGGGCATATGCTGGGATCATGTGTTTATCTTTTGTGTATGTCTAATTTGTGTATATCTTTTCTTAGGAATGCCAGTGGTGCCAAGCCCACCTCTCCTACTAACATATGGGGAATCAGAGCTGTACAGTTCAGCAGCCACGTGCGTTGATGGAGAAGTGATCTGGGGTTTGTTTTCCTTTGAGTCAGCATCCCCAGACCACAATGAGACAGTAGGTGATTAATTTCTGTCACTTTTTGGAAATGTGACCAGACTGTAAAACATTTTGCCCTAACACAAGCCTGATGCAATGATTAGGAGAACAATTAAAACTCTGAAACAACTTCTATTTAATGACCATAGTAATGACAGTAATGGCAGGACAGTTCACGCTCTCTCAGTATGCATTTCTTAGTGACATAATACATTTCAAGCTTTAAAGCACCCTTGTGGTTGTGATAAATGAAATGATTCAATAAATTAAACATGGTTCAGAGAGAGAGAGAGAGCTGGTGAGTGCTGGCTGATACTTGGTTCATGTAAAAATAAAGCAGCAGCCATTCTGAAGCCTTGCTTCATGCAAAGCTCTGCTTGTGCTTAGGCTTGCTCGTGGTGCAGTGTGAGGTGCTGTAACCTGTTTAAGCTGCTGTGCAGGAATCAACTCTGTTTCATCTGCCCCTCATTCGCTGCATGACAAATGCTGTCTCCCCTGCACAGCTGGGAATAGAGACATGTCCTGAGATTGTAGCTCACGAAAAATCTGGGTGGGACAGCACATATTTTAGAAATGCCTGATGCAAGTAAAATGCTAAAGCAACCCCTTTTTATATGATGGTGTAGTTAGCAACCATCATGTTACTGCATTTAATATGATTCACAGTGCTTACCAGAAGACTCCTTTTCCAAGGCAGGGACCATCCCTTCCCTTTATGATTTACCAGGTTTTTCCTCACTGGTGTAGGAAGCAGAGAAAGTCCCTTGTCTTGTTCCTGAGCCGGCAAACTCCAGCACTTCAATATGTGAGAACTGGAGACAAGGTGAATCACAACCAAAACCACTTTTGTCCAGATCTGGAACCCATCAGCAAAAGGCTGAGGGTGCCTGAAGACTCCAGACAGAGTGGAAGGTAACCCCACGTAACACTGCCAACCACAACAGAGACTTTGAGCAAAAGGTGCACAGTCAGCTTGCTATAATACCTTCCCTATTGAGGGAAATTTCTGGAAACTATTGCAATCCTTAACATTTTAAAAGGATGTTTGTGCCGTGAACATTTCAACTGTGAGGGAATTGGACCATGCCTCTCTCTCTAGACCGTAAATAATTTGCAGCGAGAGCTGTTTTTATCACTGTTCTTCAAACAACACTCAGCATATTGCTGGAACCAATTATATAAATAAATTATATAATATGTCTTTGGGTAACTTAAATACCATGCTGAGTAGTCAGTAGTTGAAAACTGAAAGATGCCCAAGCCAAATTTGAAAATAAGGAGATAAAACATTAGATAACTCAGTCATATTTAGTATCATTTTTATTATCTGTAGCAGCCTGGTAATACAGAAAGATATTTGCATTAAAATACCATTGTTCCTCCGAACAGATGTTTTTATATTACTTTCTTTATTGTGTTTAATAACATATTATAAGATGTGCTGGAGTCATAACACATTGTTAAAAATTTTCTGTAGATACAACATTTACTTTTGATTAAACAAATGTGCTGGGAGTTTGGGGTATCCCAGTGTAATTTAATGTTATTACTCTGCTATTTTGGTGCAGTTAATTGAATTGCAGAATGGGGTACTTCAAGAAAATATGAGGAATATCTTTCTTTGTTTCTAAAATTAAGGTAAAGAAATTTACTCCTACATGGTTTAGTGATGAATATCTCATACTGTTGAAGTTCAAAGTAAGTCATATTTCCCTACTTGAGCATAGTTTCTTGATAGTGGCAAAATGTTAGTTCTCAAAATACAGATTATGAAGCAAAGATCAGTATGAGCAAAGTCAGCAGATAGCAGATATGTTGTGCTGGACACACCATGAGTAAAAACATTAAAATCCATGGAGCCAGAGAAATGGAAGTTCAAGCTTCCTAATTCTTTCTTATTCAAGGATTCTCTCCTGAACATAAAAGCAAGGTAAGTTTTCCTGTACTAGAAGACCGTGTGTACAAGAAAAATTAAAAATAAAAAATAAAAAATAGGGTAACAGCAAGATCAACTGGTATCAAAGAAAATGATGACAGTGAAGGATGAAAGTGGGAGAGCAGCAAACATGAAATTATCATGGGTAAAGAAGGGAAGGCAATAGCTCTCATGACAAAAGGTCATCAGTGGTTCGGAAAGGCACCACTTCCTTCTTACCTTTGATTTTCAAACACATTGATGTCTCTGTATAGAAGAGATTACAGAGATTAGTCTCTGTTACATTTTGTCAGGACACTGACTTTTTATGCACACTCTGTATACTTTGACTCTTGATATCCAGAAGGCATTTGACTAATAGAGCGGTGGGTAATGACTGCAGGAGATGAAGGAAAAATAGAGATTTGTGGACAAAACACTGCTTTAATATTATTAGTCACCGTCACATAAGCACAGCTCTCTGCATCTGCCCACAGTAAAAGGGAAGCTGCCTCTGTTCAGGTTACCAGGTCAAGGTGTCCTTGATGGAGATAACTTGATCATTAGCATCTTAGCACAAAGTTTGAGCTTTAATATGTATTACTTAGCTGCATATCATATAACCTCAGTGAGTCTGTTTACAGACTATCCTTATCTAAATGATTAACATTAGATCATGAGTGGTGGCTAAAAAAAGGTGCAGGAAAGATCAAAACAGTGCCCTAATTAAGCAGCATCCCCTCAAACACATTTACAGTCTCAAGGTGACTCCTCAGTCTGTACTCCTCAGCCCAGCAACAGGGTTGTTTGCCAAAGCTTAGAGGAGAGCATTTGAAAGACAGCAATCTGCTCAGGGCCTGATTCCTGGAACAGGGAAGAGAGGAAATTCTCACTTGCAAAAACTGGCATGCAGAGGAGCTGAGCCTAAAGTGTAAGCAGGGCTCAGTTCACCAGAGAAGGGGCTGCTTGAGTTACACACCCCCAAAGCATGAAATTAATTTCAGATGGAGGTCCCACAGCATGTAAAGTGCATTGTGCTCAGCTGGCATGAAGGTCCAGCCTGTAGATTGAAGTAAGGAGACATTAGTTCATTACATCAAGAAAGAAGTGAAGGGACATGACTACTTCTTGGAAATGCTGCCCTTAGGGAGCTGGGAGAGGTCTCAGGAGAGGTGAGATAGGCGACAGCTGGAGTCAGGGAAATGTGAACTGCATCTACAGCTCATTCGAGGAACATAAGGTCACATTTATAGTATTTGTTGATGAATGGCAAGGTTTTACTGTACATCCTGGACAGTCTATCCTGTGCTGTTAGAAATCATAAAGTAATTCAATATGTGATAAGGGCATAGGTTGATACTCATCAAGTCTGAAATCTCAGTTTCTGCAAAGAGTCACGCCCTTCTGCTTCGATGAACTGTTGAATAATAAAAGCCTTTGGACTTGGCATTCAATGAAATGTGAAATCGAGGTTAAACGTCAGTTCTTCAGTCCAAACACTTGGGGCTGGTTGAGGTGAGGCAATCAGTCACTGCAAGGATGTAAGTGATGCCTCATAGAACCAAGCATTTCTTCCCTATTTTTTGAACCAACTTCAAGGATTTTCAGGCAGACTGAAAGCTAAAAGCTCCTGCTTGGGTAGAAACCTTCTCTTCCCTACTCTGTTTACCTCACTCAAAAACCTTGAATTGCACTTTAAAATAGTTGACAATGTGTAACCTTAGGAAACCACATTCCCAGTGTTCGAACATATTTTGGGACTTTGCTAATATGATATTAAAGTGTATGAGACACACTGGCTACCATTTGGTCTGAAGGAAACAACAGATGCCAGGTAAAATAAGAATCCAGTGCTGCCAGTTGCAGGGTCTGGAGGAAATACCAGAGATGTCGATGGAGTAGAGGATGGTGATAATTCTAGGCTATGTCTACACAGCTTGTCAAGCACAAATAGGGAAACTCTGGTGCACCCCCTGGCCCCATGCTCTGCATTCATGCCACCAACTCTATGATATTTCTCAGTCAGCCTCTTGGTATGAACATTGCATAAGAAACTCTGAGCTATAAATTGAGTTTACTTTCAGGTGAAGCAACATCAGGAGGCATGTAAGAAGGATTGCTTAGATGTAATTTTTGTCAGATAGGATATATGACAGTTGCCAAGGCAGTAAAATTTCATCTGCCCTGTCTGTACAACAAAACATCTTTCTCACATCTGATTTCACCCACCTGTCTTTATGTCCTTTCATTCTTTGAGTATTACCTGAACACAAGTTTCAGAGGGTTGTTTGTGAATGTGGACTGCACTGTGCCCCTGGACCACTCTACACAGATGGTATTTGTTCTCAAGAGTACTCTTTCCTGTGAGACTTTGCATGGAGAAATTGAGTCTCAGGTCAGATTTGTCCTCTGGCCCTGGTAGGAAGCAAGTTCCAGTGATGTCCTCCATCAGCAGAAGAGCACACACAAGAAAGCTGGACATGTTTACTCCACCTCTAGGATGCATCTCTGCTGCATTTTGGTTTTTGGCCTTTCCTCTTTATTTTCCTGCTAGTTAATTCCTGCAGAGGAGGGTTTTTATCTCTACTTCTCCAAGCTTTCCTCACTGTGCCTTTTGTAAATTCCTAATTTCAAAGGTGTTCTTCAAAGACCTTTTGTTCCCTCCTGTACCTAAGTGAAGCTTAATTGTCCTCAGATAAAGGTCCTTACTGTTTCACAAGAGGAGAATGAAACAGAAGCTTCTGTGGTCTTAAATGCAAGGTACACACGAATACAAAAACTATGGATGAATCGTTTCACATGCTACAACGGGAAGGCTGTTCAGAGCTCTGGCTTTATGGAAAAAATAGCCAGAACCAGAGTAGCTATAGCAACCTGCATATAGCCACGTTTGAGGGAAATCTAGCCCTCATAATGGGTAATCCAATGAAGCAAACAAAGCAGATACCTAAGTAAATCTAATAAAACTATTAAAATTAATTTACGATAATATAACAATATAAAAATCCTTTGCACAGCATGCGACAATTTTAACTCTTCAGCCTCAGCAAACAGTCAGGCTTATCAGATCACCAAACTGTGTTAGAGACAAACTGTTTCTTAGAAACCAACCTCAATTGTCAATCTGATGCTTTATGCACATGTGTGCACACACATACAACCACATTCCATAGGCATTCCACCATATCTGCTACCTGTATGCACGGTGCTTGTGTACATGTACATATTCTGTAACGCTTTTTAAAAACTGTGCTCTTCCTTGATCTCCATGATAATATCAGCAGTGAAATCCTTGCAGGTCATGCTGGTGCAGAATTCGTGCCCTTCTCAAGAAGAAAAGGCCCTTGGCCTTGCACTGGAGCCTATCCTTGTCCTGTCAGCAGCACAGTGCCTCATGCACAGTAGGAATTCAGCAATAACAAGGGAGCACATGCTATGGTTGGAGTTGCTTCTTTATGATATTCATTGTCTTCCCATCAAACTCACAAACTCCCCTGCTACCAGAGCTGGGGACAAGCTTCTCAGTGACTGGAGGATAAGCGGTTCCCTTTGTCTGAAAAGTAGTAACAATTCCTAAAAGCACAAATTTACATTTTATGATTTTGGCCCTTTTTCTGCAGTTTCTCATTCTTGGAACTCCTTCCCTCTTTTATGATCCAAGCAGCCGCCCATTTTCATTTAAATCATTCCTTGAAACACACTTTCTCTGCAAAGCCTCTGGCTACAGATGACTGGATATGCCAGAAACAGCGTTTGAATTCAGAACAAGGGTTTTGTTTGAGCAAATTGTTTGGGGGATAGCCACTTTTTATACCACACCTGATATTCCACAGAGTATTAGCATGCAAACAAAGATTTATTATTCGCTAGTCATTATTTCATTATTCTTCTGTTTAAAAGAGATCCACTCATCTAATCACAGCACCAAGGGAATAGAAACATATCACGTCATTTAGTGTATCAATTACAGGCCTTAAATGAGGATGAGCAAATAGTCATGGTGAGTGGTTTGCCATTTTACCTGTTCTCTAGGGTGAAGAATGAGGTTCTGTCTGCAAGCAAACAAACAAGTGAGCATTTTTGGGTAATTGTTTGCAATCAATAGCTGAAGCAAGTATTTTTTCCAGCAGAACTCTGTCATGAAGAAAACCTCATTTTAAATCAGTTAGGGTGAAGAAAAAGTACTTAATTGTATTATTTTGAATAATCTTCTTTATTTAATTGGTGGAGGGAGTTTTGTATCTATATATTCTCTAAGTTAGTTTGCAGTGCTGTAGAGGAAGGGCTCCTTTTCACAGTAGTTGTCAATGCTAATATTTCTAATAACTTCCAGCCAACAGTGCAAAAGCAGATTTTCTTGAGCTGCAGTGCAATGCAGAGGCAGAGGAGGGAAGAATATCCAGGACGCATTTGGGACAAAACCTCTCTATGCACTCCTTCTCCCATGTGCCTGTGCATTCTTGCACACACAAGCCTGTGAGTACACCATGGTACCAAGTGCTTTGCCAGTGCCACACAAAGCTGAGCACCTCCGTAGAGGAGGAGCAGGCTAGAAAAATGACCACCACAAGCCTTCTTGGTCCTGTGTGTTTTGGTTCTGGGATTCCTTGCACAGAATACCAGCAGCAGATTTATGTGCTACATGCAGCAGGCCAGATAATACAGTTGTGGGAGGAATGCCCAGTTGTCTATGTGGGTGCAGAGTCTAATCTCTGAGTACCATAAATTCCTTCTAAGATCAGCCAAAATTGTGTCGATTCAATCCAAGACATCATTAACCTCAATAATTGTCTTGTCCCTTTGGTCTCAAGGCTCTATGATTTTTCATCTGCTTTCTCTCTATCTGGAGGCCCAGAAAAAAGGCTGGATCATGCTGACTTAACTGTTCCATCAAGGACTCAGTGGATGGGAACAGCCGTCCTTCCCTGAGAAGAACCCAGCTGAATAAAGTTAGCAGAACCATTTGACACGAAATAATCAGGTAAATGATGATAAGTGCCCTGTGGTGAGACAGAAATATGACGTAAAACAAACCAAAGCCTCTTGCTAAACATTTGTGTTCACAGGTAAATATCATGTGGCTACAGGCTGTCCATTCATAAGGTGGCACTAGGAGGTCACTGTGCAGAGTGTAGCTATTCCCCTTGGTGTCCCCTTCCCACTGAGACCACAGGAGCCAGCTGCTGACCTTGGCCAGGGCTGTGCTAGGGGAGTACTGTCCCATTCTGGCCTAAATCACAAAAAATTGTTAAAGAATAATGACTATCCCATTTTTCCAAACAGTAAATATTGCATGTGTGTATGTGCATGTGCGTGTGTGTGTATGCAAAAGAGGGAAAGTATGAAAAATCCTATGGAAAACCTGAAAATCATGTCCTCAGTACAGATACAAGATGTAGGCTGCCTTTAGTGCAAATACATATTTTCTAGTTTCTTTGCCCTCTGAATCTAAACCCAGCAGGTTGTTCCCTTGTTTCCCTTTGAGGAGATGAATGTTGCCACCACTTTTGCTTGTGCAGTATGGGTGATGTCTGTGCTCCATCAAGCATTGCCTTATTAGCACATCCTGCAAAGTGATAACCGACAGTGTAAAGTCCTTGCCTAACATTTATAAACACTTCCTCAGAAGAAACGCCAGGCACTTCAATGCATTTAATTTTAGGGAAGCAGCTGGTCCAAACCAGTGGAGACTGTATTATTAGTCTCTCTCTCTGGGGCAGGACTGATCATGCTTTCCCATGGAGAGAAGGGGCAGATGTGGATTAGGAGCAGCTTTGGTGTCATTCAGGAGCCTGGTTTTCAGTATACCAACAATGTGACTGCCCAGAGAAGGGGAGATGACCAAAGTTGGTTTCAGCCAGCCATACCCTGCTGTGGTGGCAAACTGAGCTTAAGGACAGGGTTAGGGATACTCAGAAGGGTGAGGTGTTGCATTTCAGGGGGTGCTGTGGTGAGAGGAGACACATTTCAGGAGGTGCTGTGGTGAGAAAAGTAATACAATTGCCTTTTCTTCAAAAATGAAGGCAATTCAATTTTCCTGAATTACTACAGGAAGTTAATATACTCTATTAGTATAAAGGACTATGTCTGTTGAAAGCCCACAGAGATGCCCAGTAGAGCTGAATCCAGAATAACCACTGGTCTGTACAGACAGACCTAAGCTACAAAATCTCTTACCCAAGCACATGTTCCTCATCCCAAGGGCAGTAAGGTGGTGCTGCCTGAGCCCTGCTTAATTATTAAGTAAGGAGAAAACATATGGAAAACCTCAGGATGGGGAAGCAGCACAACATGTCTTTGTAGAGTGCCTGTGCCAGTAACACTGCCCTGCATCCTGCTAGGAAGCAAGCCAGGGAGCAATGCCTCAGTGAGGGGAGCTCTGAAAGCCTTGATTCAATTTGTACCCAGCTCAGCTCCATGACTGTCTCAGCTGCTTCAAATTACTTTCTTTGGCAGCCCAGAAATTAAATGTTAACTCAGAGAACTGTATTAATCTCTATTAGGAAGGAGCTGGAGTCTAAATAGCTTGAACCTAGGCTTTCTGGTGTGTCAACTGAAGCAACATGCATTTATCCAATCTATAAATCAGTTTGTCTGGCAGATCAGCCAAAAGTAGGTGCCACAAAAATACAATAGTCTAAGCAAAATGTTTATCTTGAAATTTTTATGACCTCCTTAAAAAGGGCCCAAAACAAATAAGCAAACAAAACTATGACAAAAACTAAGAACTATTCTGGGAGGGCTAAAAATGCTAAAATAATTTAATATTTATTTATTTTAAGCTCTTTTCCCAACACTGCAGAATACAATGGCATACTGCAGGCTTTCTGCTGCTATTGTACTGTTTATGTAAGGGAAGCTCCCTTTCAAGTAATTCTTCTTTGAGAAGCTGAAATTCTTCACTGTAGTATACTATGCACAGAAAATGTCTGCTTGCCATCTAAACTCATTTCTCTTGTTGAGGCAGTGGCCAGCACCACACGTCCAGGGAAAAAAAAAGGGCAAGAAGTGCTAAAATGAGCAATTACCAAGGAACCTGCCCCTAGCAAAAGTTGCCTTCTAATCACTGGGTAATTTATTGTTATTTAAGATCTAAAGCATGGTGATTTATATCCCTTGTAATTTGTTATTCTACTGAGTACAATGCTTGGTGTTTTTTATTATTCATGGGCCTTTTTAAATCTTATTTCTTTGCTGACCTCAATAATAGCAGCTGGGGCAGTAAGTTTCACAAGTTAATTATTGGTTGTGTATAAAGGCCCTTCCTTAAAATAATTGTATTTTACTTACATTTGCCTCCTAATTTGCTTGATCCTCTCCTGTTCCTGCACTCTGACTATGAAACCTTCCTCTGTAAGGTTCATTATTCTGCTTTAAATACATCCTCAAAAATCATTGCTCCTTTGTCTTCTTTGTCAGCTCCAAGCCTGTGCATCCTGTTCCATGCAGACAGAACCTTTGTGTGACCACTCATACTATGAAAACTTTCTCCATCAGCCATCCTCTGGCAGGTTTTACCAAAGATCTCCAGGCTGCAGAATTGCTTTGCCCTAGCAAGGTGACCACCAGGATATAGGTAAACAACAAAAAAATTCAGGAACTCTTCCTAAGCTTTCTTCCTAATTTGGAAATGAGCCCCTGAGCAGAACTTTGGACCAGTCACGCTTGCACTGTCTGCCAGAGCTGTCAGAAATGGGAAATATATTGTCCCTGAACAAATCCTGCCTGACAGTACAGACTGAAAATAGTGCTTTGCTGGGGCTTGCCTCCTTCCATGGCCCTCACTGGAGTCTCTTCCCTGCCACCACCTCCTCTGGTCTTCCCACTGCCACTTTGGACCAGGGCTCCTGTCTGCTTCCCCTTAAAGCACAATTGTCAGAGCTAGAGGGCTGGTGTCACACAGACCCAGTGCCAAAACTGCCTATCCATTTCCTGCCCTCTCCCTGCATTTCCCCTACGGGACAAAGGGGGGGGTCACTCAGGGCTGAGGCACAATCAGCAACTTCCCATTCCTGCCCTATTCCAGCATCACTCTGCTCTTCCTCAGCTCACATGTGAGTCTAATTTCTCACTTAACTGTCTTAGGAGGTGGAAAACCTTCTTCCTACTTCATTTAGCCCCTGTGCCTGACCCCAAGCCCTCTCCCACACCACATGCCCAGCCACTGCCCATGACTCCAACCTCCTCCTGATGCAGAAGTGCCTCACCTACCCCACAGCATCCCCTGCTTTTTGTGGCCTTGAATAAAGGGCAGTAGAGCAGAGCTGGGATGCCACCGTGTTTCTTGAGTGGTGACTTTTTCCATTGCTGCTTGTAAACTGCATGGTCCTGCCAAGAGGAGTAAGTCTAAGCAGATGCTCCATGTAACAGAACTCCAGAGCAACCACCATTTTTTGTCCCAATGCACAGGCAACTACACTAAGACCCATCCAAACGGTTTTAGCTGCAAAACATAGTTAATCTGGTTACCAAAGATGCGAGAAGCACCAGTGAAAGATGATGGAAACAAGAATTCCTGACTCGCATTGTGCTCCCTGGTGGTTTCCCTCTTGGAAGTCAATAAAGAGAAGGAGTTCCCAACCCCAAGCCCAACATTATCTCCGCCTGTAGTTGCTACTGTCTCTACCTTTCTTCAGAAGTAGGGATTAAATGACCCATGAGTATATATTTGTGGTGGCATGCAGTAAATCAAATATCCATTTGGGCAAGTCGTGTCTGGTCTTCTAATTGTCCTGAAGTATTTGATGTTGACAGCTTGGGACCTCATCACAAGTTTTGCACTATGATATTTTTCTTTTTCTATTCTCAGCCTGTTGCCTGGATGTAGTGATATCACTTGAAAGCTCATAGTCATTTTTGAAATAGTAATTCTGAGTCTTCCCAATTGCACTGAAAGGACTCTAAAACTAGAAAAGAAACGGAGAATCTAAAGTACATGCTTTTACAGAGGTTTAAATTAGTCTTATTAATTCAGTGGAAAAAATCCCAATGTACTTTTTATTTACTTGGGCTGGTCAGAGGATGTGTACATCTCAAACTCATTTCAGAAGCTCAGGTATTTTCCTGATGTGAATGAATAATGCAAGAAATAGAAGTATTCATCCAGCATCGCTGGAAACCCTGTTGCAGTAGTCCTGGGGAAAGTGAGGTAGAAGGAGTCAGGGCACATTGGTGAGATGAGAGGTCACCCAGTCACCAGGGCAGCCACGTGCAGGAGATGTGGGTGGACTCAAGGGCAGACCCCTGTGACAGACCCCAGAGCTCATATGGAGAGGGAAGGACAGTGAGCAGAGTGTGAGGGGCACGAGATGTGTGTTTGCATGTGTCTGTGCATGTGCGTGTGGCAGGAACTGTGACCTTGCAAGGGAACATGCACCTAAGTGCAGGAGGAGACATAGGAGAAAGCACTTTCCTTGAGTGTGGGGGGAAGGCCATTGCATTCAGTCTCAGAACAGGAGAGCTATGAGCACTGACTCAACAAGGGTTGCCTGTACTCTAAAAGAGAAGGATTAGTCCACAACCAGCAATTAAGATGTCATCTCTGTTTGATACAGAAATCACCTCTGCAAATGCTCTACTGAGTAATTTTTCCCTACAAATGGACCTCAATTCTATTAATGAAATTGTGAGAAGTTTTTGCAATATTCAGTGCAAGACAGGACCTGTATAGCACAGAGGGTGACAGCACCCAGCCTTTTCCCATCTAACAAAAAACCCAGAAATGCTGTACAATGACAGCAAGCTTGACCTTTTTCCAGACAGCAGCATCAAATTATCAAGCTGAAAAAAAAGTGCAGTCCTTCTAAGAGGGAAAGTGAGCTCTGGAAACCAAGTAATTTAATGTCCTTTAATGTCTCCAGCCAAGCTGCATATCACTTGGAGCAGTAAGAGGAAAAAAAAGAAAGTGGCAAAAAAATCAAACCACCTTTCATTCCCGTGAGGAGGTCACAGAGTTTATCATGTCCAAAGACTTACAGTCTGGCCCAGGGGCTACAAAAACCAGCAGGAAGCATTCCCTCAGAAAATGATACATCTTTTCCCCTTCTGTCAGGATTTTGCTTCTCTAATCAGATAAAACCACATATTGTATCCAGTATCCTTAGAAAAGAAAGATATGAGATTGTGCCTTTTATTCAACTCCTTTAAGGCCTTAAAGAGAACCATAACAAAAAGTCCAGTCTACCTGCTTGACCATTTCTCTTATCTCATAAAAGATAGGAAAGCTGTTTATGTATTTTCTTTAAACTTTATCTCTGAAATTCAGGTTCTTTCTCTCTCTTTTTCTTTTTCCAGCTCAGATTTTCAGGCATGCCTCTTGCTGTCATACTCGATGTGAGCACTGAGAACTTATAGCAAGCCATCCACCTGTGCCTTGTAGCAGGAGAGCCTGTGGAGTACCACTACCAGTAGCAAAGCAACCAGGTAGGTGAACCCAAATGTGCTCAGCTCTTTGCTTCTACACATTGAACTCCCAGCAGTACAGAGAGACAGTTTCTTAAAAATCCTGTGACCTTGTCTCTTCAGCAAATGGTAGAGTAATATCACAATCCACTTCATTAGTCCTCTCAACAGGCATGAACAGGGCTATCAGAGAACTACCTTACAGGTCAAAAAAGTTAAACAAACATTTTAGGACTTCTTCGTGCACTTTTAGAGTAATAACAGAGGAAAAAACGTGTCTTAAACAGAAGCTTCTATCACAGAGACATCAAAGCTTTTAAGCTTGAGCTATTGTAATACAAGATGATCCTAAAAATTGCCCCAAAACAACAGCTTGTTAAGCAGGCAGGTACTTACCTGTAAGGCTGAGCAGGCTTACAGAGCCCATTTCTACCACAATAGCTACCAGCTATTCTGCTGTGCAAATACACTCTTCAGCTACATGGCTGCAAGCAAGTTCATTTCTCAGCAGAAGGGAAAAAACACCCCTTTGGTCCTTCTACAGCAGCTGCCTGACATGGGGATGTGATTTGAACTTGCAGAGGAGAGAGAGGCAGGGCTATACCTAAGAGCTCGCTGTGGTTGAACATGAAGTCAAGGAAAGTCAATGTTTAGCTCCTTTTTTCAACTCACAAGTTTTACAGCATTTCTCCAACATTTCCAAGGGGAGAAGAACTATAAATTGCCCAGGAACTGATGTTGACTAGGCTTAAATAAGGGACAGAAGGACTGCAACTGCCTTTCTGCTTCTATTAAGGCTCCAAACCCTAGTGCGGGAAAAGTGATGATCTGTGAAGGGGATAAGTGTGGCTTGCAGCAGCAGAGCAAAAAGACCACTTCCAGCTCTACATCCCCATGGGAATTTTTGCTTTAGGAAGTTCACAATCTAATGACAATCACATAGACAAGACCTGCCAAAAGGGAGTGACAGGTCATAAACTATCCATAGAGCTGGAGCAAAATTTGAGCTGTGTCACTGACAAACATTTGTTCATGAACTGAGGGCAAGATTTACATTCTTGAGGGAGCAGATTTGTGAGACAAACCCGTCATGGTGGAGTTTTAACTCAATAACCTGTGGTGGGGTAGGAAAAGGGAGGCCTCAGGATATTGAGAGCACTTATGGTCGTTCCTTTGCTAATGCCCAGCTACTGGGACTGTGCTTAAATTAAACCAAGTATTAGCAGGTTCTTGCTGTGCACCTTTGACTGTCTTCAGCCAAATGACCCTGTAGGACCATAATTACTCCAGAAACTGGCCCAGATCCCATCTCTAGGACTGTATATGCAAAAAGGGCTTAAGGCTGTTGCCAGTGAATTCATTTGCTGAGGCTCCGCCACGCTCTGGAAGACACACTGCACCAGGCTGCTTTTGAAAAGTGGCTCCCTGCCCCTGCCCTCTTTGTGGGTTCTTCTTCCCTCCATAAGCTTTGCTTGAGCATCAGAAAAAACCCTCCAGGTAGCCTGAGCCATCCAGGCAGCTGGAAAGACCTGCGCCCTCTGGGAGGAAGAAAGCCAAGCTCATTCAGTTGTTTTTCAGGAGGAGCCAGGGTTATCCTAGCAGTTGAGCTGGTTGTTTGCCAGGAGGAGCAAGGGAAGCTAGGAAGGGAGTTTCTAAGGCAAACCTCAGTCTTTGGCTTAAAATGTGTGGCACAGGACCCAGGGATGAAGTTGGACTATGAGTCAGGACCTGAGGACAAAATATGTATTGATGCTTGAGCAGCATTTGCAGAGGAGAGAGGGGAGCTGTGGTCTCTTACCAGTTATGGAGGGGGAACATGGAAGTGATGAGGCACAGAGATGCAACACATCATGCTTTTTTAGGCATCACTAATGTTTCTGCATGAGCCTGGGGGCTCTGGAAACAGCAGGGTTTCAGTCGACATGGGGCTGGGTGCATGCTCTGGAGATTTTCAAATAAAGCTTTAATAGGTCTGTCATGCTTATCAGCATCTCTAAGAGCTCTGGGTTTAGATAGGCACACTGCAGAGGATGCATATTTAAAGAAACATAGGGAGGACTCTTATTTTTTCATCCATCACTGTACAGGCTTCCTTTTTAACCTCCTCAGGAGGTAAGACACCTGCTTGTGTGTATATGTGAGTGTGTGTGTGTAAAATCTTCCATCTGGGTTGTAATTAATTTAAGTACAAGGCAGTCAGTATAACTCATTGTTTATATTTCAATTTCTAGATATGCCATGTACAAAGGGTTGTTCAGGAACATGTCTATCAGCCCATCTTCTTTCAGCAGCCTAGAGAAGAGATGAAAATCTTTAGGAAAGAATATGTGTTTTGAATAGTCAGAATTCTTCATTTTGTCCTGTATGGACATTTTCCTTCTTAAGCCTGCTAGTTTATCCTGAACCCTTGGACTTGAAAAAAACCCATATAATTAAAGGATTTTTTTTTTTCTTTCAGCAGTAAAAAGATAATTGAAGGCGGAAACAATCTATGCCTCTCATGAACAAGCTTCAGCTTGGGTCTAGGACTGCTCTGTGGTCAGCAGTTTGTTGACCACTATGGTCTGGCTGTGCTGGCTGTGAGGAGACTCTGGATTCTGAAAATCTCTGACCTCTTTGCAAGCAGTGATGCCATGAGCTCCATCCCAGCTACCAAGGTCTGCTCTTGCCCCCAGCAGCACAGCTGGAAATAGGCCCTGGGAGATGGTGGGAGTAAAGCATGTTATGCCAGAGCTCAGCACTGCACTGGGTGCCTGAGACAGCTGACCTGGTGGGAGAAGTAACCTGCCAAAAGAGCAGAATTAGCGCAAACTGAACGATTACTGAATGAGATTACTTGTGTTAAAGTTATCATGTGGTTGCACTTGCTGGACCACCCCCACAGCTTGGTTACAACTCCCTGTAAAGGTCCTTTGTGATCTCCTCACTTCTTACTGAAAGGTTCTGTAAGAGGCATCACAGAAGAGGGAGAGCAGCTTTGAGCACCATAGAAGACTTAATTATCTAGACAAAATTTACCATGGGTATAACTAGGAGGCAAGACATGACACTTCTGCAAGTGTTACTCATTCAACACTCTACATTTAATCATGCTCTTCTGTAGCCATTCTGTGCCTAAATTGTCACTGCTGAGAGTGGTCCTGGTATTGCCCAGGTTATTGTGGTCCAAGATAACACACAAGTATGTGGGCTTTGGAAACTTTTTTTATAAACTAGCTTTGGAGTTCAATTGTCTGTCTCTATCTGGATTTATAGGTGACCTTTTTATTGGTTAAATGATTATTGAAAGATAACATGAGAATATAGTGTACTTTTTCTGCCAAATTTTTGTCTCACTCTTTCCTGGATTGTGACTGAGGTCCTGCTTCTGCTTGTGCTAAAACTAGTAAGAGTTGTAGCACTTATTTTGATACTTCTGTGCCCCATGCATTTAATATGAGCACTTACTGGGACCTGGCAGTAAAAACAACTTAGCACTTTTAATCTAAGCAGTGCCTCACAAGCATTACACACATCACCTTTCTGAGGCAGCAACTCACCATAAATATCTGCAGTTCGATGGCAAGGGAAGCTAAATGGGTTAAATAATCATATTATTATAATAGCCATATGTTACGGGGACCACAACTGCTGCCCAAGATTTGGACCTCCCCAGTGCTTAACAAATGCACACCAATCCAGGCCCCTCCTCATTCTCTGGTAGGTTTCCTTTGAAGCAGACAGGACAGGGGAGGTCAGCAGAGATGATATCCTGTATGAACACATGCCTGGAAAATGGGGCATATAAGAGTGGAGTGACTTGCCCAGGGTCATGGAAGAAGCCTGTGAGGAGGCAAAAATGTAACCCAGGCTTACTGGGTTTCAGCACCATCCTCTGTTCCAAACAGGGAATCGTGGCCACAACCGGCACAGAATCCAGGAAGTTTTAGCCACTGGACACATACTGATACTGCAAAATTTTGTTTTGTTTGGGTGACTGTTCCAGTTTCCTTAAAATTGCCACATGTATTTTGGAAGTTGGACTGCTACCCTTTCAGCAAAACACATCCAAGCCTGGGAAAGGGCTGACAGAGAGGCTGAAGGCTCATTATGGCAGGACACTGTACCACAGGAAAGGTGCATCTCACCGTAGTCCGAAAGTACTGATTTACAGCTCCTTTGCAAATCCCCAGCAAGCCTTTACCCTCTATGGGTCCCCTATTTCCTCTTCACCCTGAATCAGTTTTTTGTTCTGCTGATAAAGTCATTATCTTTCTTTCTTTCTTTGACCACACTGGGTACCCTGACCTTGCAAAAATGAGACAAAATACCACACAGGGACCTAATGATTTAAATATGAGACTGCACATTTCATCTTGAAATTCAGACGATCTTATTAAAGTGTGGAGGGAAAACAGACAGAAGTACAGCCTTTTGTGTTTGGTTGGGTACATGTATTATTTATGATGTAGAATGAATGACTGATTACCTTGAATTTTGATATGTGAGGCAAATGAAGAAACGTTACCTCTTTATATGCAATGCTACAGTAAAGTGGTTTCTTCAAGCCTCTGATGTGGGAAAAGCCGGATTATGGCACATTTCATATGTTTAATCTGCAGCTGAAAGGTAAACAGGCAGAGTTGGTTTAACAACAAGGACCTACAGTCATCTGTGGGGCAAATTCCATTGTATTTAACAGTATGGTACTGGAGCTGTATCTGCCCAGTATTTGCTGATTAAAACTTCATGTAATGGCAATGTGATTACTGGCAGAGCAGTGACCTTCACCCCTGCAACTCAGCTTCAAGGGCCACAGAGCTCTGCATCTGAATAATAGACTCATGTCTGCAGAAGACTTCAGTCGTAAAAATCAAGGCACTTCTCTGACTTTGTGATTTTCCCATACTGGCCATCAGAACAGCAGGTGAATTAATCCATTTTTCACACTGCCAAAATGACCTCTAAATTATTAAAAATGAAGAGAGGAAGACAGTGAATTTGAATTTAGTGGGAAAAGACTTGGGTCACAAGCTTGCATACTCTATTTATAATGCCATAAGCAATCATACTGTCAGCAGGTATTTAAAAATCATTTCCACCCCACTCTTTAAGTTACTTTTCTTACCACCTAAATGGAGAGGCCAACTCCATTTCTGAGCACAACTAGAGTCTGCGAGAAACAAAGTCCTGCCCGTCCCTTCCCTCCCCTTCCACAGGAGTCCCAATAGCAGGAGCTTGACCATTTCCCAACCACTGCTATTCACAGCTCACTCATTTTCCTGTTACATACACTGACCTGTGAGTGTTGCCTATCTTCCTGGTATGTTTACACAGAGCATATAAAAAAGGACAGAGCACCCACACAGATAGACTTGCACAGACGTACTCCCGTGATATGAGTTTAAATATAACTAGAGTTTGCAAGGCATTCTAAGGTGAAAAGTTTCACATAATTGCTGACTACCCTTAAAAGTTGTATTTCGTCTTTTTTTTTGCTTAACACACACTGTCTGTAAGCGATGACAACTGAATAGGCTATTATCTCACAGCATAATGGCCTTCTGCTTCTACATCGTGCTGAGTTAAATTGGAGATACCCAGGCGTGAGCAAGGGAAGGATGTTCATTTCCAAAGCAGAGAGACACACAGTGACAGGCATCTGCTACCAAAGCTTTACTCTCTTGTAAAATGAACTTACGAAGACATTTTAAAAGTAAATCTTCCTGTTGCAATGTGTTACAAAAATTGACTCTCATTTCTGTTGTCTCCTGCCTCCAGATATCAGCAAAACCATTGCCAGTCCATGGCAGATACATTGACTATTCTAGCAAACAACTAGAGTAAATGAAAGCACTCCTCCTCCTCCACCAGATTTTGATAGCCTGATCCAGTGAAATAACTAATACCTGAATAATCTTATTGACTTTCTGCAGCTTTGCCATGAAGGCTTTTCTACACAGAAGGTGTACTCCTGCAAAGGCTTGGCTACACACAAAATTCTAACTACACCGGTATAGTAAAAATGGTTTAATTTCCCTAGGGTAGAAACAGTTATACCAGTATAAAGAGGCTTATTTATGCTTAAATTTCTAATTCCATACAAGCAGGCGAATAAGCTGCACTAGTATAAAGCACTGTTGTGCCAGTACAACAGTGTCCCCAGCTAGTGGTTCTATTGGTTTATCTATTTCAGTAAAAAATATCACACCTCAAATGGAAATAGCTGTACCAGTACAAAATATGAGTCAAACAGGCCTGAGCGAAAACTTTAAAGACAGTCTCCTTTTTCTCCCCCTTCAATACTATAAAAACTGTTAATAAGTAATCTGGCTGGATATTTTTTGAGCACTGGCTTGAACTACCTTTCAGTGCTCGCTGGCAAATGTGGGTCAAATATTCAGTAGTATGATAGCATGAATGATAGTGCTTGCAGGGAATATTGTATTTGAATCCTTCTTATTCTCCTTCTTTTCCCTTTTAACCAGCAATGAATGCCCTGTGTGGAGATATTGGCGTGCACAGGGGCTGAGTGAGAAGCCATGCTCACTAGAGCTGCCTGAACACTGTGCTGACTCAACATCCCTTCTCCTGGAAGTGCTCATTGCCTTTGGGGCCAGTTTGGGTTTCCCTGCCTGACCCCGCAGCACAGCTGGGGGGACACGGCGGGAGAGGACAGTGCTGACAGCTGTACCCACACCCCACAGACAGACAAAGGAGTTTCAGAAATCAGGCAACTCAAACCACATGGCAGAACCTGTTCCCTTAAAAACAGAAAAATGCAACCCTCATCATACTGGATACTGGTCTCATGATTTTGTGGGTCTGACTCATCATTCTTCATCTCTGAAAATTCTGCCTCACACACTAAAAAATAAAATCCATTCCTAGGCACAGGTCAGGTAGAGCTGGGATGTATTTTTTATAAAACCAGGTTTACATCTTTCATTTGGTATTTCAGTGGCAGACTTCAGTGCTGAACTGGTTGGCTGCTGTGGAGAATAAAGTTACCTGCTTTTGGGAGAAACCTCTCTTGGCAAGTTAAATCCACTTTTCTAATGCTACCTTTTATTATTGGTGACAGTTTACTGTCCTGGGCGAATGAGGCAAAAGGGCATTTTTACCATTTTTAGTAACAGTAGAAAACTTTCTTCTGGATTAAGGTATGTAAAGAGAACTGGTTGAAATTAGTTTTGAAGTCTCATTCGCATGGCATCTTTAGACATGTAACATGAGATCTGCATTCTGAGGAAAACAAGAAATCCTCACCTTTTGTTCCCAATTTCGGGAACATGCAGCATGTTATTGGCCTAGGTTGGGCTCTATGCTGTCAGTTAGTGCCAGGAAAAACATTCTGGAAATGAGGTACTGCATCTTGCCATACAGCACACAAACCTAAGAACAGCTCTTCTGAATCAAGGCAAAAAAGGAAGGGGATAAAGGGAAGTACAGGTTGTCCCCAAACCCTTTTTTTTTTCTGTCTGTACAATTACTGTGCTCACCAAGTTTTGACTTGTTTTAGAATTGGGATTAAAATCTTCAGTCTTTCTACTGTGAAAAGAAGGGCAAGTTGTGAGTCCGTGCTGTAAGATGTAAGGCTTTTCCTTGAGAACAGGACTTCTCCTGTGCTGGGTCATTTGTTGTGAATTTTATTAGCTGGAAATAGTCTCCATTGCTTTCCAAGTGCAGTGTGTAACACAAGATCCACTCTCCGCAGATCGTGCCCGGTGATTTAGAACGTGCAAATGATTTGAAACGATCTGTGCTCCCTCCACCCGGAGTTGCCTGCCTGGGCTGCCGTCCTGTGTTTATACAGGGGCTAATAGAAAGATCCTTGTTAAAGCACTTGGGCATTGCTGAAGCAGCAGTATCAGGGACCTTTTCCTCCCGGATCTTCCCTTGGGGATAGCAGGCAGTACAGCTACAGGTGGGCAGGAAGCTGTAATGGAGATATTGGCTATTTAACTATCAGGGAACTTCTACCATGCAGAAAACCTGTTTTAAATTTAGCATCTGGATTCCAAATCCCTCTTGTATTATGTGCTTGTTGGAGATACATCTCATTATAGACTCAAGTACCTAGAAACATTATCTAGTATTTCATACTTAATGCGTTTGGGAGAATTTGGGAGAACACAAGAGCATGTTAAGGTGTCTGGTATGAAAACCAGGGGAATAGCTGTTTTCTCTGCCTCTCTGAAGCCTGAACAACACCAAGAGAGGTTGAGTTTGTTTCTTATATGATCCATACTTACTGTATTTAGTATATAGGACAGGAAGCTGTATGACTTGGAAAACAGGACCAAAGAATAGCACAGGAATCCCGGGCTCCAGCTCTGCCTCTGCCACTAACAACTTGGGTGACCTCAGGCAAGTCACACGACTGCTTTGCTCCCATCCTCCTCTTCTGACTTTTCTAGTTTGGAAAGGTCTTTGGGGCAGGGACAGTCACTTATGTGGTGATTGCACAGTACCAAACACTGTAGGACTCAGGAGCTCAATTAAAGCTTGTATTTACAAATATAAGTAAATACTAATATAAATAGAAGGCATTCTGCCTGCTCAGCACACTGCTGCTGCAGAGGATTAACCAATTCCAGAAGTCCAATGTCTTCTTGACCGCTTTGATGCCAGGACAAGATGAATAAAACATGCTACTCTTTATTTTAAAAAAGTATTTGCATAAAATATATTGCTATATTTTACTACATTTTCCTGTTATGCAAGCCCACCTTTATGTGGTAAGATTTATTGCATGCTAAGATTTATTGACTTATTTCAGCATGGAAATGACTATTAAGATTGACCTGTCAGCATTTTTTAATTTAATTGCTCTTTGATCCTTCAGCCTTGAACATATTTGCATTTGCAACTAAGCATCTCTTGGCAACACTTGTAGAATACAGCACAAGCAGTCACTGAGATGCAGAGTCCTAAGGAAGCCTGTGAGTTTCTCCATTTCTAGTTGTGGACCATGTTGAGTTACTGCAGGTTTTCAATCTCACTTTACCCTTACAAGCGTGCTTTTCGGTGGCAGTAATATTTCTTTCTTTCCTTGACCTTTTAATCCTACTCTGCATTTAGAATAGGTGGAATCTCAAAGGAGCAATTTACAACCAGAAACCAAAACCAGATATATCTACATCTGCCCATATTCTGTGTTCCCTGCCCACATTAAGTGCACAGGCTTCATCCGCAAGGGTAGGGGGATGGAACCTGTGGCCACTCTGCATGAAAATATGTCTTAGGTTGCTCTGTAATATAAAACAAAGGTCTGTGAGGACTGGTGATTTCCATGGCATTTACACAGAAATGTATTACACAGCATCCTCCTCTGTGGGTAAAATCAGCACTACTGCACAACCTAGTGCAAAACTGACTATTTGGAAATAGGTAGGATGATCAGGACTATAAAGGAGAATGAGGATGTGGAACTTCCCTCTCCTGGAATGAAAGACCTGCTCTGCTTCCCAGTTTGAACCTGGAAAAATTATCTCTAATGACAGATGCATAGGATAAAACTTGCAAGCTTTAACTTGTATAACTGGGCTTAGAACACTTTGTACGAACATTGGCCCCAGTAGCAGTAAAGCAGTAATTTTACATAACACAGAATTGTTGCTAAATTATTCATCAACACATAAAAATATAACTCTTTGCAGTTCTGCAGCACTGGCTGTCTGCAAATTGCCTCTGACAGTTCCTTCCATAAGTTGGGAAGTTTGGAACATTAGCAGCAAGGCTAATGAATGAGGAGGCATGCACCGTGCAGGCAGCCAAACCACTGCTCTGTGAGTGGTGCTGCTGGTTGGGAGAATGCCAGGCACACCCACCTCCTGGGCTGACTGAAGGACTGCGGGCTAGATTTTATCAGCAAAGGGTCTCTACTGGGGAGAGCTTGAGTCTGGTCTTGAGCATGTTAACCCACCAGGTAGCTGTATCAGCAGAGATACGTGCAGTCCAGGATCTTGTTGGTAAAATTCAGATCTGTCAGTAGTTTTGGTGGACCTGCTGCTTACTGAGGCACCTCCTGCAAGTCTTTTGCACTACTAGATATTGCTGGGGCAGAGAGGGCTGCAGCTCTTTAAATTACATGTGCCTTATTCCTAGGTTCTGCCAGAGGGCAGATGCATCCATTTCCCCTTCCCTTCACCATTATCATTACCTCTGGCTTAACAAGATGAGATTGCACTGGCTACTGGCATCTGGGTACTGTAGTTGGCAAACACTGGATCATGGACCACTCAACTGTGGTCCACATGTGGAGCCTTTGTTCATTGCTGCAGCACAAGCACTTGGTTTGTAGTCTCAAGTACTGGCTAAATCAAAACACATTTTGGCTTATCACAAGGTAAAAAAAGCCCAAACCAGTGACACAACCCATCAGTGGTGCCACCCAAATCAGAACCCTCAAGTTGTGACCCACTCAACCGTGCCAAGCACTACTAGGGACAGATGCCAGTGCTTCTGACAGAAACTCCTCTGTTGAATGCATGGAACAAGACAAAGGAAGCCCACGCCTATTTGCACTGTGTTTGCTTTGTTCCTATTACAGTAAACACAGGTTCTGATGTAGAAGACAATGATGTTCCACAGTCTTGTTCTTTCAATAAGGTTTCCTTTTCCAGCTCCTGACTTGCAAACTGGACAGTGGTGCTTGTGTATGAATAAATGTCCTCATTCAGTCTGGTGTTCAACTGCAACACCACTATGCTTTGTTCAGGGGAAAACTTTTTAGGGCTTCAAGCACAATAATGACCTCAGAAAAGAGACATGGCATGTACATGTTTTTATCAGTTCACAGAAAAAAAGCAAAAGCAAAGAAGAAAAAAAAAAAACCAAAGGAAAAGAAATTGGCTGAAGATACCATTATCTGGAGCTGGATTTGACATTGCTTCCAGCAGTGACTGTGTATAGCTGCTGTGACTGTGCCAAAACTTAGTCCCTGACTTTCTGAAAGTTCCTATTTTACAGGACAAAAAAAGCTACTGTTAAAAATGGAAAAGGATCCCGTGGTAAAGATGCTTTTTTAACTATTCCTGACCTTCTGAAATGATGAAGGAGACTCCGTGTGCGCGCGTGCTCCTGTACATATGGAATGAATGATGGGAGGGAACAGACTATGGAAGCGAGCTTGTTCCTAAACTCCCGAAGTGTGAAAAACACAATATTCCTGTTAAGTAGTTCTATTTTCTCTCTCTTTTTGAAGTCTTCAATATTGCAATAAATCAGAAACTTGTTTAAACAAGAACAAAAAGTTGGTAGACAAACACAGGATAGTGGCACTTTCATATCTGGTGCAGCATCATAGAACCTGCTAGTACTTAAGCAAATTATATTTATTTAGCAAATATTTAATAACATTTGGTAACAATAACAAAAAAAAGTACCTTTTTGCTTTCTGAAAGGTTCATCCATCTTACCATATTTTGATGAACAACCCTGGGAATGCAACTACATGGAAACTTTCTCCAGCCAAAGGAAGCCATCAGCTATGAATCAAACTCCATGCTCTACTCAGCAACAAAAAAGAAAAGCAGATCAAAACAGTGATGCACAAAATCCAGGTGAACATTACTGAAAAATCAGGAATTTGTTTCATTTTATGTTTAAAAAAGAACTTTATCATTACAAAGGTCATTTTCTGTAAGCGGGAAAATGCAACCATTATGGCAGCTAAAGCTATAGCAGGGGCATGGCATATTTTATTGTGTGTGCTCAGCAGCAACAAATGGAGTAACAATGGGAATAGTCTAATAAATCTTAACAGAAGTCTCACAGGCAAAGCACATTGGTACACATAATGCATATGTAATCCAACAGAGGATTAAGATGAGAAACAATACAGACAAATAAATACTCTAAATATGTAAAAGTTGCTAATTAACGGTTGCAGAAGACAACTATTTTTCATATTGCACCAACAAAGAACTAATTTATAAACATTTCATTCAGACAAACTGATTCAAATCAAGTTTTGTATAAATCTTTGCATTCAAATTAAACCTTGTGCTTAATGCAAAGCAGTACTCAACAACAGAACTGCCTCTTTCTTTTCTGGAGAGGTTAGAGGGAAAACTATCTTGGGGTGTCGTTTTCCATTGTTTCATAAATGCATCTCTTGTTCTCTTTCTTCTACACACTGATGAAGTGCCAATTTTTGGCTGTGGCAAATGTAGCATAAATAGTGCAAATCACTTGTATGAGCTGGGGAAGTTGAACCCTGCCATGTTTGAAACTCCAGAGATTGATGTGCATGCCAAGAGGTCTTTTGGTCCAATACTTTGCATGACTAACGTTAACATGCTGCCTTTACAAAAAAAAAAAAAAAAGAATCGATAATGAAGTCCTGTAAGTCAAATAGCTCATGCAGACAACCAGTATTATTTAAAATTAAATATCTAATCAGAGAGATTTAATGCTGACTTAATGGTTGAGTAATGCTCTGAACTCAAGTTAAAAAAAAAAAAGTTAATAAAAACATGTAAAAAAAGAGGGAAGAAGCATATTTTTTTGAGACATAAGATTAGATTTCTCTAAGCCCTAAACATTGATTTATACCTGTACAAAAAATAAAGATACCAAATCCAAATTCTTCAGTTTCCGTGGTGATACCATTTTTTTTTCACTTAATTTCAATCTCTTACTAAAAACAAAAATATAAAGGGCTGGATGAATCAGGCATGTATCAGAGTCTTTCCTCTGGCTGAACTGAGGCAAGAGCATGTGGGGACATCGAGGCTGAGAGACACCAAGGAAAAGGGGAGCTCCCTGTCCTTCTTGCAGTCGTTCAAAAGAGAAAGCAGCTTGCAGACTGTGCCATGACAGGACATGTCACAGGGTGTAACCTGGGTGACAGGTACATCTCTAGACACAGGCCATGTCTGCACTAGCAAACAGTATGGGACAGTAAGAGCAGCCATACAGATGAAAATACTTGGTGCTGAGAACACCAGACACATTTCAGGGTTTTTCTTTTAACTCAGGATGAGCTAACCATTATTATTACAAAAAGCATGAACAGAAAGTTACTATATGGAAGGGTCATATCCATAACTAGACTTCATTATAAATGGGTTTACAGTAAAATCTGCATTCACCTGGGGTTAAATTGAGCTCCTGCTGAGAATTCAACAGCACCTGGATGACAGTTTAAGAGCAGATACAACTCCTACTAACATGAGAAGGGAATGAACACCCAGCCTAGGCTTCCTACTGTAGGTAGCTGAACTCTCCCTCCATTTTTAGTCTGGGGTGTGACTGAGCCATCAGGATTTTTTTGTAATTTTTTTTGCTGTCAAAATGAAGATGGCATCTCATCTTGTAGCTGTTTTTATAGCTTTTTATAGCTTTTACCCACAAGTTTATCCATGAATAAAACTTAAAAACTTTAGTTCTATATAGCGGCAGCATCCAGAACCAGAACCTTTGCATTGCGAAAGCCAGAGGATGTTATTGTCCAAACATCCAGTTTTGAATCACTTACATTGAAAAGTAAGTATTCATATAACTTATTATACTAAAACGGTGTTAGTAAGGAAGGGCTATGCACCCAGGGCCTCAAGGCAGCACTAAGAACAAGAACAAGGAGAGATGCACTGAATTTTGTCTTGCAGCAGCCAGCCAAGGAAGTAGTTGTTGTTGTTGGTGGGAGTATCTACAGCATAAAACATATGAGTGACTGAATCCTTTCCTGTGATAGCATTTTCAACATGTAAGTGTTTCTGATCTTCAGCATACTGAGAAGACTTTAAAGGCAAAAGAAGGATAATCACCACCAACAAAGGTGATCTTATTTATCCTAGCATGTGACAGAGCACCTTAATTCTGAATATATAAGCTTCCCTAATGAGGAAATAGAACGTTATCAGTACTCCATCATTGTTGAAATGTATATAACTTACATATTGATCCTAACCGGTGATTTTTACTGCATTTCTAAACTATTAATTGTGAGCACTTTCATGGCTTGAGATATTTTATGTTAGACTTGAGATACTGAGCACAGCATACTGGTTTGCTTAAGTCCATCTCTAGATATAATTTCTTTCAGTAAATGGAAAATATTTGGCAAAAAAAGAGACTTTAAAGCCATGCCAAGTTTTGATTTTGTTTTTATTCGTGGCACTAACAGACATCATTATTTTACAATATATAATATATAGTCACATTAAATGCAGATGGCTAAATATTCTCGTGCTATACATTTTAAATTCCAGCTCAAAAAAAAAAAAAAAAATCTGCCACCACTCTAGTGTGATTATAAAAATGTAATTTACAAACTTCCTCTTCTTCAGTTTCATTACAATACAGGACATGTGAAAAAGCATTTTCATTTGTCCTTTTTAAGTTAACCAATTTAACGAAATATTTTCAAAATATGTACAACAACTACCAAAGTAGTTAACATTTGAAAAAGATGCTGCTATAAATACTTGTGAGACAACATACAACAGCCATACGAATTAGAAATCAAGGGCCAACTTATGCATGACCTGAACGATAGACCACAGAAGTCCTGGTTACTGATATAAACTAGCTTCACTTCATTTTGCAGTGCAGAATGAATTCTACATCTTGGACCTCTATGCAGGACTCAATCTTGTTTATAACCTTCACAGTCTGTTGCAAATAGAGATCCTTTAAGGTGGCTCAATATTTTTAAAGTGCCATGAATGTTACCAGGGTTCAGCATATCTCTGCACATTAGCATTCTATACATCATATCCCATAAGTAACTTTTCAATAGACACTGTCTCACATTCATTATTGATTGCCTGCTCAGAGCTCCAGCAGAGATACAAAGTTAATTTAATTTTAAAAACCAATGACCCCAGCATACGAAAACTTAGGTATCATAACTTTTTTTTGTGATTGTTTTTTATAGACCTTTATTCTGGTTTTCACCCTAATTGCTTATAGCCCTTTTGAAATCAAAAAATAAGCAAGTAAATAGTTTGAAGTAGTTACATATTTTTAACAGCTTGAAATGAGTATTACTTTTCAGATAGCTAGCAAAGTTTTTAATTTTGCCCATAAACACAATTAAGTATTAACACAGGACTGCACAGTGTTTATATTCTTATTAACCTGCCAACAAGAATAATTTATTGGCAACCTTAAATATTCAGAGGCAAAACACAATTCCTTGGCACAGAAGCTTTACAGCAGAGCAACATATTTTCCCCTTAGAACCATTATGCAGGAACACACAGAAAATTAACTACAACTTATTTTGGCTTGTAGTCAAGAGAATAAACTAAACTTCTTGATGGTTTTTGCCACTTCAGACTTTGAATGATGATTATGGGTGCATACAAGCTTAGGTTTTCCAGTTACCTATTCTTTTTACATGATTCAAACGAGCAGAGGGACCTGTAACAAAGAAAAGCACATGATCATTCAAGATATTTTTAAACCTCCAACTGTTGACATTGTTAACCAAACACTCTCCCATGGGGCTGTTTTCAAACTTGGTCTCTTCATCTGCTCCTTGAGACTACTTAAGCTTATCTGTTTTTTCCTAGCTATATCACTTGGTCTAATGACAAGTGCTATCCTTCCCTAAAAAACCCACACTGCATACATCCTTACATATTATGGTTGCAGTTGTGTTATTTCCGGAGCACAGGTCATACATTTTTCTGTGAAATTCCTTCATTTTGTGGAATGAACAGAAGCCCAGGCTGCAAATATGCAACATCTGACAGTTCTGTATTGGTTAGCTGTCACTGGCCATAAAAATCAATTGATGAGTACTTTGCTTCCTGATTGAATGAAGGAAACACCCAGTGGTTTTGATTCAGGAAAATACTTAAACAAATGCTTATCTTCTTTCCCAGTCCTCAGGTCATCTAAGCATATGCTTAATTTTAAATACATATGCTAAGGTGCTCTTCCAAATTCAAAGTTACTGAGCTTTGATTCTATCAGAGAGATATACATTAAGGTCACCACAACAGCTAAACAGGAATAATGCATTTGATCAAGTCTAAATTTCCCATTTTGGCCTTTATTCTTGAGGAAAAAAATAGGTCATGGTATAAATTATTAGCAAGGTGAAGAGTTCAAACTAAGTTTTATCTTCCAATTCAAATAGAGTAACAGCATGCAAATGCCTGCCTCTCACTGCATGGGAACTTGAATTACTTTATAGACTCATTTGATTACCTGTATATCAAGCTTGGCCAACCTTATTGTGGGGCCTCCTGCCCCATTTCCAGCATACCGAAGCCTACATCAACTGTGGCTTTGAGTCTGTAATTTCTGTCATTGCACCCACAGATATGGATGATAAGAAATGGTATTTGTTCATTCACAATTGTACTTCTCTGTTTATGTGAGAATAGTCCACTGCTTGACATAAAGGTATGGAACTAGGCCATGCTTCCTAGAAGACACTCAACATGCCAGAATTCCGATCAATGCCTTACTTGTTGACAACCAATTCCAAATTATCCAAGAGAACACCAGGGACTCATTGCAATTGGTGCAGCAATTATTTCACCTGGCTCCTTTGACTGCCAACAGAATGATACACTGCATGTATCAAGAGTTGACGTGACCTAATGCTGATGCCAAACATCACCATGAATGCTTGTGGGAACTGTGATGGAGCCAAATTAATTTTTAAAATCTCAGTGAACAAACAGAAAAGGCTACTTCCGCGCAACTCCAATCTTTATTGGAAAATACGTGGAATTTGCAGAATCTCCCTTGCATGAAGCATTAAAAAGTGGTCTAAAGCAATCATTTTACCAAGAGAACAGCCTGTTCTTCAGAGACATAACTTACTTTCTCCACCATGTGCAGACATATTCCCCTGCAATATTTCTACCAAATCCCTGGGTACAACTCTACCTAAAATGAATGGATGGCATATAAGCTAAAGCAAATTTTATAGCTTCTCTTTGTTGAGTAAGATATTTAATCCTGCATGGACTTGTGCTGCAACTATACCTACAGCTAGACATCTAACGGGTTATTTGCATGCATAGTTATGTTTTTTTTTCCACAGATAATCATGGTAAATCCCAAGGCAAGTTACACAAACACAAAAATACACATGCATTGATATACAGAATTTCAGAAATTTAGCTACGTTATTTTGCATTTTCTGAGGTGGCAAATAGGAAGTTAAAAACTGGACATATAGATCTTAACTATATGATACTGTCTAACATAGTTTAAGGAAAACACTAGTTCACTTTTAAAATCAGAACGTCAAATGGTACAGCTCTATGACCTGAGTTTTGCCCACCAGAATTAGCCAAAATTTGGTCTCAGATGTTTACTTTACAGAGCTGTTTACTTCCTAGATCAACTGATTCTCCTTTGTACATGCAGCAGACTCCATGGCTGGGACACAGCCTCCTCGCTAGTGAGACATGTTCATTTCTTGAGACAAGTAACCACCAAAAGAACCAGAGCAGCCATCATGGCTGGTGGCTTTACCTGATGCCACCTCCCTGACTTGCTGTTATACTTTGGATATGTTGAACACCTGTCAGGTTCCTTGACAGACCATTTCAAAAACTGAAGAAAGGTTACTTCCTTGCACATTATCAGGTCGTCTCCAGGTTGGTAAGTCACCTGTAACACATCTGTGTCTCCCTTTTCTTTGGGTAGGATCTGTAGTGTAACCACTCTCTTTCAGGCCTCTGAACTGGCCTGCAGTGGGGATGAACCATTTGACTGACCAGGCTCAACTGGGCTTGGCACCTGCAAGAATTTTCCTTCAGGAGTCTGTGGACAGCTACAGCATGCAATAAAACAGAAGCAGTTTCTTCAAAACACAGAGTGATTTATTTGCCAAAACAGGCACAGTACTCCAGTAAATTGATTAAGGAAGAGTCAGGAGAGCTATGCATATACTATCTTACCTATACTTGGCATTTCCCTCAAGCATCTATTCCTGCTCTGGTTTGTTTTGGCTGACCCAGTTAGAGACTGTGCTGTGCAGACCCTGACTCTCAGCTAGGCAAGGTCAGCCTGCAGCAACTTCTCTCCTCACTTCCTGCACAGCGAATCTTTTAACCTTAAAGTTCATGATTTTAGCAAACAGCTGTGTAATCAGGGGAGGAGTGGAGGAGCTGCCTTTTCACAGACATTACTTGAGCCCAAATGTTTGTTGGGATGTTCCTTATCTAGGCAATTGGTTGCTTTTTACATTTGCTTCCCCTGACAGCTCTGTTTGATCTACTTCCATTGCAACTAACCCCACATGAATAAGCACCGAGTCACACATAACTATGCAACACAGATTCTTCCCAGTTCTCTACAATATTAGCTAAACAAATGACTTTGCTGTCAGCAACACAGATTTTTCCCAATTCTCCACAATATTAGCTAAATAAATGACTTTGCTGTCAGAAGCCTTTGTCCCAGAAGACTTTGAGAAGACAATGGAAGAGAAACAGATGCCATTACTGAACTGAACTACCTACTCTGCTGTCTAGTTCCTGCAACCAAAATCTTCCAGAAAGCAAAGCCAAAATCAGCTCTGTGCTCACATCTCCAAATCACAACATCATAGAACTTTGACAGAGGAGGCAAAACAAAGAAAAAAATTTGCTTCAGCCCTGGCACAAAGCAACCTGTCAGCCACTGCTTACAGAAAACTCAGTGTTCCTTAGAAACGGGTAAAGGAAGAAAACCCTGATACTCAGCTAGCATGTATTCTCTCTCCTCTATAGATTCAACTTTTGCTGTCACAAGTTGTCCAACTGCAGGGAAGGATCAGAATTTGGCTCTCAATATATGTAGAAAACTAGAAGAGATATTAAAACACACTGGATAGTAAGTCTTTTCAGAAATCTGACAACAGTTTAATCAGTTATCAAGGGCATGAGATCTCAGATGTCCAAGTGTCATGATGACTTTGGCATAGACAGGACTAGATTGCATATCCAGTATCTGGAAGGACAGTAGAGTAATAAGAAAATCATACTCTGTCTTGGACAAAACACTGCTCTCTTTTATTTTCATAAGAGACCTATATAATGAGATGTACTCTGCTGTTGTTTCAATGTCAAAACTAGCAAAAATTACTCTGTCTTGGAAATGAGACAAGACAGGCACAGTATTTAGCAGAATACATCAGTATATCTGGTGTACTTCCATGAACTGCACTGGTTATCCAAGTGTTTTGAAATAAATCCCCAAAGATATGATAAAGACTTGTTTTCATGAGTAGAGCTATGGATCCCCTCAGAGACTTCTGCAAGAGCAATGCAGTTGGAAGAATAAAACATTTGGAAGTATCCAGAAAACAACTGCATGAAGTACCCTTGAATGTCCAAGTCCCATTTTTTTCTGTCAGTTGGTGAAGTGGGGAAATAAAGGCCTGACTTCTTCATAATTTGTAGTGTTAGAATCGTAGAATTTCTCAAATTGGAAGAGACCCATAAGGATCACTGAGTCCAACTCCCAGCTCCTCCCAGAATTGCCTAAAACTAAACCATATGATTAGGAGCATTGTCCAGCTGCTCCTTGAACTCTGTCAGGCTTGGTGCTGTGATTACTTCCCTGGGGAGCCTGTTCCAGTGACTGACCACCCTCTTAGTGAAGAACCTTTTCCTACTGTCATATGAACTTCCCCTGACACAGTTGCATTCCATTCCCTTGGGATCTACTGCTGTCCACCACAGAGAGGAGATCATGCCCACCCCTTCCTTAAGGAAGGCACTGACTGCAATTAGGTTCCTTCTCAGCCTTCTCCAAGCTGAACAAACCAAGTGTGAACTCAGCTGCTCCTCATAATCATACGCATAACATAGATGTAACTTTTTACATGAAAAATTAACTCCATGTCCAGATTCCTGATGAAATCAGAACATGCTGATGTAAATTTCCCTGAAACACTGATTCCTTTGTGCCATTTGTGTGATTCTGTGGAATTTCTGGTTTATCAGAAACCAGATTTTTTTGACAACTTTTGAATGTTAAAATTGGAGTGCATTTTAAAACTGTTTAAAAGAGGACAAGTAAGCAAGGTTGAAGTCTATTTACACATTTATGGTTGGCATCAGCTAAATCATGTGTTGGGAAAACTACATCTGCTTTTCTATATTCCCTTAAGTGCTTGGATCAACGTTTAATCTTGGATACTGCAGTGTAATATTGGGATGCCTCCACTAAGGACAATTGATCTGCTTCTCTTTACCAAAAAACACAGTGTATCTTGAGATTGGGAAGAATAAACTTTGATCAAAGAGATAAGTGAAGTTACTCCAAAAATCACACATAGGCAACTGAGCATTTAGCCATCTGGGAGTTGACCGATTCACATCTAACCAGAAAAGTGAAACACACATCATTCAATTAATAAAGTTCAGGCAGACATTACATTGACCTCACAGTTTTACTGACAGCTCTCAGCACATGTGATCAAGGTTTAAGTGTTGGGAATCAAGGTCTAGGACACACTACTGAAATTAGGAGAGAATATTTACTTATAAATTCGCTTCAGGGTCTCATATCTGATCTTTCTTAGGCTCACCTTGTCTAAAGGACATCCAGTATTATCTCAGATAATAGAGAATGAAAGGGTCATGAAAATGCTTTTTGAAATTATAGTCATGCTCTTGATGGTCTCTTTAATAAAAAGTATTGTCTGTTCACATGGTTGCATATATGCACAGGTGTGTTTCATTAGCTTTTCAAAGGTTTCAAACACATTCCTGATCTTTGATTCAGTTAGAGGAAATAGTGCATGCACCTTCTTCTGATGGAGGAAAGAAATGTGTACCTAGAACAGCTTAAAAATGGTTCTGAAAACACAGCAAGCACAGGTTGTTTCATCCACAGTAAAATATAAAAGTACATTTACCTTCCTTAACTTTGCTGCTCCAGCACCAGAGCGAATGGCCTCCATTAGGGCTTGCCTTGCCTCCCCTGGGTTACCTGTAGCTGTGGCAGAGGATTTAGGAGCTGCTGGTGACAGCTGAATGGGAGGTGGTGGTGGTGGCTGGGTGGGTGCAGGTGGGATATACAGCTGCTCTTCCTGAAGGTCTTCTGCCTTCTGCAAGGACAGTTCTGCATCCCTAAAATGCTGCAGCTCTTGGGAGGCCAATGAGGAGATCTGCTCATCATGTAGTTGAAAGAAGGTGGTTAATATCAAGCATGGCTAAACTGTAATTATTTGACATTTGATGCACTTTCAGTACCCCGATTTCACTTTTCTTGGATGATGGAAAACATATAGAACTTTTGTTTGCCCATGGGGTTGAACATCTGTTACTACTTACTCACATCACTCAGCTGGGCTGATTACCAGCATCAAGGACTTGGCATTGAGTCTGTCTCAGAAACTCAATCTTTATTTACTGTGAGCTTCAGCATCCTGTAACTCTTCTTGGCATGTAAGGTAAGAGAGAAAGTTGGACTTGGTATTAATTTGGAAACAACCACAAGGGTTTTGGAATCAGGAAGATATATTAAGGCTGCAGTAGCCACCCAGGAATACGATTACTTTTTGCAGTCTGGGCTGCACAGAAATAATCTCAGATGACAGGGAAGCTCTTCCAGATCTGAGCTCTCAGACATAACTTCACTGAAAAAAAAGCCATTAAACCTAAAGTTTCCAGCCATACTTAAAAAAAAAAAAAAGACCAGAGAGAACTACGTGAAAGCAATGAGAACAAAATCAATTGATTATTCTTCCAAGTGTGTTTCTGTCGAATTTCTGAAACTAAAATTTCTGCACAAATTACCAGCTTGGAAACTCATCCTACTTTAAACACATGCAGGCGGAGAAGACAGTCTTTCAGACTAAGTCAGCTTTTCCATCAACTGTGTCAAGAGATACTTTTGCCATTAATACTATTACTAGTAATAATCATGATGACTTGTTAGTAATTACAGTGATTCAGCAATTATTTGGAAATTCAGTACTATGGGCCAAATAGGAGGTTTCCAAGCAGATCCATTATAATTCATTTCTCAGGCAAACTGAGGCACAGCTTCTGTGGTGAAAAATTAAAGGACTCATCTCCCATCAAATAATCCACAGAGAGCTCCTGTATTATATTCCTTCCCTATATATATACATATATATATACACAATTATCTCTATATGAGCATCATATTGTGTTAGATAAAAGACAAACCTTTGAGACAACATGGAAGGGACGGCCCTTTCATCACAGCACATCTGTACTGCACTCTGAACACACACAAACACACTGATTTAACTAGCACAGGTGACACGGTGTGAAAAAGCATACAGTTTCTAGGCAACTTCCTTTAAAATCATGGCAAAAACTTCTCTGCCAGAGGAAAGTATTCCAAAAAGTCTCTGTGATGACTTCATTGTCAGAGCCTCTTTTATACAAATTGCTATTTATTCCTAATGAATGCAGAATGCAGTTAAGTACGTGTGAAGATTGCTGCTGCTTAGCACATCCTGCTCACAGGCTCAGAGGAAGCTGTGCCCTACCTGCAGCAAGGGCAGTAGGATCTTTGAGGGGTGAAGTAATTCCCTAAAACAGGCAGGACAATTCTTCTATCTAATGCCAGCTATCTGGATATGTGCTAATGAACTGAGTCACTGCACGAGGGAAATGGGAACCTCCTTGCCAAGGACACATCTTTGGCCGGATTAGTCAACTGAGTGAAAACTAAGGCTAGAACAATGCAGGTTTTGGCTATTAGGAATAAGAGATGCTTTAATGATTAGATAAATCTTTCAGGGAGAAGGAATCATCCTGCTGTAGTGAATCTTGATGAAACACCAACATCGATTACTTGTATACAACTGCATCATGTTAGCAGATAAACAGCATGTATGAAGAAGCCCTAGTGTAGCTGGGATTGGATATACATGGCAGGTAATGAAAATGTATTAATCTAACTGCAAACTCCTAAAGTACAGCTTCTCTGTGCAGAGAAGCTGTGGACGCCTCATCCCTGTTGATGTTCAAGGCCTGGCTGGATGGTACCTTGAGCAACCTGGTCTAATGGGAGGTGTCCCTGCCCAAGGCAGAGGGGTTGGAACTAGATTATGCTTAAGTCCTTTCCAATCAAAACCATTCTGTACAAAGACCCACCTAAATGTGAAAATGATGACCATTTGATGTCTTCTATGTACACTCCCTGTAACTGGTTTGGATTTATATGTGCTTCTTTCTAAGCTAAAAGCACACTATTTGAAAGAGTTTTAAGTTTTATAGCAGAAAATAGGATTGAACCTGCTATGCTCTCTAAGTCAGATCTGGTCTTCCATCATATGGTTACCCCCTCAACTTCTCTCTTTGCAGCACAATGTTTCATTTGTGGGATATTTGGGTTTATTCAAAACACTCAGTAGGAATAGACTGCACTTCAAAGGTCACTTACCATCTTGATTTCTTACCTTTTTTAGCTTTGACGTGCCACTGTGGCCTCTAATTGCTGCTAGTAGGGCTGAACGCTCATTCTCTGGCTCAGGGTATGAGGGTTTCCTGTGACTGCCATTTAGTGCACTGTTTGAAACCTAGAATATGAAGAGAATAAACCTCACATTGTTATTAGATATTTACTTAGAGATAGCTTGGAAACACTTTATGGCACTTGTACCAAAATGCAAACTATGAAGACTAATCAGTCTGTCTTCTTTTCGGCCTGCTTGTAAAACCTTATTCACACTGAAAATGAGGATATGTGTAGATAGTAATGCTGTACTTAGAGATGCAGTCCTGAGCATGAAGTCAGTGGCATACTATTATCCCCTAGTAACATAAAATGCAATTTTCTTTCACTGCAGGTATTTACAAGGTTTTTCCATGCACTGTGTTCCTGTTTTTACATAACACACTGAAATGAGGGTTTGGCTCTTAGACTAACCTCAATTACCTCTCCTTTATCTGTGTCTATGCACCCTCTGCCTCCTCCAGCTAGTGCAGCAGCCACGATATTGCATAATATACAGGATGTGCAGAGTAAGCAGAAGCTTGGTCTGCATTTTGACATTATAAATTTTTCAAATGCCTTGTGTTCTCCAGCTCACCAGCAACTGTACAAGTTACCAAACCTCTGGGGTGTAATGCCACCCTGACAACATGAATACGAGGCTCTGCAGTCTGAAGAGGTTAAAAAAAGTTTCCACTTTACCTTTCTCAGTTTCTCCTTTCCCCCTCCTGTTTGAATGGCTTCCATTAGGGCACTGTGCAATGATGTGTCCTTTGGAACTGGCTTTTGGACGACAGGCTTGAACTTCTTCTTTGGTCCGAAGATATTGGTCTGCACATTAACATCCAGTTCCCCGACAGTATTAATATCCGAATCATCAGGTTTCTCCTCCTGTTCTGACTCCGCATTTGCTGCTGCACCATTTAGCTCAGGTGAAGCTTTAAGTGAACTAACTTGTACACCATTAGCAGGACGCCATTTAGTGACTCGCAAAGATGAGCTGAAAGAGGATGGGGCTCCTTGGAGATCAGGAGACTTGAGGGATGAGGATGAATTAGTATGGGTCAACATCTCACATTTCTGGTCAAACACAGAATGTGTCTTTTTCTCTGCTATACTTTGTTTGCAATTTAAACTATGATCATCTTCTGCACTGTTGTTATCCTTTGAAGAGGATTTAGTAAGTGGGACACTGCCATTCTTTTTATAGAAACTCAGAGGAGTTGCTTGATTTGGTGGCCTGATATTAACTACTTTGTTTTCCATGCCAGAATTATCACCAGGTGTAAATCTGTGGGATGCTTTCTGACTGTTAGCAAAAATACTTGAAAGTGTTTCTCTTGTTTCTGCTGATTCTGTTTCCACAGGGCTATATTTGGCCACAATAATACATCTTTTCGGTGAAACTTCTGCTTCATTCTTAATCTCTCCTGCCCCTTGCTTGTTTTCATCTTTCTCATGATGTTCCATAGTGTCAGATTTAAAGGTAGTTGCATTGATGTGTCTCGCAATGGCAGAGGCAACATACTGACTTGAAGTTCTCCTGTGTGGCTTTACAAATGGGAGTTCCAGCTTGTCCTTACTAATGGCTGGGGCTGCTAATGGTGTTACCTGAGACTGAGTAACTGAAAGAGCTGGTTTGGTCCTTTCATTCTCAGATTGTCTTTCAACTACCTGGGTAGTAACAGTTTGTGGTGCTGCAGGTTTTGGAGCTGCAAGACAGACAGGTTTGTGTTCATGTTTTATAGTAAAGGGCTTAGAGTTTGTGGTGACTGCTGACTTTTTAGGAAAATGCTCAGTGGACTCATCAATTTGCTTTTCCATAGAACTTGACCTCCAGAATGCCTTCACTCTCCCAATATGAATTTCTTCACTTTCATCAGAAGGAGAATCTTGTACATGCTTACTTACACTGGTGTTTGGGTCTATAAGATTGCCTAGTTCATCTATTTTAATGGCGCCGGTGGAGAGTGAAACTCCTCTGTCAAAATGTCTTACTTCAGGTTTGGGAGGGATTACTTTAAAGGTTGTCAAACCCATTTTAGGTTCGTAGCTTGATCCTGAATTCTGGACACGGTGACACCATGTGGGTGTTGATGGGACTTCTTCTACTTCTGTTTTTTTTGCTGGTGGCCATTTGATTTCTAATTCTGATTTACTTTTTTTCAGAGATCTTTCCCTGCTACTACATTCATTAAATGGATTTAGCTTCTCTTTTGCTGTACTGATTTCAGTCGTGGCCTTGGAGTGAGATGGACTCAGTTTAGATTTACATTCCTCAGACTTCACACCATGTTTAGGAGAGGGTTCCAGTCTTAGGTTCTTTTCACTTCTTTTCTCAAAGGAGGATGTGAGAGATTCAAACATATCTCTCCTCTGTTCCACAGGCAAGTGACTGAATTCATTTTCAGATGGTTGCTGATATATTAGGTCCTTGCACACAGCTCCACCATCTGCGTGTCCCTTATCAAAGGAACCTGCATTGTTGTTTTTATTTGTGAAGTTTCCTGCATTAACAGAGTGAGCTGAGATATTCTGTGAAACCCTGATCTCCATCTCTTGATTTTCATCAGAGTTAGAGGTGCTAACTTCTGGAGCATCATCTATGATTGTTACTGGAACAGCAACAGAAACATCTTGGGCAGCCTCAACTTTTCTTATATGTGGGTTCAACGCTTCACTGGTGTAGTCGGAGTCAGAGTTACTGACACCATCCACTGCTGCAAAATACACATACAACATTACAATGTTATATAGGCAGTATGACTACAAATTACACAAACAGCCAGTACAAGCTTAAGCAAACCCCGTATTTTAGTTACACTAAAAGCCACAGGCATTTTTTAATGCCTTTATTACAGAAAAAGGAGATGTCTTGGTCCTTCTTATTGTCTGGTTGCTGATTAGGATCAGCAAAATATTCCTGCAGTCCTCCTGCTTCAGCCAGTGGGAAACATACAAATGTAGCTGAAAGCAGAATTTCATCTATTGTTCATACCTTATCTTTGACTAACTTATCTCAGTGATAAACATTTCACCACATGACTCCAAAGGAGAAACATTTCTGAGAAACAGCGAGCAACTCCAAATTATGTTTCCCAGACCTGGTTAGCAATAACAGCCCAGCTGAAGGATTTCCTTGAGCAAGCAAACAAAGAAACAGTACTTTTATTTTTTCTCCATTCTTCTCACCCTTTATTACCAGTGACTCCAGAAGCCTCATTGTGCAAGAGGGCTATATATCCTCTCAAATTTGCTGGTATAAATGAAAGGTTACAACACAGAAGCTAAGGAATGGCTGTGTCTGAGAACTAACAAGAAATCAAATCAGACTCAAGTCCACTGCAGAAGTATCAAAAAGAAAATGGAAAGTTAAAATAAAGTATTCAATGTCATTTGTTGACAAACCAATAATAGGGAAGTATTTTTAATTCACAGTAGGAAAAAGAGGAGCACAATATGACATTTTATCTCTTCCCACTGTTTCATGTTTTTCCATTTTTAACTTTTAAATATGCCTGTTAACACAGAAGAGGCACTGGGTACAAAAATGTTCCATCCTTTTCCACTTCATTATGGTAAAATAAAAACAGAGGGATTCTTCATTAAACAGAGCTAAATTCACAACTGATTTAATGTCACTGAAGTGAATGAAATTATACTAAATTTAGTCTATAAAATGTCTCCATTGACTGCTGTTCATCTGTTTTTGATAGAACACACTGAAATACAATGACAATCTGATATGTAGTTTGAAAAACATTCAGTGTGAGCCTATAAAGGGTGTCTGCTCCTGAAGCAAAAGATCCACTTTGGGGGACCACATTCTACCTCACACCCCTGAGTTGTTCCCAATGATCTTAGTGAGAAACATACAGAATGTCTCAAGAGTACAGTTTGATTCTGCATCTACTAGCTGTGTCTCTGTCTTTTGTACTTCAGAGGTAACACACACTCTCCTACCTTCTAAATCTTCATCCAGATCAGCCAAAGTCTGCTGGAGCCGTGCTGCAATGAACGTATCTTCATTCTCATGCTTAGCCAAAGCCATTGCTTCATCTTGCCTGCTAAAGGAAAGATGAGAAAATCATTGGGTCTCTCCCCTTTCTTTCACTTTGCACTATTGCTCTGAAACACACTATAATTTCAACCCCTGTGCTCCCACTGGGGTTCTGAAACTCACTCCCCAAAGTATGAAAAAATGTGTAGCCTTAGAGACACACACCACCATGCTGACACATCCACATCTAAGAAGGATCTTGGTGGTGCCTGAGCATACTCAGTGTGCTGGCAATCAAAATATTATGATTAATAAAGTCTGCAAAGAAATGGTCTGGCTTCAGTGTGAAGTATGCATTTCAGCTGGACTGCAGAAACACAGCATATGCCAGGACGAAGGTTTTGCATATCCATACAATTTTAAGGCAGACCACTAACCACCCTATGCACCCACTGTAACAATATATATGCACTTTAATTAAATAAAAATTGCATGGCAATTAAAAATAAATGCAGTCAAAGTACTGTTAGACAATCACTCTGCATTTTGAGGTGTGGGAGGCAATGAGAGCAGTTTCAAATGAAACATATCAAGGGACCCGATTTTGTCAGAAAGCTGATGAAACTGTACAATGACCTAACACAAGTCTGAAATCAGAATGAGTGCCAAGTGTTGCTTTCGCTTATTGAAAGAAGAGAAGAAAAAGAAAATTAAACAAACAAAAATCTTAACAAAAATTAACTAAAATTAAAAAGAAACAAACCAAAAAACAATCCATATGGCAACCTGGTACACAACAGTCCTCCTTTTTTTTAGAGAGAAAAAAATCTCGATCAGCAGAACATTTTTATCTAAATAATTTAAACTAGAATTTCACATGGGACAATTTATTTCTTTCAGTTACCTCACCCGAATTTAAGATGTTCTGGTCTGTGACACTGTATCTAAGTCTTGCCCTTGTGATTAGCCTATTGAAAAAGTAGCTTTCCATTCTAGCCACACTTAAACTCAGTCTGGGTGAAGCAGATTTGTCCTTCTCAAGATCATACTCTTAATCGCACAGATACAGTAACAGATGACAGATTTTTTTGTTAGTTTAGCAAATACCACCTGAAAAAAGTAATTTTTCTTCTTCCCTTTAAGATAGCAATCTGAATAAAAATTCTGGGACGTTTCCTGACATTGATTTAAATTTTGTCCAACAATGCAGCTTCATTTTTTGCTATTTTATTGTTTGATTTTTCCCTTGCTCATACCAGGAGCAACTGAAAGCACATGTTGAAGTATCAGGTATTTTATTTTATTTTACTTCATTATTTATTTAGCATTCACCTCTCCTTTACACCTTTTGTAGTAGTCCTGCAGGCTGTTCCTTCTGCTTTTACTTAAACTGCCTTGCACTTACAAAGCTGAGTTCATGTATGTGGTATCAATGAAAACAACAAAACACACCTCTAAGGAAGCCTTCTAAAATTGTCATACACACATTCTTGTGTATCTGAATACATGGATGGAATTAATTCAAGAGAACAAGGCTTGATATATGACTAAGAGGTTTCCTAAACTGGAATCTAAGACAGAAATCAGAATTGGTTGTTTAAATATAGAGGAAGAGACAAGGCGCTCTGCAACTGGAATAAAATTTCTTCCAACATCTGCTACTGACCTGAGCTTTGACAAGCCCTGAACATCCCCACAAGCCAATGTGATCTCATGACGCTCAGGCTCAACATCTACACTGCAAGATTCATGGTGAACTGAGTATTCCCCCTGATGGGTTAAGAGGATGGTGGTGCAAATCAGTTCAAGTCTCCAGTGCAGTATCCTAACGCTGTAGGGCTGCAGTGCCTCTGTACCCTGAGGCACACACACACACACACACACACACACACACACACTTACATAAATCAATGAGATTACTCATCTGTGCAATCTGACAAAAAAAATTTACACTTACTGCCACGTTTGAATTGAGAGAGAAAATTGAGAGAGAAGACTGGCAAACAAAACTCCCAATGTGAAGATGGCAGAAAGAACGAACTAACTGAATTTCATACTGTTCTTGCAGTGGAAAATTTTATAAAATTATTAAAAAATGCTCTCCTCTGAGTGCATTTAAAACAATTTATTTGCAAACTCAGAGAGAGCATTTCCAATGGGAGAACTGTGCACAGTTTCCATTCAAACTGTGCACAAGCAACAGGTCTATCCATCACAGAAAGCAAATACCACTTTCTTCTTTACAAAGGTGGTCTTGTGGAATAGTTGTACACAGCTGGAGGCAAGTAAGTGACATGCACTGAGACTCTTTCTCTGAAAGAATTTGTGGAGAAGTTGTTTCCACAGACTTGGAAGAAAAGTATGTAAACTCACGAGACCTAATTTCATGAAGGCTATGCCAGCTCACCACCTTTTTGGTACCTGATTGTATTTTTCTGTCTATTTTCTGACTCTTCTACAATACAGCCAAAATCTGTATTATGAAGGTTGTCTGTGCTGGAATTTCTACAGGAAATAATAGGGTTGAGAATTTTATGGGAAATACATCTAGAAAAACATATTTAGGATGGGAACAAGCACTCCTGGGCTCCAAACATGGAGTGTAGGTCCATTGCACTGCACTGACCAGTTCTTGTCTCACATCTATCAGTAGGAATCTTTCAATGACTCCTCACAGCAAAAGTATCCTCTCCTTGCTGGGCACAACAGTCAGCAGTGGTCTCTTTCTTTATCCTCTGTGCACTTATGCAGTGACTATACATAATTTCCCTCTCAATCTCTGCTTCAATCTCCTTACTTAGACAACTGGGATAATATTATCCAATTTACAGAACTCTTCTTAACGAAAGAGAACAATGCAGTGAAAATGAAAGGATTCTTATTTTCTGCTACAGAGGGAGCTTCAGAAAAAGCAGATCTTTTCATCTGCATTTCTAAATCTCTAAAAGAGCTACTGTTCAATGCATCTCCAAACTCACCTACAAAAGCAAGCCAGAAGGTATAGATTAATCACAAGGGCTTTTCTTAAAATTCTTACCACTCTGAATTTAGAATGGGCTATGTGTTTTGTGAGGTGAAAGTCTGGTAGTTTCCAGTAGCTCACATGACTTACAAATATGCCTAAGAAGCCTCTTTCTCACAGGAAAAGGAAAACAAAAGGGCCTCAATTTTTTTTCCATAGCCTCCTTCCCTTCTAACCCTATACACTTTTCTTTTGTTGACAGCTATTCTGGCCAGAAGCCAAGCAAAATATGACTTATTCCGATACCATGTTTTACATTCTGGATAAACATTACCACATTACCAGTGGTATTTTCTCATACATGCTTTTTTTTTTTTTTTTTTTTTTTTTTTTTTTTTTTTTTTGACTTAGGGAAGAACTTGATAACCTTTATGCTGCCTCCCTGATTAAAACATGAGGTGCTAAAAATACAGCATTGGTGAGCATTTAGCCCAAGCTCGAAATGGCAAATGTGCACGGTTCCTGGAAGCCTGCGCACATATTACTTATGTAGATTAGCAGAGATTTGTGCAAGAGCACAGAACGAAGCAAAGTGACTACTAAACTACAGCATTTAATGTTCCACTGAGCTCAGGCTACAATGCCTAATTACTCCTTGGCAGTCATTTGCGCAGCTGGAGACAAAATGAAACTTACAGCAGCATTTTACCAAATTAGTGCCATGGGAGACATACATTTATGAGAAGGTTTACATTCTAAGAAAGAGAGAAATTTCTCTGATAAAACTAGCTGGAAATGCTGCATTGAAATAAACCCAAACTGGTGGTAAGACAAGGGGTTTGCAATGAGAGAAGCTGTTATTTTGTTATAGTCAAAGCAACTTTACCTGTGGGTCCGTAAACGATAGAACTGACCCAAGTCTCTCTGAGCACTTCTTGGGAGTTCTGGTGAGCCTCATGTATAGTACCAGAGATACAGACCACACCTCCCACCATAACTGTTTAAACACAACACAGACCCATCTAAACTGCAGAGGAGGGACAGAGGAAGACATTAAATTATCTAAATGCAGATATTTGGTGCCATTTTAAATGCTGTAGGATATTCAAGACATCTGTCTGGGGCTCAGACACAACATGGAAGAGAGGGAAACTTGAGTCCTACCTGAAGAGTAGCAGGCAAGAAGAAACCTAGTAGTAGACATATCTCAGGTTAACTGAATGTGATTTGCAGTCTCACTCATTTTGCACAATATTTGCTCTGCTGAAAAACTTGAGAACATGGCAACTGTGAACCCATTACTAGGTGGGGTAGGAAGACAGAGCCATTGCAAGTAAGTCAAATCTATACAGGCACACTGTGCAGTAGGACATGCAGGGATGTAGTGGCAACTGTGAGGCACATTGAGAGCATTCAGCTTCTCACGTGAGCCTTGCACAGGTAAGAGGGACTGACCAACATGGAAAACTGACATGGTTACTCCAGTTCCAAAGACTGAGCTTTGGACCATTCAGGCTCCCCTCCCAGCTCTGACCATTGTCCCAGTCTGGTCCTGGGGAATTGCAGTAACCCATCTTTATGTATTCAAATTTGTCCTCTTTAAAATGAATCCACAATATTCACCTCTTACACAAACGCTGCAAAGAGAAACGCTTCTACCTTGTGTATATATCAAGGTTGGTGTTAAAGAAGAGATTGATGCTGAAGGATTTTAAATTGTAGGAAGTATGGCCGAAACTTTTTGAAAAGAACTTGCTATTCAATCAGGCCAGAAAGACGGCATTAAGTAAACTCAGGGTGTTTATAGATCTGTTTTTGTGAGTGACACTGCAAAGTACTCTTCAAAAGTGGAGGTAACTGTTTTCCGGATTAACCAATGATTTCCACAATCTTAGAGATCATTTTTTACATTCTTTGCATTTCTTAGGCTAGGAACTTTTTTTTCATTTCTTTTCAAGGAAGTAATATAACTGCAGTAGGAGAGCAGCTAGTGTAAGTGCTGGACTTTCTAGTCACCTAAGCCATGACCTGACCAGTGATAAGTTTCCATTTCTAGTCCCTCCTGTAAACTTGAAAATGAATTTTTAACTAAAGCCTGTTAAAATTCAAAAGTTGTAGACTGAACAACCAACTTAGGACTGGTTAGATAGCAAAGTCACCACTTATGTTTGACGCAAGATTTCTGAAAGTAGCAGGCAACTAGGAAAGGGTAAGCACACGGTCATATTCTGTTAAATACCAGATAACTTTCATTTTTATGTTTTTAGATAGGTGATAAAAAAAAGCTGCACATATTTTGGGAGCAAGGTACAGGTATCATTTCCATTCCATTTTTAGTTTGTGTTCTGTTTCTAGTTCTGTGGAACTACATCAAACAAAGGTCTTTACACTGCATTTATATCTGTGCTGACTAAAAGTCATCAGAGATTGAATTTAAGTATTTTTCAATCCTGTAATACACAGGTCCAGTACTGTCTTCAGATACACTGCCACCCAATTAACAATAAGAACTTGCAAATAGAGGTGAGGAGGAAAATGAAGCAATTTTTCAACAGCAGCTGGGTTTATGGTCCTTTTTCCTTTTACAATTTTCCTCCATGGTTACTGGTCAAGAATCTAACAGAAAGCACAAGAATATGCTTTTGCATAGTATCATTTTGTGTTTTAATGCTAGAAATCTCTAAGCTTGTTACATACCAGGGTGATTTAAGCTTCCAGAGTGCCCCAACATATGTCAGTGCCAGGGTCCTGCTGCATAAGCAGCAGCCTGTAGTTGCTATACAGCTGGATGCATGCCCCCACTCCCCCTCCTCTGGCAACAGCTTCTCAACAGCAAAGCCTTCAGGCAGACAGCATTGCCTGAAATAGTCAGGAAAGTGGACTAGTATGATTTAGATCTTAATACAGCCACATCACTTCTGCAATGTAACACTGCAAGTTAATAGATGGCACAGTTAAATAACTTCTCTTGATTTACACAGAAAAATAGAAACAGAAAAGGACCAGAGCCTTTCCTCTCCTGGAAGCCAGCACCATGCCTTTAGCAAGCCAAGCTGCTCACTAGTATTTAAAATATTCTACAGCTCCAAAGCATACAGCATTTTTCCGGTGGATGAGTTTAACAGAAAGGCTAATCAGTATTCTTGCCCCAGAACGAGTGCGAGTATCTATTACTTAACCATAATATCCATAGTATCTTTCCTCCATGAAAATCTGCCAGCAAAAAAGTGCACAAAAGTATCCAGATTTAAAGAGTTTTCTGGAACAAGGGGAAAGGGAAAGCCAGAGATAAGGAAGGAAAACTATGTAAGAAGCAGAGGCTTGCAAATCTGTCAGACATCTGGGTCTTAATTAAATAATTTTTCATCCCTGAGGTTCTCCCTGTCACTTTAACCCCTTCTCTACCTTCCTACTCCTTGAAACTGTTTTCAGAAAAGTGAAACATGCCTACCCAGTTAAAATAAAACCTATCCTATAGAAAAAGAACTAAACTTTCTCATGTTTCTCAGAGATAGTTATAAGTGACAAGTAATTATACAGAATGTGTTTGTGCACAGAGGTATATATAATGCATACATACACAGCTATTTTTCACTGCAGTTTTTCTCTTTCCTTCCTGCCTTCTGCCACACACTATTTTTATTTCCTCTGACCAGCTTCCATGCTAAATTCTCTCCAGCTACTGACTTCTCCTTCCCTCCTGTCCTTCTCAAGTGGAATACAAAACCATGTAACATTTGAATTTGAATGGACTGAAAATTAAGCAGAACAGGTTCACCCACCCCTATCGTTTCAAGTTTTTGTTTTAAACTAACTCATCAAAACCTGAACAGTTTAGTAGCAAACAGCAAGTACTTCTCAGGATGGTAACTAAGAGGACTGTCCTCCCAGTAGCTTCAGCTGCCCTGACCAGAGCCAAAGGTAACAAATTCTTCCAAGAGAAAAGGGAGGAAACGGGATTATCTCTGTCCAGACCCACAGCACGAACTGATCTCTGGAGGGTTCCCCCACCCCCACCCTATGTCCTCTACTAGCTGTACGTGAAAAAATATTCCTCTCTCATGGCTACTGAAGCAGACACTCAAGGGAGGAGAAAATTCCTTTCAGACATTTAGAAGGTGTTTTGTCTTTTTGTCCCACACAAGTCTGTATTTATTTATATCTTTATAACTGCAAAGTTCCCTTCATATTTTAAAATACTTTTATTTCTTAAACATTTGAATAAATTTAAAATCTTTTCAGAATTAAAAAAAAAAAGTCTGGTATTTTAAAGTGTTTTCCTTCTCTGAGAGAGGCCAGTAGAAACACTTTTAAGTGCAACCCCCTTTAAAACACTAATTTCAGTTGCTTATAAAGTTGAGAAACTACACACCTCTGTGAGGTGATGGTCCACATCACAATTAATACCAAGCCCGTAATCATACTATTATTTTATTTCAACCAAAATGTTTAAATGTCTTCCAACAACAGAGTTTGGAGGAAAAGGAGAGAGCTGCACTCTGATACATGAAATTCGATTTAATGCTTCTCTGAAAAAAAGGTGATCTTGCATGATCTAACTGTTTACTATTCTGCCTTGACTCTGTACATCAGCTCTCCTTCCCTAAAACAGGAAAACACAACCTCTTCATATCACATGAGCACTGTGCAGAGAAATGAATTAAAGTCTGCATGGCACGTGAATACTACTGCAATGAGTAAGATAAAAAGAGCCAAAGGAAATTAAGTAGTCCTGTCTCCAGGAAAGAATTCGAACAGAGTGAACAGCAGTATATCTGTTTTATTAATTGAGCTCTGAAACTTAGAAAGAAAATAAAATTGAGTCCCATCACTTTAACCAGAGATGTTATCATACTGTACAAAAGCAGGAGGGTTGGGGGGTGGGGGGGATTGAGGTTAAAAGGGGGGAATCTAAGATTACACACAGAACCTTAATATTGAAGTTACCTAACTTCGAGCACGTGACCTAGCATCCCTAATAATATTATTTTAACATAATTTTTAATGTGTAATTATTTATAAAGCTCCAGACAGTAGGTGTGCATGATGCTTTATAGGCGTATAAAATTGTCTGATCCCTGCCCCTAGGAGATTGCGTGACGACACCACACAAGCGATGGGAAAGGAGGGGGTATGGGAGGACAGGGTTGCAACACTGTGAGATCATGAGATGCACTTACTGCTACATAAGCAACATTTCAGCTTCTCTGTGGTTTTCTTGTTACTCATTTAACACTATATATTAAAATTTGGTGAACAGATACATAACACAAAGACATCAACCGTAAGAAAGGATATGAATAAAGAGAACTATGTAGTACAATGTTCAGACTCAGCAGTTAATATTAAAACATTCACAGCCAAACGTTGCATGTAGTCAATTATTTATATGGGTTTAGCCCTTGGCACCTCCAGTTAAGGTCTGGATTCTGCTCCACCAGGCACTGTACAAATGTATCCTGAGATATGATAGCTGTGTTATGGTTTTTACTGTATAAAAACAGTCAGTGGCAGAAAGGGATCTCACAGGCACAGAGACCAAGATGATCTAACAAGTTAAAAGCAGAGCTGAGAGTAGAACTAGAGTGTTTTGAGATTTGTTTTGATATTCTAATTGCTAATTAGTATGTGTATTTAGATTACAATTGCTTGAACAAGGATCCCCAAACCAAACCAAACAGAATGCATTTGCAAGTTGCTCCCATGTACAGGAAAAAAAAACCGTGGAGGAAAGACGCCAGCTTGGAAACTCTGGAATCCATATACCTTCTTTTAGAAATTTATGTTTCTGTGCTCTGGGAACTGAACAAGATTTGAACTCTGCTGTGCTGTCATATTTGCTGTGCAAAGCCCATGGTTGGTGTAATTTCTGACCCAGCCACACTCTTACCCTGCTATGTGCTGACAAACATATCCCACATCAGAGACTGTACCCTTAAATGCTCACAAGTTTCCTTGACTTCAGCAGCAGATGAAGACCCTGCTGTCATAATCTAATGCTATCAGGCATTACAGCCACAAAGAGACCACTCAGGACATCCAGTAACCAACTTCAGAAACTCTAAGAAAAATTAATTTAAAACTAAACATACAACTAATTAAAGGAAGCAACATGGCAAAATATTTTTGATCTCCTGGAGCACAGGCTAACCCTTTGGAGCAAACCTAGGAAAGAACTGTGGACTTGATTCTGCTCTTCATTGCAGTTCTTCACAACGTATGGGCAAAATACTACCTGGACTATTTTTATAGCCCCTGCACACTCCAAATAAAATTTGCTTCCACTTTAAGGGTACTTTCCACAATCCACAGAGTACAAAACAATTTTAGTACATAGCATTATTAATTCTTAGGAATTTGTTATTTCACTGGGTGAAAAGCCCAATTTTTAATCAGCTTTACAATTTAAAATGACAAGCTAAATGTTTCCATTATTCTTATTAACCTTTTTTTCCTAAGCCTCAGCCAAATTAGTCACTAAATAAAATTTCTAGCTTCCGCAGAGCTCAGATTCAAGCAGAACTCAGTCTCACTGCTGCTAACCTCTACTATTTTACAATAGCAGCATGTTCCTCCAGTTTCTTTGTTCTTATCTTCCTTTTAGGATTGAGTTTAGATCACTAGTGTACCAAGTAGAAGGTAGAAAGGAATGAGTAAACTCTGTGTAAAATTTTCCTTTAAGTTTTGTAGCTTATGAAATGTACTTAAAACTCTGTATAGCTTGGTATCGGTTGTTCACTTGAAGTGCATTTTGACTTGTCTGGGATTTAAGAGGCTGTTTTGGTCCTGAAAGTAGCCCATTCATCAAAGAATAATGTACAATTTCTGAGTTTCCAACACATTCTACTAGTGGGGTGGCAGTTGTTCTGACAGTGAAAGTGGAAATTGATGTTCTCCAGATTTGGCTATACTCAAAATTGTAATAAGAACTGATTTATATCTGATTAAAATAAGAATTTAATGCAAATAGTTTTTAAAACATCCTTTTTTTCCTTTCCTCCACACTTAGGAAGTGGCTTTAAAAAAACTTATCAGCTTGACCTCAAAAGGATTTAGAGGAGCACAATTTTCAAAGCTGTTTTGTTTACAAAGACAGGTTAGGAGCGGAGTTAGATTTACCTTCAGATATTGCTGGAACATTCAGAGCATAACATTTTAAAATATATTACTCTTAGCATCACTGTTGTGTCAATCTAAGTGGTTGCTGACCTAAGATTAAAATGCATCACAAATGTTAAGTTTTTGCTATATCCTTAAGCTGATCTGGAGCAATTTTGCTGTCCCAGAACCTAAAAACTGAATAGTATTTACGAAAAATAACCTCATTCCCCGAACAACAACAACTGTCTCCTATTTCAGTTCCAAACCACTGTTTTTAAATTACAGATATATTAGATAAATACAGAATATTTAACATGATAAAATCACAGAAAAAAAGCAAGGTGGAAGTCTAGCCCAACCTCCTGCTCCAAGCAGGGCTAATTTCAAAGCCTGAAGAGGCTGCCCAAGGCTTTGACTGACTAAGTTCTGAGAATCTCCAGACATGGAGATTCCTCAGCTTCTCTGGGGAACCTCTTCCACTGCTTAACCATTCCCATTTTGAGGAAGTTCCTCATATTTAATTTTTATTTCCTTTAGAGCAGCTGGTGACAGTTGCTTCTTGTCCTTTCACAGTATATGCCTGAGAAGCCTCATAGTCCTCCTTTTGTTAAGGAAAGACTGCAACCAGGTCCCTCCTTATCAACATCGCTTTCCCAAGGTGAACAACTCAGCTGCCTTCCATCCCCCTCGTACCTTGCATGCTCCAGTGTCCCAGCCCCCTCAGTGGCTTTCCCCTGGACCCTCTCCAGTTTACCAGTCTCTCTCTTGAACTGGGGGCCCAAGACAGGACACTACAGCACCGGCCTCTCAGCACCTTCCTGACTGCAATGGGCAGGGCATCACACTATCCTTCCAGCTGCCACTCCTTTGGCTCATCAAGACTCCTGGACAGCAGTCCTGCTGGACAGCTTGTGAAACATCCTGCTATCTCTTCTCTGTGCACTCTTTCCAACCAGTAAAAATGTTGTGTGTTTGTGTGGCAAAGGTAAATCTAAATGCCATGGACAGAATATATATCTTTGGCTGAGGTGAAAGAGGGAGGGAATACTGACTTTCAAGAGGGAGTGTGTCACAATGACCTGTGGTCAATCTTTTATTTGATTAAAAAACCAGAAAATGTTCCCCCCAAATTGTAGCTGATTAGTGTTGTTATTACAGGGCTTTGTTTTGATATCTTTGGTCAACAGAATGCTATCTTCTTCCTACCCCACCGAATGTGCATGTGTGTTTTTCAAACCACTTTAGATCCTGCATTTTGAGGAAGGTTGGGATAGCCTATTTACCTCAAAAGGACCAATCTAAGCTTACTGAAATTAATGGGTTGCTTTCTTTGATCAGGTCTGAAATGTTAATTGCAGTTACTATACCAGCCTATCTAATCTTTCCAATAGAGACTGCATCAGGACCCAAGACACTGCAAAAGGAAAAATCACAAGAAAAATGTGTTGTTGAGCAAGTATCTCAGTGAGGCTTGACCTTGTCCCCACTGATACTGATGGATAAAGAAAAACCCCAAGATCATTCCAGTGGGTGAAATACTGACTTGGGTCTAATTTATCCCTAAGTTATCACTCACTGCATGATCCAAGATGAAGTTCTCACTCAGAAATGTGTGGATGGAAATAACTAGGTCACGATACATGCTTTTATGAAGGGGCTACAGATTAGCAGCTGAATGGAGAGAGACCAGAAAGCACAGACTTTTGAGTCAACTGAGAATTCTGAGGAATTTCTGGCCTCTGTCCCATGACTGCAGCATCACACAGAGCGGATCCCTGTCAGTATTACCAGGCCACCCTCCTTGCTGGAGGCACAGCTTCCTATTTGGCCAGTTTGTATTTGCAAAGTCCTATAAATTTTGGGTTCCCTTTGCAGCCCTGCCACCAACTATGTGAGTTTTGGCAAACAAACAGTGTCAGAGTCATTTGTGCTTGAAGGCAGTTTCTAGTTAAATTCCAGGTTCTCGTATTTTCTTGCAAAAACTGCAGAAAAATGTTTATTTATGCTAAAAAAGAAGGGAGCGAAAAAGGAAATATACTGAAAAAAACCCCACCCCAAAGTATAACACCAGTGGAGGTTAGCATTAGGTGAACAGATATATATATATATATATATGTACATATATATATATATGCATGCAAACATTTCCAAACCAATCTCCAAAGTTCCTGTATACAGTCCTTTTCCACCTGGCTTTCAGTGGCTTGAATTTTCCACTATATGACCTGCATGTCATTTTTCTGGATCAATATATGGTAACATTTTAAACACTTCAGGTGCTATCAGATGTACAAAATAAACCAAAGTGTAATAAAATTATTTCAGACTGCTTGAAGAAATCAACTCTGGAGGACAGCAGTCTGTTGCAAGAAATGTAACTACAAGTTCAAACAAAAAAGTGACCTTTGCCTGTTGCTACAAGTATGTTGCTGGAGGGGATTTGGCAGTGAGCTTTCCACTGGGAGGAGTCACTTGGCATTGGTACTGGTTTATGAAAGAGCAGAAGAAAGTATAAGTTGGTTTTCTTAAATGAGTCCCTACCAGGAGGACATGAAAGATGTTTTCCAAGCGTTGGTGGCAAGTAAATACTTACCTCAGTGGAGCACTGTCAGGTCCCATGCTGTCGCAGTAGGTGCTCTGCACAGGGCACGACTCTGTGCCACACACAGCATCTGCCTCAGCTGGGTCTGTGTAGCCATTGACCAGCCTGGTGTCTCTCAGCTTCATACTGTCATTTTGTGAATCCAGAGACACAATATCAGACGGGGAACTCACAACACCCGAGTCCTCCGTGGTGTCCTCTGATGCAAAACAGCTGCTTTCTGACGCCGTTTCTTCCACCTCCGATAGCTCCAGAACCGTGTCATCCACTACATAAACATTATCATGTGTAGACAGCAGGTTCTCTAAATGAAATATAACAAGGAAAGTTAGCTGGAAGACATCAGTACAGAAATCAGAGAGCTGTGCCTTTGTAATGAAAAGCCCACATGAAATACATTAGAAATGGTGGGAGGGTGCTCAGTATTTGTATATAAAAGAAAGATGATTTGAAAAGTGACAAAAATTATGTTCTTCACTTTTAGAGAAGTGGTTTGCTGTGCTGGTCCTGTGGAGTTTGGATCTTACAACTTTCATAGCAATCAGTTTCCTCAATTCTCTGAAGAAACAATTTTGCAGGGACAGTTTCTTGAGGAATTAGACTGAAGTTTAAATGATGTGATTCAAGAAATCACTCCTGTTATTGTTTATGGCAACATAATCTCATTATTTCTCTTCTATTCTGCCAAACAGACAACATTTCCACAAGAAGTCCACGTACAGGTGAAAGTGGGCAGCATTTCCCAGTTCAGGACATTTAACTGGTAAACTAGATTTATTGCTGGCCCACTGGGTGTTGCTAAATTTATCACCCTTCAATTTCAACTTTGCGTTAAGTGGGGAATAACAATTTTCTATGTTTAAAAGCATATAAAATCTGCTAATAAGTGCACAGAAAAGTAGATAATACCATGTTTAAATCAGAAACTTTTCTGATGTTTAGTTATTTATAATGGAGATCAAGGGATATGCCCTTTGCATATTTAATTCTATTAAAAGTTGCAAATTTTGAGAGAAGATTAGACACAGTACAATTTTTTCTACCCTGTTTGAGTTTGGTTCCAAAAGCTATGCCCTTTTGTGTTTTTTGGTAAAAAACACAATTTTAATTTCCCTTAAGAAACGTACTTAACTTCATCCTGCAATTATGCCATTAAAGGAGCACTCCCAACCAGGTCAATAATTTCAATAACTGAAATTACTGAGTGACAAAACACAGAATCAAGCTCAAACACATTTCTCCTGATCAAAAGGAATCAATAAAGACTAATCTAAATGTTTAATTTGGAATTATAAGTGTGCTCCATTCTCTTCTTGAACCTCAGTAAGCAACAGGAAGATTAAACAACAGTTTATGGTCTGATCTTCCAGACATTTGTGGTGGACGTTAATTACATGAAAGGTCCCAGGTCTGCAAGTATGACTAAGATTAAACATATACTTCACTGTATTTTAAGATCAGAATTGACAACTTTTTGAAGCATACATGAAGCTATAGCTCAATAAAAATTATCAACAGAGTGAAATCCTTCTGAATTATGTTGTATACACAAAAGTATTTTCTTTAAATCAGAGAACTGAAAACAACTTTGTCAAAGAATGTCACAGAAATAATTTTGTCAGGGTATAGCTTAGCAGTGAAGCTTTGAGTAAAACTAGAATAAAAATCAAGCCAACATTCTCCTTGACTGAGGTTACAAGATGCCATTAAGTACTGAAATTGATTTCCGACAGCAGAAGCAATAAAATTCAGAGGGTTACAAATCATGATTAAACTTTTAAGTGCTGTCAAGCATTGATATTAATGATGGAAAATGATCCAAAGACTCTATTGCAACTTGGGAAGCAATGTTATTTGATTTCTTTGACCTTATTTTCTGTAACATTAGTTCTAGATTCTGGATATAGTCTCAGAGATTGTTCCATTTTAAAATGGGAATTACAAGAACTAAGTATGTGCCAGTGACTGGATCTGAGTATGCTTATGACAGAACTACAGTTAGGAAAACACCAACATGAAGGATAAATATGAATAATTTGACATTGAACACCAAAGAATAAAACCCCACAAAAACAGACCATGAACAAACAAGTACAAGTACATGGCTTCTTGGCTTTTAGACAAACAAAAAAAGCCCAGTAACAAACATTAGTAAAAGCTACAGTATGTTAAAACCAGGACAAAGTAGGATAACAAAGAAATCAATTTAGAGAGTGGAAGTTGAAGTGTGAAAGTACATGGGAAGATTTTGAAGTAATGCACAATGCAGTATATATATCTTGATGCAAAGAGACCTCTCTGTAATACATGACGAATTTATTGTAACGCGGATGCCATAAATGACCTCCACTCTATAGCTGGCACAGCAATTTATAACCAGGTACCTTCTCCCAGATCCCGACATGAAGAGGGCAGCCTTTTCCTCCCTGGCTGTCTATCTCATTTCCTCATCCTCTTCTTGCCTGCCTGCAACTATTTCCTGCATCTTTCTGCTCAGGGATTTAGATCCTTTTGGTCACAGAGCCCTACTTGCCTCCTGCAGTAACAACAAAACTCAAGTCTCTCCCTGCTCTGTAGCAGGATCCCCACTCCCAGCCCACTGTTCCCACATGTTGACAAACAAAATGAAAACCAATCTCTTATTATCAGAGTCCACAGGCGAATTGATGCCTGTTACATCTGGATCTTGGCAGCTGAATCACCCAGTCCAGAATAAGAACCTCCTCATTCACAGCAGTTTTATCCTGAAGCATGGAAATACAAATAGACGTCTTTCTACTCATGATTAAATGATTAAATTCCCAGTGCTCAAGCAAAACCAAAATGTCCCCCTTTCTTCAAACCTATCAGTTTAACAAAGTGCTTTCCCATCTTTTTTCTTCACCAAGAAGATTTAATGAATTTTTACCACAGTTAACTCATGGCACTGAACAGAGTTATTTGCTGAGACAAACCATTTTGATTGCCACTACTACTTGTCTGAACGTGAAAGCACACATATAAAATACAACTGTGATGGTTCTGTGTCATGTTAACAACCTTGTTTCAGCTAAGGGCAGCACTAAAACACCCCTGTTTCAAATTTGAGCCATTCTTGGATGGATTAAGCAAGAACTATTCTTCCTTCTACATGCTTGATTAAGTCTTCACTGGTGCAAACTGAAGATGAGATGGGCATTACTGGGTAATGATACATGACATGAAAAAACCTACCTCAACATTACTGAGCGGTCTTGTCTTCAGGAATCAGAAAATACTTTATAAAAGTTTCTAATTTTACACGGAGAATAGGGTAACATTTAGTAGTAGATGTGATTCTGTGTTGCAATTTTTGCATTTTTTTTCTCTGAGGGGATGCACATGTAGAAAACCACCCCACACTAATATAGTGTGACCACACTGATGGCGCTACTGAGGTTTTTGGTTGGTTGAATAAAGAAAAATCTCAACATTTTCTTCTTTTTCTTCTGTCATAACACTAAGAAATTCAGGCTCTGATCCTCAGGACTTCATGCAGACATATCCAGGTTTAGAAAGTGCATTTAGCAAGTACTTCAGGATTGAGCACACATAACAACTGCCACAGATAACATATTATCGAAACATTTCTATACAGAAGGCTGAGTTTTCACGTATATAACAATGCCAAGATCGTTTTTTCAGTAACGTGACCTCATTCACTGGCATCAGGTGGGGCGTGATATTGAAAAGTGTGTAAAAGTCGGTCCACAGTCTCCAAGCTATTCTAAAATCTCCGTGGGATATCTCACCCCCACGTGAAACTGGAGAGGGTCCTTCAAAGCCTTGCATTGCTGCTTACCTATGTCCTGCTTCAGGATGCAGACACTGCTAAGCCCACATGAGTGCTGTACCAGGGATCTCCCCAGATTCGCAGCAGCAGTGCTGTCGCTGCACAATTAGGTCAGCCACAAGTTACAAAGGCTTTCTTGCAGAGGGGGACGGACTGGGACGTCTGTTTGCAAGAATGTTGCCCGTGATCATCAAGAGGGAAAGAGGAGAGTAGCTCATGAGTAAAGAATGTGAGCTTCTTGTTTAACACAAAAGAGATCTTGTTGCTTTAATCTCAATAGCCTGTAAGTAATTAGGAAAACACACTGAACTCCGAGTTTAGAGGAGTCATATCTGCACTCGTGCAGTTTGATAGCGCATATATGTACACATTACTCATACAGAATGCCAATGATGGGGAGACAGATAAACCTCACCTAGTTAAATGCGAATCAGCACTTTCAGAAACGAAGATTTAATTCAATATGTGAAGAATTCCATGGTTAAAAAACTCAGTTTGATTATTACTATGAAAATAACCACCATCAAATTTAAATGAGATTAGAATCGGACATCAGTGTTCAAAAGATGCCTATCCCATCTGGACTTACAAAATCAGTCACCAAAGCCCAAGTCATCACTCCTTCTGAGTCCAATGGGCACAGGGTGTAAATCCTAACTGTTCAGGAAGTGCTGTGACCTTCTGCTTTTACAGCACCACTGATGTTTTGTTGTTACATTCAGTAAGGACAGACAGAAGACGTAACAGTTGATTCAACCCCTACATGATGAGCAACCTGAACTTCACAATCGTTTTAGAGATGTAGAGTTTCTCTAACTTACCTAACTCCTGCTAAGAGGTTGGTAATTGTTTTACAATTTCTTTCATCATTTGTTCTACTGCCAAAGAACTTTATTTTCATGGAATAAAATTACTTTGCTGTAGTTCAAGTGGTCTATTATAATGAAGTTGTAAAAAATTACCACAAAATTCATGATGTTAAAGAATATTAATTCTTATAATGATGTCCAAATTAGAACATAATTCTTTCACTGACAGTACTTAAAACTTCTAGCTGGAGAAAGAAACACTGCTCTAATTATTTGTCCTGGCAATAAAAAATTGAGACCATCACAAAGGACCAGTATTAAAAAAACTGTGCATTTTTTTTCATACACTTGGAAGAAGGCTGATGGAGGAAAAGAAAACATTTGTTATGGCAATTATTTACAGAGATTATGAAAATGGAGAACACAGGATTATCTTAAGAGTTTTCACACAGGTACAATGTGTTCTTGTTACATTTTACTCGTTTTGCTCATGGATCAAAAACCTATATGTAGAGATAAGTGTTAAAGATCACTCAGTGAGCATATAAAGCACGGGACAGAACGGGTGGTCTTCTCACTATGATAATTAAAATTATTTTAATTCAGCATGTTTCTTAGCATATTTGAGCCTACATGCATACTTTCTTCATTTTAAAAAAAATTACAAGAAACAAACTAAAAATAAATGACCACTGTTATACTTTAACAACAGTATTAGAGGAGCGGGGGAATGGATCATTCCAAAGCACTCTTCTCCCAACTCCTGGAACTGCCTTGCAGAAACTGGAAAAGAGGCCAAGAAATACTGAAGTACCATGCTCTGCAGCTTCAGCCCTCCTCCAAAATGAGGATGTAGAGCAGCTTAATGTTGGCTCAGTTTATTTAGGTCACAGAATCACAGAACAGTTTCATTTGGAAAGAACCTCTGGAGGTCACCTAGTTCAATGTCCTCCTCAAAGCAAGGCTATCTTCCAGCTTTGACAAAGTAGCCCAGGGCCTTGAAGCTTAGCTTTGAAAATCTCCAAGCATGAAGACCCAACAGCCTCTCTGGAAAAAAATCATGAATCATTCCCTGGGCAACGTCTAATGTTTCTCCCACTTAAGAACGTTATTTTAATGTCAAACTAAAAAATTTCTAGCTGCAACTTGTCACTGTTGCAGTCTCATCTTTTTGCAGCGAATCTCAGAGAAGAGTCTGTCTCAGTCTATCTTTTTCCTTTAGATGTAAGACAGCATTCAAATTCTTCTTACACTTCCCTTCTGCAGGGGAGGGCTGAACAAGCCTTGTTGCCTCAGCACCTTCATGTACATCTTTGATGCTACCCATCAGACTCTGTTGCCTCTGCTCTGGTGTGTCTGTATCTTGTTAAACAGAACTCAAAACTGGACTCACTTTTGGACAATGGACTCACATGTGGCTTCACAGCAGCCAAGTAAGGGGGAATAATAATTTCCTGTGATCTGCTGGCTGTGCTCTTGCTAGTGCAACCCAGCCTGTGGTTAGTGCTTCATCACTGCAAGGGCACGTTGCTGACTCACACAGCCCTGCATGCGACTTCCAGTCTCACATAATGAGATATTTTCAGCCTCCTTCCTAGTCTTATGCCCCACCTTCATGTTTTCCAATAGGTTCTTTAATTGAAGTAATTCTCACTGCAAACCCTGCAAACAGAAGTAAATCCATTCCTTTACATGCTAGCCAATAACAAAAATTAAAAGACTCATAAAGGACGTCTCACAAGACACATCATCAGAAAGGTACAAATGGAGTGTTATTAGTTACACCCTGTGAAACTTCAGCATTTCCATAGTCAATCCCAAATTATTAATAGTTAACTTAGCTACCTAGGTCTACTCTTCTATGGTTGAAAAAGAAATGCAATGTGGACTCATTTAACCTGCCTTATGAATTCGAGGTAGTTAAACACTTCCCTTGAGGTTAAACTTGTCTGTTGTTAGTTGATATCACAACAGAAAAGTATTGTAACTTTCACAAAAGCTTTTTTGGCAATGGAGTTTCCTACACCAAAGGCAATACAAGATAGGATCAAGCCAGGAAAAAAGAACTGAACAGTGTTCCAGTCTCTCCATTGTTTTGTTCATGTACAAGCAGCTGTGAAGATCTGTGCACTGATGTTTGCTTTTCCTTTCAAACACATACTGAAAATGATTGTGAAGTCTCTCTCTCTTTCTCAAAACAACACTACCTAAAAGTGCCTGCTGGTTCTTGAAAGACTCAGAGGAAACTACCCCTGCAAGTAAATGTCTGCTACCCTCTTCCATTTCAGACCTTTATTTTTACCACCTGCCAAACAAGCAAAGAAAAATTTCTGAACTAATGCAGCACAGATTTTCAAACAGGGGAAAATCAACATATTGGACTTCATTATTCCAGTTTCTTTCCCACAATCCTTTCTTCAGTGACTGAAAAAGACTCTCTGACCTCTGCAAAGCCCATTTGACCTAGAATGCTGCTGCTATTGCTGAACTGCTTTTCATCCTCTCCTTTTTGGCACCCTCTTGAACCCACTAGTTCCTTGCTTTTATAAAAGCCTTGTTTGGACTCTCTGACAATTCTACATTATAGCCAGTAACTAGCCTTCCTTATTCAAAGGGATCAGATCTCATAAAAGTGACACAAAGAGTAAAATGCTCTTTGACAGAAAAAGGATCATGTGTCAAAGTAGATCTTTCCGTGATTAACTGGAAAACATTGTCACTTGGCTTTGGGAAGGACAGATTTTAGAAAATGAATCAGTAGTGTGAGTTGTTCATTTCCTTTTATGCACAATGAAGTATGATGGGGAGAGTTTCACAACAGTTCCTGGTTTTTGCTATCTGAGGTTAACAACAAGCTAGAATGATTCACAAGGTGATTTCAGGACTCCAGATGGTCCCTTACTTCAGGTGAGGAGAGGGGCAGGGTGCTTAATCCGTGCAGTTCAGAAGGACTACCAACAAGCAGACAACGCAGGTTAGAGGAGGAAGATTACGTGGAAATATAGTTAATAGCAATTATAGATAACTTTGAACTTGCACTTCATAAAACACCATGTGCAACACTGGTAACATGTTGTGTTAAATAACAGGACTCTTTGGGAGTGTTTGCAGGACAGGAAAATCTAAATCTAAAACCAGAGACTGTCCAATATAATCAGCCTGGTGAAGAAATAACTCATCTCCCCATTTGGCTGGGAATTATTAGTCTTAAGTGATAGATTTGGGCAATCTGCATCCTTTTCAGACGTGGTCAGCTTCCACTCAAGCACGCTGTAGCATCTAAACAAATGGACTGTGAAGGTGATTTTCATGAGCCACCTTAGAGAACACACTCTATAAAATTGCCTGAAAAGCATATGCAGTGTAGTGATTAAAACCAGAAAATGATTAGTGTACCTATGCACAAAACCAATGTTTTATTAGGTGATTTTTAAGACCACAGAAAAAAGGCCATTTGCTCTTTTCTCCGTAAACTTCATCATCTTTTTCCCCTTGTGCACTCTGTATCAATTAATTATCTTCCTTAGTTTGTTAACAATTCCATAAAAACTCTACTGCGTTTAGCATTTATAGCATACTACACAGGAGAAAAACATAAAACACTTTTGCGCTGTAATTATCCTTTCCTTCCCCAGCAACTGTCTGCCAGCAAACTCAGCAAAGAAGAGACACAAAAACCCAACCCTAAACCGAGGATACATACACATATATATAGGCACTCTTGTGGGATTTAAGAAGTCTTTCCATAGTACAGAGACACCACTCTACTCACAGTTGTGTATTTATTTCTAATTAAAAATGATTTAAAAGTTAGGAAGGGTGAAAGAGAATCAGGTCAATCTGTAATAATCTATTACTGAAACCATTAGGTATTACACACATACAAATAAAAAATTTTGAACAGTTACCTTCTATTTTTGGGGACAAAGCATACTTGTCTTGGGCACAGAAGCACTTTTACTGAGAACTGCTGCACAAATGAGGAAAAGACCTTTCTATCAATGCAGACTTTCTAGGAAGTAATGGCAAAAACCACTGGTTTTGCTTAATACCAAAAGCTAACAGTGAACTACAGGCTGCAGTGATGGTTAACAAAATGGGATTTCATCACTCTTGCAGAACCCTCCAGTTTCCCTATCAGTACATCCATCATTTTCCCTTACATCTCTTTCTATCTTCTCACAGGATAGTACTTATAGAATAATCTGAAGTCAGACAGAGCCCTGAGAAAGTTGTTTTGTGAACAAACCACCTAACTTACAATTAAAATGGCACAAACCAACTCCATTTAATTGGCCAAAACATACTTCAGCCAAACCACCAATAATGTAAATACCTACACAGATTTTCAACAGCTAGTTCCAAATTTAGATATGAAAACATTTTCATACACCTCCATAATATAAAGACACAAAGCTCTATTCTGACCACTTTCGATGCACATTAACTAACCCCTCTTGGACCTCCTGACCTCCTGATCAGTGGAATTGCTTCTCCAAGAGGCTTTCAATAAACTTGGGCTGGTGGTTTACTTTGGCAATTATATTTCCAGAAATATTTTAACCTAGAAGAGCATGTTTCTTTTCTCGTGTAGTTATTACACATTTTACTCCACGTACACACTGGATTACTCTGCTATCATTTTTCTCAGACCCAATTACGTAAATAAAAATGTATACCTGGTGAGACACTACTTTTGAGTACTTGAACACTTGTCACTAAAATAATCTGCCTTCTGAAACTGCTCAGTAAAGAAAAATTTGTTCTTGCAGGGAAGAAAACTGAGGGTTGGAATACCTAAACTATCTCCCTGAAGTCTTGTGTGATACCCTCCACAAGGGCATTGTACCATTTTCAAAGGGCATTTCCTAGGCCCTTTGAAGACCAGACTCCAATGTTGGGATGAGGGCAAACCAAGAGCAGTGAGGCCAGGAGAGTGCATGCCAATCACATTCACTGCCTAAAACACTGCCAGGCACCCCTGGATCTACACTAGCACAAAACAGGCACACACATGCTGCAAAGGTCCATAAAGGCAATTGGTTCTATGGAATTACAGCAAGAGACAGGCTTCTTTTTCTGTGACACAGACATAGCCAAGCAACCACACCATGGGACAGGAATCAAATGTAGGGAGGATATCATGAGTCCAGAAGAGGGTCATGAAAATGATCAGAGGGCTGGAGTACCTCTCCAGAGGAGACAGGCTGAAAGAGCTGGATTTGTTCAGCCTGGAGCAGAGAAGGCTTTGGGGAGACCTCACAGCACCTTCCAGCTCCTTGAAAAGGGAGCCTTAAAAGAGAACTGGAGAGGGACTTTTACATGGGCATGTAGTGATAGACCAAGGGGGAATGACTTTAAACTGGAAGAGAGTGGCTTTAGATTAGACATTAGGAAGAAGTTCTTCATTTTGACATTGCAACAGGCTGTCCAGAGAAGTTGTGGATGCTCCATCCCTGGAAGCATTCAACATCAGGTTGGATGGGGCTTTTTAGCAATCTGGTCTAATGGAATGTATCCCTGCCCACAGCAGGGGTGTTAGACTACAGATGATATTTAAGGTCCCTTCCAATTAAAACCATTTTATAGCTCTTTGACTCTATGACCTCCACACTCTATCCAGGAAGTTATCTTTTTCAGCAGTGCACACTGAAACTCTCCCTGGGAGCCTAGTAAGAAGGGAAATATTGAAGACGTAGAGAACAAAGTGCTCACAGAAGAGCACTGCTCTCATGCCACCACTCCTCTTTGACAGCAGATGGACTACATCAGATTATTTCAGACATAGGCAGAGATAGAAATACTTAAGTCAGAGCTGAATTTGGCCTGCTCTTCCACAGTCCTCTTGTGAAGTCAATTATCTCATCAATCATGCTTTGCCCTGGGGCTCTCTTTCCCTATTAACTTGAAGAAATGCAAACATGCAAGAGTGGTAACTGGATGTTACGCTTTGTACGGATTTGTGGATAGTAAAATGTTAATGGCAGTGCCATCTCTTGTGCTCTGGTGAACAATAGCCTGATGCAAGAAATGGGTCATCATCCGAACACCCACTTGAAAAAAATGTTCCCCTTTCATATTATGTGCTGTTAGTATCAGATCCTGCTTCCACTGCAGCAGTTAGGTTTTGCCCCTGACTTCAATGGCAGCAGGATCAGACCGTTCACTGATTAAAATGCAAAGCTGCAGATATCTCCTGCATGGGATGAATCCCCACAGGGAAAATTTGTCTGCATTTTTATTCATGTGAAGCATTTTAAGGCTTTCATTTACACAGTTCATTCAATAATAATGTGCATGCTGCATAATGGGGTACCTGATTAAGCATGCTTAAGTGCTTTGCTGGAGCAGGGCCATTTCTAGAATTTGAAGGTTTGCTATGATCATACCCTCAAAACAGGCAAGCTAGTTTGGGGAATTTTTCACCTGAATTAATGGGCTTAAAAAGCATCAGCATAAAAGGGGAAAATTTGGAAATGTCTTTGAGTTTCTTTCTTTTTAGCCTCAGTTCCTACTCAAATTAGGCTGAGAAGGTCACCCTGTTGTAGGTTTTAACTTAGTCTGTGAAACCCTTCAGTAACTTTTAAACTGGCTACCAGCTTCTCCTGAATGAGTCAGGAGGTGTAACAGTCTGTTACAACAGTTTAATAAAGAGGTAGAAGGACAGAGTACAGAGAGTTTCTTCATGTATGTTTGACATAAAAGCTCATCCTCTATTATCCACCAGGAATACTGAGGGAAGGATGCTATGAACAACAGCAAAACTTCAACCCCAAGCGTGGTGGGGTTTAGATATCAGAGAACTTAGTCAATAATGCAGAAGTTCAAAAGAAGTGCTTAAGGAATTACTTGATGGCGTCTGGGGGAAGAAAATACGAAAACAAAGAAGAAGAAAAAGGATACATTTTCAAATCCTTTTGGTTTTGAAAAGCAAGAACCTCAGGGTCCTGGGATTTTCATCTCCATCTATTTTTTCCCTTTTTCATTCATTATTACCTTCTCTCTTTCCTGTTCTTATCCCTAATTATAAAACCAAAAACACAATTAAAAACAAAAAAAAGGCACCTTCTCTTTTAAACTCCAAAGAACCAGTTAATTTATTTTCCTAAAACCACTACCCAAGGAGTGTATTTGAAAAAATTTTTAGCAGGTGTGACTGGCCACTGCCCTACTTTGTACAGTACAGTTTGTACAGTAATGCACAAACATTACTTTAATTCTCCTGATTGCTCATAATTTCAGCATGGTATTATAAAACTCTCCACTCACCTTAGAGCAGCCCCTATCAAACCAGTACAGAATCAAACTGGTAGTTTGTTATTACTCTTCCCATTACAGCATGCAAGTTTAAAGACTCCTGTCTCAATTGCTTTCAGCCTGCTAATTTTCTCACAGGCACTAATTTAAGTCTGTGGAAAAAACCGCAAGGAGTTTCCCTGTGCAAGGATTTTTTGTGTAAAAGAATGCAATCGATACATTGCCAAAGCCTTGTATTATGAACAGTGGCATGTATTTAATGCACTCTGAAAGTGAAGAAAAGCCTTTTTAGTACAGTCTGTGTCCTTTGTAAGAGCAGACTGAAGACAAATGATTTTATTTCAGGAACATCTGAATCCCATTGATTAGCATGATGAATACAGAATAGGAAAGCTGCCAGGTACAGAGGAAGCTGGGCATGTCCACAAGGGATTGGAGCAAACAAGCAAATTACAGTATATGCATGCTTTTTTTTTTTTTTTTTTTAACCCGAAATTTTCATTTGGAAAACTTGGACACTTAAACCTCTAAGTTTCTTTAACTGACTGGTCAGTTAATCAGCATATTGCTCTAATTTTCTGAAGGCAAGCAGAGAAGAGTTTTAGAAGTGAAAAAATACAGTTTTAAACTATAAGTAATCAATAAAATATTCACATACATTATTTTTAATTGGAATAAAATTTCTTCTGGAAAAAAAAGACATTTATTATTTTCTGGGGAGAACCATGGCATAAGTTTTACTTGGTAAAAAAATAATTGCGACACTCCTAAGCATTGATTTAACACATCTGAGACTGGTAGTACCCAAAAAGAGTTTCAGAACAAAACTAAAATATCAATTGCATCCATACCATGGAGTAGACCCAAAAGTGTCATCTACTTCCAACAACACCAGGAAGTTATATAGGGTGGCCCTTTTACTGTCCTTAGCAGTCCACTGTGAGGCTTTCTGGAGAACAAGTCATGCAAGAGTTTGTTTGCCTTCCAAAATGCTCCATCTCTTACAAGTAAAAGTTAAGTAAACAAAGCTCTTATCTTGAACTTAAAGCCAGTAATTATTTTTTCTTACACTCTTTATAATTCTTATATAATTCATCATAATTCTTATGTTTTAAGAAGTATATTAATTCAAGTCTTGACTGTTTCATCCATAGACACACCTTAAAAATAGAGCTGTTGCGTTTCCACATAGTTTAGAAAAAAATGTTCAAACTATTTTTCCATTAAGTTTTATGCTTTTACAAACTGTAAAAATATTTCCCTTTTAGTTTTTACCTTCTTGTCAAGTGAAAAAATTGAGGAAAAAACCCTCCAAACACGGAAAAGAAAAATGCTTACCCACATGTTTTAAAAATCAGAAATCAATGATAATTTTTATTAGATGCTTGAAGTAGAAAAGTTAGTTGTTTTGTTTGCTCTAACAAGTAAGCAGATAATCCCTTCCAGTCTTTCACTGTTTATGGGAGGGCACCATATATTTAGCAACTTTATTTTCACCTTTCAATCACAGCAGTCTTAGAAGAAAAAACTGTATTTGTCTGTCATAGTCCTCCCCTCTTGTTCTTTCCTCCATCTTCTTTTGTTTTAGGTCTTTGTCCTCCATTACACCCCACCTTTGCTTATGGTTAGAAAGTAATTATTTTATCCATGCCAGGAACCAATTATGGAATTCACAAAAGGAGCTGACAAAAGAGATGCTGTCTCTGCTCTCAGCCTTTTGCTTCCTCATGCTCAAGAAACCAGAAGTGAATGTGCATGGCCAGAATTCTCAATTTCTTAGAAGAAAATAGGCAAGCATTTTAGTCAGTGTTTACTGACTTAGAAGTGGTAATAGGAAAAGCTGAGTATGAGCATCTCTAAGGACGGAAAAGCACTTTGGTATGAGAATCATCACCTACCTGGAACAGAGAAAAATTTTCAACAGTTTGTTTACTGTAGCTCCCTGAGAACTGCCTGCATTTGAATTTTGATCTTGGACTACTAATGCTACTTCAAATACCAACCTTACAGTTTGGTTTGGCCCATACCTTATGTGTAAACCTGGCATAACTTCAAATTCACACCCAGGATGAAAGTTCTCACACACACACTTGCACCACATGCACATTTTTGGCTGAACACAGATGTTTAGACCTGCTTGTTACTGATAAAGTGTAAGTCGTTCTATGTGTATGGGTGTGACGACTTCCTCACATTCCACCACTCAAAGGCAGCAGAGTATGTCTAAGATGCTGCTCAGTTATTAAAGGTACAGCTCCTGCAGTTAAAACTGCTCTTATTTTGACTAAGGAAGAGGAAAATAGGGAATTTGGTTTCACTTGGAAGAAACATTCTCAGTTTATCCACAGACCACTTGGATTGCAAAGCTGGTCTTCAAGGGAATTAGAGAAGAAACATCTTGACATTTAGTCAGGATGGGAAATGGGAGGCTCAGGTTTATTCCTCAATGCATGAAAGAGGTAAATAGCCAGTTAAAAATCTAAATACCAAGAAATGAGACTAGAGACTCATTTGATTCACTGGGCTCCAGTTCCATTCTTATGTAACAGAAAATATTTTCTTTGATTATTCAAAGTGATTGTGCTCCCTTACAGTCAGATCAATTTCTAGCTCAAAGTCTGCAAAATCACAACTTTTATTTCCAATACAGGCAGGCAGCAGGTAAGGGGATGTAAGGGAAGATAAAATACCCCCACTTTCCAACCAGCTTTTTCTGGACCCAGGACTCAGTCTCCTTTTTCAGAACTTTTTCAAGGCATGAGAAAATGAAGCAGATCTGGTGACCCAAATTTACAAATTTCTTATTAGAAGTGACAGAAAAAAAAAAAAAATCTTTCATGTTCAAGGTCCATTCAAGGAATATGAAGGACTCAGCAGATGATACCTATTCAGTATGGTAGCAGCTTCTAGAGTCACTCATTCTTTCTTTGGGCTTGATGCTTTCAACACTCATCTACCACTTGAAGCCAGAGCACTACAGAAGAAGATGCAATAAAAAAGGAATAAAGTAGGGGATTCTTGCAGAGAAATATACAAGATCACCTTTCCCCTCATCCACCTCAGCAAAAATCAGCATTTATTACCTGTAAGCTCTTCTGAATAAACAAAGAATTAATTATGTCACTTTTTGTTTAGTCAACTTCTTATGAATTTTAACAGTGGACTTCTCTAGCCACAGAGCTGCTATAGCAGAAGCTTATGAATAAGAAGTGCGTAAACAGAGAAGTCAATTTTGTTTCACTGTCCTTGAGGGGGGAGTCCATAGTTGTGCAATGACATCAGAAAACAACATGGCTGTAATTTTCGAGGGATGGAATAAGTTCCATTCTGTCTTCTAAAATAACATGTATTTTTGTATGGAACGTTAAATGGTGCCTACTACATGCACTAAATATATATTGAGAGTCATGGTAGTGACTGGAGGCCAAGCTCAGAAGACAGAACTGCTGTCATACACACACACAGACACATACAAACACACACAGCCCAGCTCTCAAAAAGAGGCACTTTTATACTGGGACAGAACAATAAACAGGGCTTGAACTGGATGTAAACATAAACAATGAGGATATGAGAATCATGACCACAGAGTTTACTTTAAAAAAGCAGAATAAAGGGACAGATGATGGGCATGTGATAGACTGGATGGCCATATGTTTAATAAACAAATGTAAGTTTTTGCAATTCATCAAACAATTTGGACTGGATGATTCCTCTACCAATCATTCTTTCCTGGCACTTACTGCAATACTCTAGATGCCATGGATAGCTTTAAATAATTTCAGTTGAAAAACAGCAAGAAGAGAAATATTTCCTTTTTCCATTCATATATTTAGAATATTTTTTTCCATATTTTACCTGCCCAGAACAATTTTCAGTGCTGGATCAGTAGCACATTTCCTGAAGATAAAAATGGAATGAGTTCAAAGTTTAGTATTATTCTAAAGCCTTGTGACTAGAAAAGGGAAAAAAAAAATCCATCTGCCCAGTGAGAAAGACAACATTCATTTCAATCCTCAAAGATTCCAACTGTAAGGAAAAAAATGAAAGCATGACATGTAGAAAAGATATTTAAGGATGTTTTGAGAATCAGAGATTCTAGTCTCTGAGTGACTGAATTGCTGGTAATGAAGCAATTTGTCTGTGAAAGAAGATGGATACTAACCTGATCTGGTCATGACTTTAAAATTCTAAGACTCAAGCTGATAAAATCTACCTAGCAGAACACAGTCTTTCTACACTGGCGCTAAACCTCACCTACTCCTATGCACTTATGCATGTTTTAAGCACATCTTATGCACCAACCATATGCACTAATTACCACACTTTGGACACAGATGCCATAGATACAGAGGCAATATCTATGCAATATAATAGCCAACCCAATATGCCACCATACTTTGAGAAATCTTAGAGCGAAAATTTGAGCTTGCATCTGGAAGATGCCATCACAATGGCATCACCTGAAAATACATTTTTATCTTCATTTTTGTATTTGTGATGAGACTGATTTAAAAAAATCTAGAAACAAAAATTACTTTTTTTCCTTTTAGTTGCAGAAAAAAATGACTTCGAAAACTAAAAACTGAAAAAGTTTGTGTAAGTGTGGGACCTATCAGGTTAAAATTCACTTGTGTTATTCTTGCTTGCTCCTTACCGTGAATATGGGACAACACCGACTCCCTCTGGTGGCCAAAGTACAAAAGGATTTCAGTAAAACCTTGTGCGCCACGAATGTCGTTCTAATTCACTGGAGTTCGTACGGGTTGAGGACATTCATCACAATAGGTTTAATCATAAATGATACATCTTTTCTTATTCCCTAAGAGAATGTTACTGACATTGGAGTCGTAAGACAGGAATTTGTTTTGATTTATAAGTTATCTATGCATTTATTTGTCCTCCAGAAAGGGCTCAATGATATTTTCAAAATTTTTTTTGGATTGCTTATTTGATTTTCACCACAGATATCTTAACATGAAGGACAGAATTTGAACAAGGCTGTTTGGTAGTGCAGATAAATACTGACTATATTAAATGTGTTTCTTACTAACTCTGGTAATAGCACTTTGGTGAAAAATTGTATTATAGTGGTCAATTTGTTATCAACTTCCCTATGTCATTCTCACTACACTTTCAATGTCTCCAAAGTTAAAATAAAAGCAGTAAGACCAAGCCAATGTCCTTTCATATCACTGCTAACCTAAGACTCCATCAAACAGACCTAAACTGATACTCCTTCTTGTTATTGAAAATGACAGAAAAACTCATTCTCTCTCAGAAGCCAAGTTGAGGAGCCCTTAAAAATCCTGAGCTGAAGCTTGGAACAAACAGGAATTCCCCAACTGTACCTCCGGGCTGACCTGGTGCTCATGAACTGAACTTCCAGTGAGTTCCCGGTCGTGCAGTCACGCTTTGCTTAAACCCTTTACCTCCTTGCACACACACTATTATGAATTAACAGTTCTGAGAGAGTGTATCTGTGAAACTCCACTCAACAGATTTGATTTTAAAGAGTGTCACTGAAAGATTTTTCTGACACCATGTACAGTACTGGGAGGTTTCAAACTATGCTAATGTCATAGAATAATTTCTTATAACTAGGATGATTCTTGTAAAGATGCAGAAATCTTTCTTCTATATTTTTTTAAAGTTCTGTTTAATAGTATACATGTATCTGTAACTTATCAAATCATAATAAACAAACGATATGAGCATAAGCAATGATCTTTTTAAAATCCTGAAAGGCAGAGCTGGCTAGCTTAACTGGTCTTTTAAAATATTTAACCTAGGAATTTCACAAAAACAGTTAATTCTCACAAACATATTTTAGAGGTAAATTTTGCATTTTCATTAATGAAAAGGTAAATTAAGTGTAAATAATGAGTTTTTTGAGTTTTCACCTACAGCTTTTAAGAGTTTGAGGAGGTTACCTGAAAAGCGACTGCTTTTTATAGGAAACATGCCAGCTATGTGGAGAGGGGCAACAGCTGTATCCTTTCAAGGCAAGGAAATTTTTTCATTAAAAATGTGATTCTGTTGAAAACTTGTGCCACCTTTTAGCAGAAATGGTGTCAATGGAAAGAACTGCTTTGACAATACACAGTACTTCTACATTATACTCAGTATGAAGCACTTTGCTTCACCACTTCATTATTTTTACACTAGTCTGAACTCCATGAGCCATGTAAGTCTGTAGAGTTACAAATAGGATGCAAATAGAGTAATGAGAATGAGTAAATTAGGTTCTTAATCTTCACATTGTGAACATTTTTTTTTTAAGAGAAGACTTACAATTAAACCATTGTCCTCTCTTGAGAAGGTATTACAAAATACCTGGCAGCTCAAAGAGTTCAAATCTACTCTACTCTTATTAGAAGACCCTTAGGGTACTAAGTATACTTTCTAAAAAATCACTTAAAACTTATTAACTACATGCCATATTTGTATTAAAAACTGTCAAACCCTATTTTAGTAATATTTCATTATCTGTAGAAATGCTTTGCTTTCTTATTCTCCATTCTGCTTACCTGGAAAGGAGTCAAGATTAACATGATTATTTGCTTGAGGGTAAAACAATAATTTTTCATCATTTAAATTAGAGTTATGTATTGTAAGTCACTCATTTAAATAACATGAATGTCTTAAAGCACAGTACATGCAAGGTCAGAATAGTTCTGGGTGTGTGTACCATTACATTACAACTCATAAGGTCTATGTTTGTAGTTCAGAATTATTAAAAATACATGTCTTATGGGCTGTTCTCATGAAGAACTTCCTTCAGCACAAAGAAGTTTTTGCTAAGTACAAACCTATACATGATATTTTAATTAAAACTCACTGACTGTTCCTAGTACAAGTGTAAAAAGGAGACTTGTGGAACAAGATTTATCTTGAGCAAACAGTGTTTGCATCTTTTGTTATAGAAATAGAACACACACCTTGATTTCCACAGGACGTCTCCAGCATCAAGATAAAACTACTCATATTAAGCACCAGGATGAAAGCAGAAGTAAAGAATATGAATCAGTGCATTTATTATTGGTTCCTGGTATTCCTTTTAAGCCCCTTATAGATGCAACAGATCTTCCTGTTTGTTTTTTACTTGACAACTTGATTGATAGCCAAGATACAGAAAGAATCTTGCACTTCAACTTGACTAGGCCATGCCCAGTTCTAGTTTTGTTCCAAAGGAACAAAATAGATGCAATAAAAAGAAAATAGGACAAATAGAGAACACAAAATTTTATACCTCCAGTAACAGAAAGAAAAAAACAACAAAAAAATGCTTTTAGAAACTTTTCATTAAAACTTTAAACATGGAAAGTAAGACACCCCGTCCCAAAACCACACTCTTCTGCAACACTGAATCAAATCAAACCACAGCTCAAAATAAAGAGAATCTTTCAGAAAAGAATGACATATAATCTTTCTGAGGCTGATATATAGATTTATATAACACACCATTCAGTTCTGGAGCATACATCTCACAAATGAGTATGAACCACAGCCAAAAATAATCGATAGTAATTAAAAGAGAATGTGCGAGTTTAAAAAGAAAAGAAGCCAAAATCTCAGTCACAAAAAAAGGCTTTTTTCCAGCAGGGGAGGAAGGAAGGCAACGGAAGAATCAGGGTATCAGAGGCAACAGGAGGTTCAGAAGTTTGAAGGTCATAGGAAGAGGCAAGGTCTGTCAGACACGCTTGGAGTATGAAGGGAATGATGCACAACAGTAAACTGTCAGGGGAAAAGAGTAAAAGGATAAAATTATAAGTATTGTGTAGGTCAGTCAGCAGAATGGCTAGCATGCTCAGTAACATTAAAGAATCAGATGCCCAAAGGAGGTGTAGGTGCATGGGCTCATGGGTTAAAATTTGGAATCCCACAGATGCTCTGAGACTAGCTCTCTGGGTTCATGTATAAACTAACTCAATCTTAACAGCACAATACCTACTGATACACAGGATGTCTACAAATTCTGCTTTACTTGGGCTGAATTTTAATTCTTCAGTAGGTGCAAGATAGATGATATTGGAAATTGAACTTCATTCTTTAGCCTCAGATTGGCTGCGTGAGTAAGAGTAGTGATGGCAATAAAAGCCTCCTAAGCCACACTTGCAGGTGCTCTTGCTTTAAAGACCACCTCGAAGCAAGAAAAGGCTGGGTCACTTGACACATGCCTTATGAAGCAGTGTACCATGACAAGCCAGCAAAACTCTCCACACAGCAGCCCTCAGTTCTCAACTGATTGAGAGCGACATGTAAGAGAGTGAAGTTTCCTCTGTGTTTCTACCCATTTTTGGTTCAAGCTAACAAAACCCAGTTCTTAGAACTAGCCCTGTGAAACACTAGATATATATCTAAGGTGACTGAAGAAATACGACTGAACTGTTTGTGAAACTGTAATTGCCTTTTCAAGTGGCTTGTATTACCTGTTCATATATCAGTGATAAAATGAAAAAAATTACATAAGGGACAAGGTTCTTTTCTGTTCTCCTGGTTCCTTAAAATTAACCTGGTTTTATTCATCAACTGGTAGTACACATGTCATCTACAGAAAATAAAATGCTTGTACATACTCCTTCACCCCTTAAAAATTTTCTGATTAAGTGATGATTGCCTATTTTATCTATAGTTAAAAACAAGGACAGGTTCAAATCATGATTTCGTTTCTTCAAAGACAGAACACTTTCTGAAACTTACAAATCAATCAGTTGCCAAGCCCTTACCCAATGTGAACCCTGAGTTCACTAGTACTTTATCCAGTGCGTGAGTGAAAAAAATAACTTCAGGATCTCACTGTACAAGAAGGTGAATTGCACATTCTTTCTCATAGAGCTTTTAATTTCTTACTGCATATCTTAATGATAGTTCATAACTAGCCAAATAGAGGGCTAATCATGGAGTTTCACAGGAATACTGAATTTATTCTAATGAGCTGGCTGACATTTCAAGGTAGCACATTTCAGTTGCTTGTCTGGGTGCAGCAGTCTTCCACTATGTGCGTTCTTTACCTCAGGTAAGCAGCAAAGAGCTTACCATCAACTCACACATTGGGAGTTTCACCAGCAATGCGACATAACCAAACACCATGCAACAATCTCCATCTCTGCATTCCCAAATTACAGTCAATCTTAGAATCAGGCCGTGAACAATCTGATTAGTGAGATAAGGAAGGAGAAAGGATCCCATAAACGCATCAATTTAAATGTGCACCCAACATGCAGCTAAGGTTCTACCAGACCAAAAGTTAGAGAAAAGGTCATGTAATTAGAACAAAAAGATTAAAGAGCAAAAACTGTGAGGAACTGTTGTACTCTTGTTTGTGGAAGACATTCTTACTATTTAATACAGAAAAGCTCAAGCATCTTACTAAAGGCCATACTCATGAATTACTTACACTCCACGTAAGTTTGGAAAACTCAATGAAGAGTGATTGCCACCACTCTCTATCAAATTAAAATCCCTCAACATATGTTTCCCAGAGCACAAAGAGACAACTGTGTGTGTGCTGGGAAGGAAGGAAGAAAGGAAGGGTGACGGACAGTCCTTCACAGACAGTGGCAGATCATAAGGAGTGAGAATTTAAACTCCACATGATCACAGAATTTCTAAATGGGAATGTTTTCTTGTGGAAGACATACTGCTGTTGAGAGTCACCCACTTAGCAAAGGAAGACCACAATCCTCACCAGAGAAAGCTGTTTTGAGAGTGATTTCAGAACTAATATGTCTTTTATCACCAGCTGGCATCAGCAGTTTATCCTCCTCCCCATCTTGTTCTATGAGAAAACACATTTACTGAGCTTAGAGTTAGGAAGATCGAAAATTTTGCTGTTCTTTGAATCTACCGCCCAAATCTTATTTGCACTGCTTGAGGCATTCTCAGGCAATAAAACACATCGTTGCAAAACATTGTTCTTACACAGCTCAATCGCTACGGTATCTAAGTACCTTTCAGAATGGCATTAGGCAATGTAATTAGCATCTGTCCTACATGCTGCTGTCTCTCATGGGTACATCTACACACGCTTCTCTTGTGTAAATCTACACACTTATCTTTATCTAGGTAGGACACAGCATAATTACAGAGCTAAAACTTGTCCCTCTCCAACACTGATGCTTTAAGTCTAAAATAAGTACCCACTAAGCTCTTGCTCTCAGGAAATTGAGGATAATAAAAACTCATGTTTTGTATGTACAGGCTTAATCAAATCCTTTTGACTGACATACTGTGTTTGTTTAAGAGTAAATGATCACACTGATTAAATCAGGGCTGCATTGATTAAAGAGTATTTGATCAGCAAGGTAGATCAGGAAAACATTGCAAAATAACAGTGACAGGAACTCAAATGAAGCAGAAATATTAATGCAAAGAAGGCCACAATGGATCTTTAATAAAGAAAACATTGTAGGCAATTTGATGGTATCTAGAATAAAAAATTTCAAGCATAATATGATTTCTGTGCATAAGCTAGTAAAGATGACTTAGGGTTAATCCTCAGTAAGATTCACATTTTCTGTTAGTATAATCTCCTTATTTTCCTTCCTGAACTCCAATAAAACTTATCGATCTGTATTTCCTCAGAACAGATTTGAAAAATATTGCTCTAGATTTAGTTGGTAATCAACAGCAAACACAACCATATTAACGTATCAGAGTAACTGCAACCTGCAGAGTACTTCTGGTAAACATATGGTCCTGGAAAGAGTCCTTCTGTAAACTTAGTAGCTAATGGAGACATTTCTCTATCCCATGGTTAGGAAATACCCTCCTAGTCTTCAAAGGAAGTGCGTCCATGAGGTGTCATAACGTGCAGAGCTTTGCTGCTTTTACCGGCTCTACATGGGTGTGCAGGGCAAGCCCACAGGGAACATAATACATGATCAAAGACTTGGATTGTGTACAAAGATTTAAAGGCAGTCAATGGATAAGCACGAAAAAGTAGCATGAAAACATGCCTTTCACAAGTACATGGGGATGTGGAAAATAGTGTACTTCTTTGTCTAGTAACTGTTATGCCCCAAGGTGAAGAGCTCTCTACTCAGAGATGCCAAGAAAGATGCACCCATTAGGACAGGAAGGCCTTTAACAATATAGAGCTCCTGTAAATGGTTTAATTTTCATAAGGAAGACACTGTAGTTTTCAACCTAGACGGACAGACCGATAGACTCTCAAAGGAACTTGTCTCTGGGGAGACAAAAAAATTGTTAGTACAGAAAAACAAACTTGGGGAATTAATACAAGACAAGAGATTTTTTTTCTTTCAGTTGAACAAAGCAACAAAGCTTGATGGTTAATTTTAAATGCTTCTGTACAATGACCAGGTATCATGTGCAAAACTCTCTCCAAACAAGTGTTTTGTTTACTTGATATTAATTAGTTACACTGCATTGGACATTTTGAAAGACAGCAGGCTGGAAAAAGGGGAAAAAAAGACACAGGTGTCTAGAGAGCAGAGAGGAAAGTCTGGAAAAGCTACCCTTGAGAGTAATCATCAAAAGAATGGAAATGCAAATACATATATTTTCAAACATACGTTTAGGTACCAGCTCTGTTGGTGCTGTAACATCTGCTTCTCTGTAACACACTGTTGGATCCACAATGTCACTGCCAGGAGGAGGGTAAGGTGGGGGTGGGGGGATCACTAACTGGGGGGGACCACGAGTGGTGCCCCTAGGAGGCTTTTGTGGCACCTGCCGTCCATCACCTACAGGGGGATCAATTGACTTGTTACTTCATTGCAAGATAAGGATCGCTCTGTTTATTGTTATTTTTTAAAAACATATTAATTTTCCCTTACCCATATCCAATGTCTCTCTGGATCTAATTCTTCTCTTATTTACATCCAAATAATTAAGGGAGAAGGAAAAGGTGGGTCTTAAACCAACAGCAGTGGGACCAGAATTGAGCCCAGCACGTACACGTACATTACAACTAACAGTTAAAATCACTGGTTTTGGCAGACGTAAGGATGGAGAGAAATAGTTGAGTAAAATGAAAAAACTGAAAAAAGCTGTGTAAGAAATTGTGAAAAATGTGCTTTATTTTTATCTTCTGAAGTGTCAAACTGCCTGAATTTGTTCACCTCTCGGATACTTCACGTGACTATTTTCCTGACTCTTCCTGAGAGAAAGGGGAAGATGCCTTAGGTCAGTATTTTGAAGTAGGTATCTGACAGGTTTTTCTGTTCTTTTTTTTGAGTCGGTTTTCATTATTTTGACATTGTAGAGAAGCAGATGATTAAGTTGTTTTTTGCAAAACAGTGTTTGAAGCTATCAAAGGAAGTGCCCATAACACTCTCTGGGGGTTTATTTCAACACTATGTGCAGTAACTAAACAAATACATGTGTCTTTGCACTGTACCCTGTGAACCACTTGCAATGTTAAAGAGCTGCTGCCAGTTTGTAGTGTACCTCCTCAGAACTTGAGCTATTGCTATTTGGAAAGTCCTTAGAGGCTGAAAGTGCACTGAGGAACCATGACTACCTCCTTGTTCTGCTCTCATACCCTGCCTCAAGCATGTGCTGTGGTCATTGCTGAAGATGGACGCTGGCACAGACAGACCTTTGGTCTGATCCATTCCTACACTCTCAGGCTTGTGCTTTGGGGCTGCAGAAAAGGGAAGCAGCACCAAAGGAGAAGAAAAAAGATTAAACCATTATGATTTTCTAATTAGGAGTCACTAGCTTCCAGAGGAGTACCTTTCAGAGACACAATTTAATGCTGGCAAATGTGCAAGCCCTTTTTTACTGCTTTGAGGAAATTTGGCACAATACTTTGGTGTCACAATAAATGATTCAGTATTGAATACTACAGTGAATTTGCCAGTTTGAGAATATTTTTCATGGATCTTTTGCTTTGATTCACATGGCTAACTTGAGAACTACATAGGTACCTTTAATACTTTTTCCATCATGTGGCTGACTATTTCTTGCAGCACGTTTTTCCCTTCACTAGAGTCTTGCTTTTTTCACAGCTTTTCTCTCATGCTTTCAGAGCCATCTGTGCTTTCTCATTGTTTTCTTGCAAGGGCCCTGAAGAGAGGCTGTTTTACCAACCCTCTCTGGCTGTAACATTTTTTCTTGTTAATGAACACATTCATTCAAGAAAGTAGCAGAAAATGAAAAGCACTGAAGACAGGGCTACTGTGGGACGAGTTCTTTGTCAGTGTAAAATAATAAGGCTCCATTAAGGCAAATGATACTACAGAATCCTACACAAGCAAAGTTTGGCCAGCAAGCACTTATGTGCACAGTACTGAGCAGACTAGAAGCAGCTCTGCTCTGCTATAGCTCATCTGTAACATTCGAGCACGAATAAAAAGTACACTTATAAAAAGTCAAAGCAACAAATGTCATCAAAAAGTGATGGTAGTAGGGCAAAGCATGAGAAGTGGTAGAGTGTGACATCTGCAGTGGTTAAAACTAAGACAATTTTCTGAAAACTCCTGTGTTGTATGGCCCAGCAGTAACATTGCCCTTAGAGAGTTTAAATAAGAGATGTCAATGGAGTTGAACATGTCACATGATAATGGACTCCTGCTGCTACATAAATGCTGAGGCATTAAATGTGAAGCATTTACTGAAAATAAATGTTGGAACAAAGCCAAGAGGTTTCTTTCTAAACTGTGAGGCATTTGTAATGTAAGCAATTATGTATGACAGAATGTCATATCTGTATGTCTTAGGCATTTTATGAAACATGAGGTCAAAGGCATGAACTGAAGTGCACTGAGTGCATTATGGCACTTCAAGAATGATTCTCTTAATGTACTGAAAAATGAGTTCCAATATGTGGGGTCATTATCTCATATCTTTACCCATTATAAAATCACTTTTCTTGCTAGAAGCATAATTCTGGTGTCCTCACTCAGGCAAAGCTTCACCAATCTGAACAAGCTACAAGGCAGATAGCAACAGAGGCCTGGGAGAACGTATTTTAGTTTTTCTGTGTGAATAAATGTGGTGTCACATGCAGCTGAAGCTACAGTTTCTTTTGTTGTCTCTAGGTATGTATGGCATTCCTTTGAGAGCATCAGTTCTTCTACTGATTAGCTAAAGACTCAGCAAATATTGATTTATAATAGAAGTGAGAACGAAATTTAAAAAACCACAACTTTATATAGGCAGTTGATGTCAAACTGTTGAAGGACTATATGAAAATCAAATGTCTTCAGGCTTTAGAAACATGAGGAGACATTGAACCAATCTGACTGTACTTTGGTTTTAGCAGAACTTCATGGCTTCTCATGCATTCAGTATTGCCTGGCCTATCTCCATTTATTAGCATTTCCATTTACTATTTCTGTATTTCCATTTACTAGCAAACCAATCACGACCTTCAAGGCAAAGAACAGGCCCAGGGCTAGTGCTTTTGTATATAAAGTTTGCGCCAAATATTCAAATCATCTGATGAGTGTTATTTACATTTTACTACTCTGTGGTACACTGAATGGTGCCATTAAA
>VZTJ01006819.1:1504742-1610786 GCA_013397795.1 Orthonyx spaldingii | reverse complement strand
AAAAAAAAAAAAAAAGAGGTAATATATAAACACTTATTTCCAGACTTTCATTCTGCAGAGAAATGTAGTTTTTTCCCCCAAGTTACAAAAGTTTCCAAACTCACAGCATAACAGAATTAAGGCAACTTCAAGAAGTGAGCATTGAAAGCACATGAATAGGATTATTCAGGAGAAAAGAACGCCTCTCACCCATTGTGCTCTTCCTCTTGTCTTCCCTGTCTTCTGTCCTGTTTGGCATGGCGGGAGTGGGTGGAGCAGATGCAGCTGGTGGAAGAGGGGCACGCCTCTTCTTTTTCCTTAAATCATTCAGGGATGCTCCTTGTGATATCTAGCAAAGTTGAAAAATAAGCACAATAAAGAATATATTTTTTTGATGTTTTAAACTGTCAATGACCAAAAAACCCAAACATATATTTTCCATATGACCTAATTTCTCAGCACGGTATATTTATAGTGAGCATTTATAGTGACAACAGGAGATTAAAGAATTACAGCAATATTGCATTCAGAAAAGGAAAGAGACAAGAACTGCAGGTGAGCGTCACAGCAGAAATACCAGTCTGGTAGGCATTTGATGGTTTTGAAAAAAGTGAACTAGAGAGCCCAACACTCAGCAAAGCAGTGTATGACACTATGTGTGTCATTAAAATTGAGCCATAACATGATCTTCTTTTTCCATTAGTTTCTTCAAACCTTATATTATGGTTAAATACTCCAGTTGATATGTATAGTGCATAAACTCTTTCTCATTTCTTTTATTTTCCTCTCAAATTCTTGTCTAAGGACTTCTGAGAGAAGAATCAGAATTGACAGTTCACTTGCATGATGATATGAGATCATACTGTACTCTATTCATGCCTACTGGACTTCACAGACATACTTTTGAACATCTGTAACACCTTGACTTCCAATAATTGCAGCATGCTGGTTGATATGCCAAGACTTCATTACTGTTTATGCCACTTATAAAAATATGAAAAATGTTATTACAAATGGGTTTCACTGAGTTGCATAATATTTTCTGTAGCTTGTTGGACCTTAGCTCTATTTCTTTTTTCCGGAGAAATAATAATAATAAAACCACGTAGGAAAATCTGTGGAATTTTTGTATTTGAAAGGTACTGGTAACACTAGTCAGTACCAGGCTTTGCTGAGGCAAAGAGTAATGGTGGCTGCCTACATATGACATGATGTTGGCATTCCTCCAAAGAAGACTTCACTTCTTTGACTTAACTGCTCTGTCTGTCCCAATACTCCAGTATCTAATATACAGAACCGATGGGTGGTTTTCTACTATTTGAAAGGCCTAACAAATAAAAATAATCATAGTCATAATATTTCCTTTAATCCAGAGGATTAATGGACCATTAAAATACAATTGTTATCAGAGATTTCATTGAACAAATAGTAGCCTCACATTGCTTAAATCTACCATCAGAGTTCAGAGGAAAGGCACTCATTTATAGGTTTTCTTTCCTACATTGAGTAAAAAATTTGAGAATAAATGAATTTTACAAAGATTAGGAAATGAATAAGAGTCTCCATCATTTAGCCTTTCTTTTTAAAAGCACTCAGGAAGGTCTTTCATTATAAAAAAGAACCCTTTTGTTCCCACCTTTCAGGATGATGGTGTTTACATTTTAACAACACTTAAATACTTTAACAACCATGCCACATGACAACTGGACATTCTCCACCCCTTGATCAACCTGCATGCTGCATGGGAGAAACTTGGCAGTAACTGAACTGGACATAGAGCACAGCAACCAGGATGAACTGCAGCTTTGCATCAGACACGAGTGGGAAAGAAAGGTGTCCTTGTCCTACTTCCTACTACCATGGATTACGCCAGCATTTTATATGAAATTTCCACCAGATACAGTGCATGGTTAAAACCAATGAGGCCAATCTAGACAAAGTTAGGCAAAGTAAATGGGCAAGAATGTTAATAGTAACTAGCGATTTTGCAGACTTAAATTTTGGTCACCAAATTTCATGGAATTTAAAAAACATTGGACAAAAACATTGGACCCAGAAAAGAGTACCACACCAAATGCTCAGGAATGGATACAGCAAAATTTTAGAGTTCCACTGAAAAACTTTTGACCAATGATATAGTGTTGCTCTGTACTAAGATGGGACACCTTCCCTGACAAAGAAACTGCCTGAAGTGATTAGGAACTGAAGTTTAAACAGAATGCCCAATACTGAGCTGAATATGGGAAACTGTTCAGTGAAACAGACTCATCAGGCTTTGGTTTAAAGGGAAATTACATAGAGGACAGCTACCTAATTCCACATTCTTCTCTACTGAAGAAATTGACAAATACATACTTTGAAAAAAAAATCCTATTCTTATGCACTGCATTTTAAATGACTAAAAACATGGAGGCACTTAACACTGCATCTTGATTCTCCAGGATAGTACCTTACAGGAAAAAAAAAAAAGAAAATTATCAAAGACTGCAAAATTCAGTAGCTATGGAGAACTTGAATCATCTGGGCGACAGGCAGCATCTGAACTTTCTCAACACTTCACAAGTACAAGCTTGACTTTTGCAGTTGTTTAATGGCATTTTGCAGCTTCCAAGTTCACTCCTCCCTCTCCAGACAGAATGGTAATTTTATTTTAGGACAAAAATGGCTGGACTGGTGATTTAAAAGATAAAGCCAGGAAATCTTGAGAATCAAGGCTGAAAGTAAGGAAATGTCTCTTCCCACTTAAAATGATAGAGATCATTAATCACCCTTCCCCAAGTACAAGATGAGTGAAGGATGTTTAGCTTGGTATAGTCAAATTGCTCAAAGACACTGCTTTCTTATGAAGAAAGGATCCTTGTTAGAAGTCAACCTATCTTTTTCAGCTCTATGTATTCTTACTTAGTGGAACCTTCTGAGGAACATTAGAAAGATGTATGGATGAACACGCTGCTACAGTTAAAGAATAGGCTAGGAAATAGCTAGTGCATGACTGCAATAATGCAAGTTTTGTGAAATACACACACAAAAATGCTTTTATTATACTGTCAGCTAAGTGCAGCATTCTTCACAAATACCATAAAGAAGATGAAGAGCTTGTTTAAAGCCAGTCATGCTACAATGTATATAAGAAGCGTCTAGTTCAAGAATGGGTCATAAAAATTGTTAAAAGTAGCTTTTCTTTAATCCCAATTTCGGTAAACCTATGAGGCTAAACATAAATGGAAAAAGCACAAAGAACATTCTGTTTCTTTCTTCCAATTGTATATACAAAACCAATAGAACTTGAAAATAATTTGTTATGGCTGATTGCTTCTTTTATAAAGAAATCAAGCCTTAACAATATTATTTGGAGTAATTTCCCATTGAAACTTTGTTACAGGAGCCCCTCTCTGAATCTAACATATTTCCTAGTCTTAGCACTTGTGCTTCACCTATGTTTATCGAAAAGAAATTATTAGATCAGCTCCTGTTACAACAAATACATAATTTTAAAAGATGTTCATTAAGTGTTCTCTGACTACAATTAATACCATGAACTGAGCTAGAGATGAATAAAAGAGGTCAAAAGAACCTAAGTCTGAAAAATAGCCTAATTTCTCTTTCCATATTGATAAGACCACATACAATTAAAAAAAAAAAAATCCATTACATTCAGGGCTCACATGCTCTTTGAAAAATACCTCCAATATTACAGACAAAATATCTGAGCAATGTGCTGAATGTGTTTTCCTTCTGTGAAAGCTCAACATACTTATCAAAATTTGAGGGCTCTAGATAAGTTTTTAGAATGTATTTAGAAAATAAGAACAACATTATGGGGAGGTTATTCACCAAAATTGTGTGGAAGAGAATCCTACAAGGCCAAGGCTTGAAATTTTCAATCAGTGGCATTTCACAGTCACCTTACTTGCAAACAATCCATGGACACTGTAAGAGTGGATGTGTAAACTGAGTTTAAGTTTCCTCATGCATAAAAGTCCAGTATTTTCTTTGGGTCAGGTTACACAGAATATGAAGTATGAAAAATATTAAAGGAGGCCCAAGGAAACAAAAGTCACCACTACTGAAAATTCATCAATCATTCAAAGACAAGGAGGTTCTCAGATAAATTGCCAGTGTGAGCTCCACTCCTTTGCCTTGCCTGTCCTCTACTTACAAGCCAGACATGGGTTTCGTATTTGTCAGCCCTTACCTTTTAAACGTTCTAACAGAAATATTTATCTATAAAAGTACTAAGTCATCTGGCAAATGCCAACCTTCTTTTACTCACAGACCCAACTAAGCTCAAATTCACTGCAGGTTTACAGCTCCCAAAACGAAGCTTCTTTCTGTAAGCCAGAAACTCTACCATTAATTGGCATAGTTTGTGTTTGAAAATGCAAACCAGTCTTTCCATTAGTTTTATAAACATTACAAGAAACATTTGTCTTATGGCAGCAGATTTTTCCTTTTACTATCACTGCTACCATTTTGCCATAGAAAAGGAAAAATCTTGAAAACCTAGGAATTTTCCAGTCTTAATATTTAACAAAATTCTCCTTAAAGTAATTCTCTTCCTGCTCAAACAACATAGCTACAGATGATACAGATGTATCAGCAATAGAATCATGTCTGGAATAAGGACTGCCTTTAAGGGATGTCACATGATTGTTTAGCATATGCAAATAAAAAATTGTATAGCATATGATACAAACTGTATGAAGATAGCCTTTATGCTCTCTTGCTTCTTTCTCCTTTTTATGCAATGTTACACATCAGGACCTCTTATTGTTTTATAGAGGAATTGGCTAATTTGTATACAAATTGTCTTATTCATGGAAACAGTGAATGACTGTAGAAATTATTTTTAGAAGTAAAGAAAAAGGATTGGAAAAAGGACACGTGGATTCAGTCACTGGCATGCCCTCCTTACAAACTGGTTCCATCATCCCACACTGACCAGACACACACTCTGATTTAAGCGAGCCAGATTCTGATACACCTGCTGGTGATGATGTCGTGTGGGGTCAGAATGCCTACTGAATTACAAAAATGTTTAAATGCAATCCAAAGGAAAAAAAAACCAAAAACCCAGAGTTAACCTGTAACTGAACAAACAACAGTACCATCCCAAACTATGTGTGGGACAATCCCAAACCTCTTCCCCTCACAAAGAATTTTAAGAAATCTTGAAACAATTAGGAGCCATTTTACAAGAAGTTCTAAAAGAAAAAAGACATGTTTCATTAATTGGCTTTAAACTCTTGATATAACCATAACTGCACTAATCCTTTACAATACTCTGTGAAAGACAAATGGTAGATTGGTATGTGAGGAAGATTTATGGGTTTAGATTTAAAGATACTTTCCTATGACATAACTTAAAGCAACTGAGAAGAAAATATTTTGATCCAAGAGGAGTCATTCTAGGAAAATCAGAGAGATATATCTTTCAGCTGCAAAACAGAGACATAAATCTGTCCACTAAACTGTATGATATAAAAGCTATTCTGCCCAGCTGATTCTGCATTTTCACAGGGCAACAGATGATTCAACATCTCTAGCACTAGAAACCACAAGAAGTCCCAACCTAATATTAATGTGTCTAAACAACATTCACTCGTATGTCTAATATTCCCTGGACAGGTCATACATTATTAGTCTTTTCACTGGCATATACTGACAAAGGAAAATTCAGTGAGCTCTCAAAACTGGGTGTATGAGCAACTCATGAGGCTGACCACTGCAAGCCACACTGAATAAAATTTTCTGTTCAGCACTGAACTTCTCTACCTTTTTTCCTTACTGGGTGGTATCCTGTTTCATTTTATTAAAAATGAATGTTTAATCCATAAGTACACAAGTGCACTAAACCACAAGTATATTAGAAACTGCACTGAAAAACAGCAGCCTGATGTCCCCCAGAAATGTGTCTTTATGTTGCAGAATGCATTTGTGTGGGTTACTTAAAATACTTACTATGATTCCATGCAATACAACAACATATTGCAAAAACAAAAGACACAGAGATAATAAAAAATCTAGCACATGGAAACACCTTTTAAGAGGGTATTATTTGGAAAACCTGTCATTTTGATAAAATGCATAGAAATAACTACACTTTAGAAATTAGCAAGCAGTTTCTCTGCATTGGTCATTTTACTTTTGTACATGTTGATTTTTCAGTGGATCTCACAAGCCTGACAATTAAATGAGTAATAATAGGCTTAGTTTTAAGTAAGCCATATGAATAAGTATGCTGGGATAGCAAGGCTGATATTTGAACTGACCAGACATGATAGCTTGTGTAACTCCGGACACATCACTCTCCTGGGGAACAGATTTAGATGGGAGACTCCCAAGCTACTGCCAACAGGGGTTTAAGTCCACAAAAACAGCAAGCAACGCTTTGAACAGGTTAACCGTGTTTCAGTCCTGACAACATCACTCTCTACTAGAGGGCTTCCTCCTGACTTTGAAACTCTGCACCATGCTTCCTTGTACTGTGCAGGTGTCTGTTCCACCTGATGGCTGCATCCCAGCTGTACTCCTGTATCATCAGCTGTACTCCCTGCCTCAGCTTCTGAGCTGCTTTGCTGCTGGAAGTGCTCTAGCACTGAGGGAAATCTGGCTTAGAACTAGAGTGGAAACTGCATTGGTCTTCTGAAAACACCCTTACCATACATTTTTTAATCAGATATCATAATATTTTGCATAATTTTGCCTCTGATGCTTAGTTTCAGATTAATTTTTTCTTATTATATAACTTCGGTGTTAAACAGAATTGTTAAACAAAATTTAGTACTTATTATCAAAATTCAAGCTCTGACTGCAAAAACACCTCGGTCTCAATAACAGGTAAAAGCTTAGCATTACTGGATTTTACAGAAATTGCTATGTTCGTGTGCTATTTTACTCATAAAATGAAGAAGACAAAAGCCAATTATGTCCTTGAATACTTGGCTGATTGGCGACAGAAAGCTAGATCAGTTAACACAAAAAAGCCAGTACAAGGTGAAGGGGCAAGCTCATTTTTCCATCTGTTTTTATAGAACACACCCTTTGTGAAATGTCACAGTCAAGGGCAGTTAAAAATTAATGTCGTTCTAATCTCTAAACACTTTAACTTCTTCAGTTAAATGTGTCAGACAGGAAACTATCCACAAACAAATCTGAGATGTCAAATTACTAAGATAGCTGTGATTTCCTTCTTTGCAAAATCTCATTTCTAGCTGCAGTATTATTTCCACTCAAGGAAATCACTCTGCAACACCAAATATTTTCACATGCATTGAAACATGTAGACTACACAAGTTTGCGGATGTTTGCTTTGGCAAAGAATTGAACTTCCTCTGTTTCTCTGAATACAATGTAATCCTCCTCATTTATGTCTTCATTTAAGGGGAGGGGGGAAAACCAACAAAAATCCCTCAAACACTTAAAAATCACATATTAAAACCACCACAAACTGATTTGCTACCAAGATTTGTTTCTCCTCTAGAGCAGTTAAAAAAGGCAAAATCAACCTCCAGATTTTAATCTCATACTTGTGCTTATCTTTTTAGTTAGAACTATACAATTAACAGAACAAATGAACATTAGTAAGAGTGTAAGATGCACAGTAGCACTGCAGTTCATATTTCTTCTGACAACTTTGTCAACGAATTTGATATGATCAATGTCATCTTCTTAAGTGACTGCCTTTTGGAAAGGCACTGGACTAATGATTTTAGAGATTATCTTTTCTTTCTCAGTCTCACATCCTGGATTAGAGGCTGGATGATTGGCTTATCTGCTTGTCTGTCCTTAAAAATCTCAGAGATATCATGAAGATTTGGAAAAGTTATTTTGCATCTTTGTCCAATTTTCTGCCAAAAAGATGGGCTGTAGCCTAAAATCTGTTAAGGCTAGAAAGTGGATGGGAATTCACACAAACATATGACAAGGAGCAAGGAGAACACTGTCCTTTCTACTTCCAATAAGTGACATACTTCCCTGGAGTTTAGGTTTCCCCCTAGACTAAAAGTTTCTTCTGTAGAGATAGCCAAGCTGAATTTCTAGTGCTTAGCACTAAGTCTTAGGCAATCACCCAGGCGGTTTTCTCAATTTAGAGAAAACCATATCTGATTATTTCCAGTGTTCTACCCCCTTCTATCAGCATTCTCCTTCGGGAGGCACACAGAATGCCCGGGAAACATGTTTTAGGCACTAAGTCAAGTGATAGTTTCTGATTCCTTTCCAGTTTGATAGGACCACAGAATGCTTTGGGTTAGAAGGGATCCTTAATGTTCACCTGGTTTGTGCTATGCCTTCCCAATGCCCCCTTCAAATTCCCACTCAAGTCTAGTTCTTTCCAGCACTTATGAATGCCAGCCAAAAGCCCCTGCATTTTCAAAATCTTCTGAAAGCAAGAAAAGGGGAGAGTAGCAAAGTGGTACCACAGTGTCAATTAGATATATTACTACAGGACTGTAGCATAACATGGGTCTACATCAAGCTATCCCCACAAGTGTAAAATTTTATTATCCAAAATTACAAATAGACTCTACCATGAAGACTTGTTTGAGGAACCCATCATGGCACACTGCTTGTTACCCACACCTGGAAGTGTCAGCAATATAGCGCTGAGCAGAACTCAGAGGTTGTCTACTGGATCTCAGGAGGTGAGAAATTATATTCTCATAAAGACAGACATACTGAAAATGAACTGAGGTGCCTATTTCTCTCAGTGACCTATGCCAACTTTAAAGAGGATATTGCCAGATTCTTTTCTGTGGTGCCCGGCAACAGGATGAGGAGCAACGGCCATAAGTTAAAACACACCAAGTTGCACCTCAACATGAGGAAGAACTTCTTTACATTGAGATTGGCAGAGCACTGGAACAGGCTGTCCAGGGAGGTTGTGGAGTCTCCGTGTCTGGGATAGAACCCACCTGGATGTGTTCCTGTGTAACCTGCTCGAGGGGACCCTGCTTTGGCAGGGGAGTTGGACTGGATGATCTCCAGAGGTTCCTTCCATTCCTAACAATTCCATGGTTCTGTGAAAAATAGCTTGACGTAGCAGAGAACAATTTTTTAAATTCTTATACTTATGATGTTTCCCTTATTTTCTTATTTGGCTAAACAATGACTATGCTATTAAGCCATAAAATTAAAACTGATTTACACAGCACACATTTACTTTGGTAATTTTTCTATTCTGTAATTTTTTACCCTTTTAATTTAGGATCTTTGTAAGGTGGAGTCAGAAGCAGTCTGAAAAGTGATGCAAACTCAGTTTCTAAATTAAGCACAGTGTTAGGGTCATTTTTCATCGCTCACTGAATGCCAGTTCTTCAGAAGTCTTGCTGCTCAAAATGATCTTTGTCTATTAACTTCCCCTAAATACCGTGCCCAACAAAGCCTCATAATTACTCGACACATATTTTCTCCTTTAATGAGAGTTAAAGCTTACGATGACATCAGCCTGTTCTATTTGTCTGAGACTTGCAAGCCAGATGAAGTTTACTTACTGAGCGTTGCAACCCTGCCAAAATCCAGGGCTGCATAGAACAGTATGTTCCGGTCCCAATGTCTTGCCAGTTTTCAATGAAGTGCTTGACAGAGACCACATGTGGAGGTCAAGTGATACTATCATGATCTCACCAGATGGTAAGTTGTGGTATCATTCCCATGGCAGGTAGTATAGTCTGTTCAGAAACAGTTGGCAGGTGAACCATGAACTCACAGCCAGAAGCAACTGGATTATTGCAAAAGATCAAGAACGCTATTGATGCTGGCAAAAAGACTATTCCAAGAATTTTTCTTGCACACAATTCAAGGATTCGACTCTCAAGACATATGTTTTCTTGCAAAAAGATAGAAGTCCTCCTGCCAAACAAATCTTTCATTTTTGCATGATTATTATGTTATATACATTAAATTGTAATACAGAGACACTGTAAGCTCACCTTGCTTGTGTTCTTGCAGGTCACTCTGACTCTGAAGTCAATTTAGAGGTTATATCTACACCGGTTAGAGTGCAGGACTGGACTACTTTTCAGAAAACAACAGGAAAGTAGACCATGGAGGAATCTTATAAAATTTTATAATTACATTCTCCACCCCTCTAAAGTAACAGCCTATCCAAGTCAAACTGTGAAAGACTCAGCATTTCAAAAAGTCCAGCCTTCAGTTAAAGCAGGTAAGCAATTTAAATCACCACTGAAGCGGCATTGCTATTTCCCTGACAAAGCTGCAAAAACCCTATTTCTGAAACTGCAAAAAAGCCACACAGTGGATTCCTCTTACATTGTAAGGCGACATAATTTTAAAGCAGATTTCAAAATTTTAAATTCCTCTGGTGCAAAACCTATTAATTGACTGTGAACATTATCTGAGTAAAGACAGATTCTCAAAGGGGTGCTGCAAATGAGTCTTATCTCCAACTGCACTTCTGAGAGGCTGTACCTTCTTGCTAACAAGAAAATCTCCACTGAAATTCTTAACTAACATCCTAGTTCATACTGGCTAAGCTTCAGGAAAAAATATAACCAATTGTAGTTAACTGCTTCTTGACTGAGAAAGCTTAGATTCCTTGTAAATAATTCATCACACTGTGACACCTTACTCTACTTAAAATTACAAGAAAAGAGTTGGAAGATAAGGTAGGACAAAAAGCTCCTGGCAAATAAGTTGGCTGCCTAAAAAAAGAGTTGCCTAAAGTTATTAAAATGCTTTCTGCCATTTTTTTTTAATTTATTTATGAGACACATGTTGTTAGTAAATAAATCTGCAGCAACACAAAGTTGAGCATTAGGAGAAATAAAGAGGACGGGTAGCAATTTGGACTGAAACAATGGAATTTCTTTAAAGGTATAGAGAAGCAAATTCTGTAATACAGTATTAAAATACAACATACCCTTAACTGATACTCTTTGGAGATGTTGAGAAAGTAGACACTACACTGCAGGTATCATTTAGCTGTAGTTTTTAATAACTACTTTAGGAGAATTAACGTGTTTGAGTGCGCATACACCAGAATTAATTTTTGGAGCTGTTTCTATCATAACAAGAAGTACAAATTACTCCCTTTCTGTAGGAGCTTTTTTTAGCCTTCCTAAATTTCATGCTTTACATGACAGCAAGATAAGCCTTCAGCCATCATTGCACTTTACTCTTTTCTTTTAATTTAGGCCTGCATCATTTATCCAAACCAAAGTGCAGCTGTTAGCTAAATTAAGCATCCAAACTGCACAGCAAACATTATCTGATGTGCTGTCAGCTGGCTTCATGTTTGCCATCTGATTATTGTTTTGCAAGACATGAACAAGTCTGGATATTTCTCATTCAGATAACTGAATGTCACGTTTAAAGCTCTTTAAAAAGTGAAGAAACCACCTTCAAACTGGAAATTAATTGTGGAGTTTTAATTTCTTAGTCATTTACCATGGTATAGGGCATTTTAAAGACTACAGACTTCCTTTACTACTCACTCTTGTTTCTACTAATTAGTTCTGGTACACCTTGATAATGGTCTCTACAATTGGATAGCACTAGCCAGGTTCAGCTCCAGTGGAAATATGCAAGATATAAAAATTTCCAGGTTTATGAGTGGTTACAGAGACTATTGTTTCTATAAAACTTAATGTATGTCATCACAAAATTTTATGTCTGTGAAGGGCAACAGTTTGTACATGGCTTTTTCAACAAAGGCAATTAAGTGAAAGTCATTAAGAAAAGCTCCACCCTTACACACTCTGAAAGAAATATTGCCTGGACTTTCAAGCAAAAGTGGATAGATGGAGGGAAGCACCACACCCAAAGAGATTGATTTGACTTTCTATCCCCTGAAAAGTAGAAATATCATCATTTTCTAAGTAAAACAATGGCCCCTTCACTGCACAATACAAAAGTGTCCCAACAGTTCCTTCCTCAGAGGACCTGCAGTCTAGAGAATATATTTGGCATGCACCTGGATCTGATACTGCTTTCAAATGCAAACTGATCACATCTTTCAAGCTGCTTTTTACTTTGTCAGTGAAAGGCACATGTCCTGTAGAGTGCACTGGACACCACCCATACAGCTCCCAGCCACTTGTAATATGAGCTGCATAAGTACATCTCAGTATTCTGAGATACAGCCCAAGGGGCCTGTAAATATGAACCTCAGAGGCCTGTGGGGCTCTTTGATGATGCAGTTACACTACCAAGTTGTAAAATGTATACCAGGCAAGTTGCTTTAGGGTTCATGGTGCAAAATTCTTATTGGTCCTATGATTTACTGGCAAAACTTCCAGCTTGATTCTGCAAATGCAGTTTTGCACTTAGGAGCACAAAACAAAGAGATTGATGACTGGGAATAGCAATCAAAGGCAGCTGTTTCTGTTTTTAATGAGAAACATGTTTTTCTGGTCATCAAATTACCACTGATAAGACGACCTAGTGAAGTCATTATGAATGCTGCCAGTGACTTTTCTGGAGTGATATCAGATCACATGAGACAATTATTTGGGTACAACTCTCTTCAGTATTCGCCAAAAATAGCTGCATGGGTTAGATCAAGGGTTCTGCTCAGGCTTTTTATTAGACTGTGGCAGGTACCTACAGGACAGCAGCACTAAAAGAAAGGTATGCTCAATAGTACCTTCTCCCAAATACTTTTGCAGCCACCAAACATCTTCATTTCAAGGGCTTCCTGGTGTGATTTATCTTTCAAAATTCATAATGGATTTGTCATCCTTGCAGCATTTGTTCAATCTCCTCTTAAACCCATGTAAACTTTTAGTGTCCATAACAACCCTGATGGACTAATTTAATGAAGAGCCACATGTTTTGGCTTTGGGAATTTGCCTGTTTCCTACTAGCTCCAAATGCTCCTATAATGGCTGGTGGAACAGTCAAATCCTTATCCATAGTCTTCAGTCACTTTTTCAAGATGAAGAATCATGGTTTACTTAAGTTGCACCACTGACCCTGTACTAAACTGCGCCATACCTTCTATTACCCTTGATGTCCTTCCATGAGTTTCATCCTATTCTTTAATACCCTTCTGAAAGAAGGGGAGCACTGTTCTAGTATTTAAGGTGGCATAATAAAGCTCACAACATAGTGGTGTACCAAAACTTTCTTTTTACCCTTTTTTTCCTTTCCTAAAATGCTCTGAATCCAGTTGGCTTCTTTGATTGCTATTGAGCTTTGAGATGACTTTTTTCAAATAAATATGTCTTCTCATTCTAAGATCTTCCTAATCAGTTACTGCCAGCTGAGAGATCAGTGTTTTACAAGGTCTTAGGGAAAATTCCGAGTGGCCTTTTCTCATGTATACCACTTCACCCTTCCCCACACTGAATTTAACTGCTTTCCTCTTCAAGTGCTCCCAGCACTCAGTCTCATAAGGTCTTTCAAATGTTGCTCTTCATACTCAGCTCTAGTCCTTGCTATCCACAGAACTCAAGTAGGAGCAACAAACTTTCTCACTTTACTGTTTCTTTTCCAGGTGACTTTTTAATATGATCAACACGGATGCTCAAATACTCCAAGGCTGCTGCAACATTTCACCACTAGATGAGCAGATCATTTGGTCCTAACCTGCAATTTCTCTTATCTCTTCTTTACTGCCTGTTATTTAAGAGTAAGATGACCTTCCTTCTTATGGAACTGAGACTTGATTTTTTTATGAACTTCTTGATGAGGGAACTTGGAAGCTTTGTGGAAACCCAGACAGACTGCATCAACCAGATCAGACCCATCTGTTTGCTGAATGCAAGAGCACTGTAAGGGAGTTGTAAAGCAGGGTTTCTTTTTTACTAAAACTAGATTTACCCTATTTGCTATCTCCACAAAGATGCCAAGTGGTTAAATTCTCTATTATATGTCTAGTAATTTTTCCAGTATATAAGCCACATAAGGAAGCTTTCTTTTATTATTTCTCTTATACATGCCGAACACCAATGCTACTTTTCACCTATTTTCTCTGACTTTCTTCACAAAAACTCAGAATGTAGCATTGATATCATTCAGCGGTATTACTCAGTAATTGTTTTCTCTATTTCTTTGCTCCATGTAGTAGGAAGAGACTTAATACAGACACAGTTATTTTATACAACCTTTCCTATTTCAGATAGCACTGCAGTCTATGGTGCATCATCTTGAGAATACTTCACACAGCTGCTACTCCGACAAAGGAAACACAGCGCGCTCCTTAGACAAAGAACTGAAGTGCACTCCTTATCTATGTTACTGGACAAGCTTGATGTTCATTATCTGTCTGTGCCAGCAACCTTAAACTGTGAAAAATGTAAAGCCAAATCTAACTGGTTTACCATCCCAGAATAACAGGCAATTTCTGGCCAAACAGTAAGGCAAAATAAATTATTTCTATGTGGGTCTATGAACAAAGGTAAAAGACTCCATGATACCCATCAACTCTCAACATCTATAGAAATGCATAAATGAAATAAATTACCTTCTAAATAAAATGTCAGGCAGTATGACTGGAAGAAAAGCACAAAAAAAAAGATCGATACTAAAAGCCTAATGGAAATTTTATGTTATTACCATGCAGCATTTACAGCCTGGTACATACAAAACAAGCAATTGCTACATGAATTTGATGTGAAACACAGAAACAAATAAAACAAAGATAAACTCCATTCTTAATTGGTTTATCAATAATTATCTGTTTATCTGTATCAACAGAGAGACACAGCTACTCTTTGACCTTATCAAAATACTGCCTCATGCTAATTGTCTAAGAAATCCTCAGCTCCTTAATTTGGCATCCATTTTACAGCAGTAAAATGTGCACTCCAGCACCCAATACCCAAACTCCAATACAATAAACTAGCTTCCTTCTTTAAGGCTTACATAACTTGGGCATTTGAACAGTGTTCCAGAGAAATAGCATCTTTATTAAAGATTCAATATCCCTGCTCTCATCACAAAAATGCTGCTGAGAGATATCACATATTGCCTGAGAATTCTAACAAGTCTGCCACAAAGACTGGAGAAGATCACAGCTAACACTCATGACATCCTCAGTTAATGAACAAAGGCAAAGACGTTTCTAAAAATAACATGCAGCATTCACATTTCAGGCCTCCGTGCACAAAAAGAAAATCCAAATCAGAACAATTAAAAAGGCATATAAACCCAGTCATTAATTAACTTTAAATCAACATTTTAAACAAATTAAAAAGTCAATCAAGTGTTCTCCCTCCTCCTTTGGAATTAATCCTGCTTTCATATCCTCAGGGAACTTATAAAAACCTGAGAAGTGACCTAGAAGATGCAGTAGGTTGTAGAAATAAAAGATACATTTTGAAAAACAGCTTTTTCCTACAGCAAAAACTGATTCATTGCATCCTTCCTCAGAATGCGAAAAAATGTATCTGTTATTCTCAAAGGAGACTTCTGGATGCTCCACAGAAAAAAAAAAAAACCACAAAGCAAAACGAAAATACATTCACAGAGCACTTAAGGGAGAAAGGAAATGTGTCATAAGAAAAAGGTTGAGAAGACCTCACCCAGAAGACCTTTGAGTCAAGAGAAACCTCCCTTCCTCTCTAAAAGATGATAAAAAAAGCATGCATTCATATCTTGTTGACTTCTAGTAGACATTTCTGGTTTAGGTGTAACCTATGAAAGGGAGATAAGTAATCTGAGTCCATCCACCCTCTTGTTGAATTCTGGGCTTCTTATTAAAACAGAATACAACTGTCACATGTCCCCCATGAACTGCTCATTGCCTTGCACCTTATACAGAAGTAGTGAAATAAAGTGCAAAGTAGAAGGGCAGAAAATACCTATAGCATAAACTTATCCTGCTGCACTACAAAAAACAAGCCCCTTCTTCAAGTATGACTGCAATAATTTCTACAAAAAGTAGGATCAACTAGCCAGGTAAATCTAAACTAATTTGAAGCTTTTCCTCTTGGGACACAGGACTCTGATCAGAGTGAAATTTAGAAAACAGTAAATTACAGCAGACGCACAAAGGAAGAAATAGAAGACAAAAAGCTGATAAGAGTACCGTGCCTCTAGAGGTGATGTAAATTAAGTTGGTTTTAGACAGCTGCCTACAATAAATCGCAGTTTTCTAAGAAGCCGGGGTAGGTGTTCTCATTCAGCTGTGATTTTTCTGTCCTTCAGCTTCCCACAATGGCAGTGCCTGCTGGTATCATACTTCTCTTATAAAATGATGATTCTCATAGTCCAAGAAAATTTGTGAGGAAAAAAGACTGTCATCCACACAAACACAAGTTCTTCCTAAAGACTCGGCTGTTTCTCAGTAGGAAAGCCAGCTACAGGAGTATTAATATTTGAAATATCAGATTTATTAGAAATACCAGGGACAAAGCAAATTCAAGACTCACAGGGCACACAGACAGAGAGCTCTACTGGTGGTATCCATACTGACACAGATGTACATAGCAAGAACTTACTCTACACTGTTCTACAGGATGTGTGTTCATGGCTTTAAGGCTTAATTTGCAGCCACAGGGAAACATGTAATTTTGAAAACCTGAAGAGAAAAACTAACAGTGTGATTTCATATCAATCAAGATTATCCTTGCAGCCAGCTAACCACAAATCTGTGGCATTAGATTATAAAGAAGTAAGGTGGATGAGTGGTTATCACTTTGTGCAAACATACATGAAGGATAACTGTGCAAAAAAACCTGCTGTGCTACAGGGACATTAGTGGAAGAAATGCTTGCTTTGCTCAGATTTTTGTATTAACAACCCCAATTTAAACTCCTTTGGTGACAGAAGGTGGCACACTGAAAAATAATATGATATTAAAATCACAGTGGCCAGATACTGAGTTGCTGAGCAACCAGACGTAGCTTCTGACATCTTAAAAGTTCAGAAAACATCAAGCTCCAAAATCAGCTTCCTAATTATGGACAGCTGAGCTAACCATTTCTAAAAGTCTTGGCCACTGTTTTAAAATACATCTTACTTCTAAGGAAGATAATGAGTCACAGTTCCAAGTAGCTTCCAAGCCCATGCCTGTAGCATACACACATACACATGGGAAATTTAAGAACTACAAAATCAGGGACTGATTCTAAAAATTTGAATGAGTCTACAGTTTAATAACAGTTTGAAAAAATTTAGTATGTTAATTATGATTTCAATATTAAATTATTCATACATTTCCTTTACGGCCTCTCCTTTATTTTTACTGCTTGAAGATTATTCTGTGGTTCTTGCTGGCAGAATGAGTTCCAGGTATGTTTTCACTATATGCTGTGCTCATTTACAGTGTCATTTCAAGTATTTCAGGGTTGCTTGTAGATGAGTACAAATTCAACAGCTTCCAGAAAGGACATTTCATTGGAGTATTTTTCCTCCTTTGGCCACTCTCGCTAATGTGCTCAACCAAACAGGGAGGACCTAAGGTTTCAATCTCTGGTGTATTCTGTTTATATTGGTTTACATATAAAAGGACAGTAAATAGTACTGTTACACAAATTCTGCTGTGAGAAAGGCAACCCTACCAAAAGCATGAAAATGTTACTAAATGGATAGGATGCCTAACCCAGGGTCCTGCCAGGTCTGCAGCACTCCTATAAATGACTGCCAGCAGAATCATAACTCTTTCAAGTGCAATATGCACTCGAACTGGGGATAGTACTTTGCAGGAGGCTGCTATGTTGGAGAGAAGAGGAGAAGGGAAGGGAAGGAAAGGGAGGGGAGGGGAGAACCACCCTATGTGGTGGTCAGTATAAGAGATCATCAACTAAAATGGCAAAAACAGCAATTACTGAAAATACCTTCTATATAAGCGAGACATTTGGCAAATTTTTAGTGTATCTTATTTTGCCCAGGAAAGATATGAAAGTTTCATTTACAGTTGTTCACATTATGATGATTCTCTTAAAGCCAAAACGTCTCATTTAGTAAAATTGGTTTGTTTTAACTACAGACAATGGGAAAGAAAACTGCCAGAAATTATGAGAGGAAGCCTGTGTCTCTCTTTGGGCTCTCTCAGCATTTTATTCAGGTAAGACTCTTCTATGAGTTATAATTGGTGAGAAAATATCAGCCTAGATAAAACACTGGATGCAAGTATTCTGCTCTAAAATATGGCCTTGATCAGTAATTCAGAGTCAACAACTGGCCTCAGCAACCCAAGTTTGAGATCTTAATGGAGAAGAGCGGAACGTAAGAAGCAGGGTAAAAACCCACAGTTATGTTATATACATTAGTTTGTCTATAGCAATATACAGGGGACTACATAAACATGTAAATAAACCTGAAAGTTTATTTAGTAATGCAACCTTCTGAAAGTGTGAGTCCAGTTCTTCACCTGCACTAAGAACATCAATACATTTTTTATTTAGGCCCACTGTCTTGCCGTATAACTACTAAAATTAAAATCTGTGAAACAAATGTTATACTGTATCTGATACATCGTTCTATTCTTCTATTAGTACAGGAATCTGGCTGGTAAAAAATCCCTGATGCCTCCTGTTACATTCACCTGTTATATTACAGTGCTTCTGTTCTGAAAATGATAGCAGCTGAAATAACACACAGCTCCTTTATCACAGTCTACAAGTTGCATTTCTGACTTTTGAAGTCGATATCAGAGCTTTTATACTCATGAAGGCACTGAAGAGTCGCCATCTAACTCTATGCTGTCTCCAAAAAACCCCATGAACTTTTTTTGAATAAACCACTGCATTTTATAGACAAAGATCTTGAAGAAAAGCCCAAGGCCAACTTTATCAAATCGCTCACTGCATTTTCCATATTTTCCCATCCATGTTAAAAACCAAAAAAAAAGTAATTATTCCCATAAACAAATTTGCCAGTGCACAATACTCTTAATTTCCTAAAGACTCAAATACTCAATTTCACAGTTCTTTCAGGTTCTTCCAAAAGGGTATTTGTCCAAGAAAAACAATCCTTCTACACACCTCTTTTAAAGACAGATCACTGAACAAGCCTCTAAGGAGATGCCTGTAATTCTGTCAGATTTCACATGTGGCTTTTCTCTGTGTACTCTGCCTACAATGTCATACCGATGTAGGTCTTCTCTTACATTTTGTCTACACAGTGTATGCTTTTTTTGGGCGTGTGGTGGGGGGCAGAACCAATTTACCCTATGCTTACCTGAAGGTGGCCCCAAATTCTGCTAGCACATCTTCTGGAGTGCGGCAACAGAGACAGCACAGGGTGGTCAGTTTTAACTCACCCCTACAGTGTTCTGCTCTACTCTTTGGATGGTGTGGGCTCCGTGTTGCAACTTAAGAAAGGAGAGAAACTTCTTTCTTTGTAAGAATCAAACCTCCTGGAATTGTTATATACCCTGACCTGTTGAAGATTATTTTTTCAAGTGACTTCTCATTATTCCAAAAAGAATCATTTGGAAGATGTTTTAAAAATTCAGGGGTGAAATCTCCAGGGAAGAAATCTGTAGACTCCTTTCTTTGACTCTGCATTCCTTTGCAAATTACTTAGTGCATGTTCAGCACACTCTGAACAGACGTAAATATTTTCTAGGGGAGATTTAAAACAGCTACAGAGGGAATGTTACCTTTAAATAGACATGGAAAACTAATGTTGCTGTACTAAAAAATAAATAAATTTACTGCAGGGGCCTTACCCACAAGGAGATAAATTATTCTAAGTCCTACTGGAACAAAAGTTGCAAGATGGGAAAATTATATTGCAGTAAGTCAGCTATCCAGAAAAATGAGTGGAGAAAATCATAGCATTAACAGCACAGCATAAACTGTATAGCATATATTGTATGTACAGCAATAAGTACAGCATAAATTAAAATCCCCCAGTCTTCATACACATGGAAATTTCTGTTTGGAACCACTAGGCAGGGAGATATATATAACCCTAAAGAATCATCTATGCCTGGAACATAACAATGGGTTAAAAATAACAGGCTTATTGGGTTGGAAAGTTACAGGTGTTCATAACAGCTACAGTATTTTATTTCCTAGACAATTTTATGGAACCAGACAAAAAAAAGAAAAAACCTTCTGAAAGTTCAGAATATCACCTTTTTCATTTTCTATTAGTGTGCTAGCTTCACTGGAAATAAACATGTTCCCCTTTTGCAGGATCTTCCTGTTAGTAACAGTTGCACATAAATAAAGTTTTCTAAACAAACATCTTATCTTTTTATGGAAGGAAGTCCATTAATAAGGAATTGACGTCCTTCCCTGAAAAAAAAGATCAGTGCTAATTCTTTCCCATAAACTAAAGAAATAATCTTACACCCTGAGATTTTTTACTTTATTTTCACAGCAAACTGGTTTGTCTGCACGTAGATAAAATGGAACTGTTTGGGTGTTCTTATAAACAGTATCTCTGTGGTTACCTTGCCCCATAATACTGAATAATTAATTTCTTCCCTCAGTTTTTGATTGCTTCATGAAACTTGTGCTTTATTCCAATTCTACTCCATTCCTGTTAAAACTACATGGCAGTCTTTGAGCAACTTTCAGTCTGGGAGCTTCAGAAACACACCATAACTCTCTACCGTTTTGACCTATGCCATCATTTTGAGAAAGATGTCCTTTACTCAATAAATGCAGTCAAATATACTCTAGCACCTCTACTGTGGTCTTCACTGACTTTATCAGCTACACAGGACATTTCTTTTGTCCAAAATGAACTTTGTTATGGAAAATCCTCTGACACAACCTTCATCTTCTTCCCTTCTTCAACATAGCTTTTCCTTCACACTAAGAGAATTCGAAGTTGCTACTGTACTGTATACTACTTGCAAAAAATAAAATATATACTTTTCTTCCAATGGCTTCAGAAAGCCAGCATTTTATTCTATTTGCAAAAATGCTGAAAATAAAAACGTTAATATGTATGTAAGAGAGTTTAGATTAGCAGTGTTAGTGTGCACCACAATTTAAAATCTCAATTCCATACTGCAGGGAGATCAGCCAAAGAGAATGGCTGAATAATGTAGTCTGTGATTACCATACTTGTATAAACTTAGGAGTTATAATGCCATAGTACTTTTGTATGAAAAGACTTATTTATCTTAAACACCTTAAATCTTTATCTCTGGAGGATGCAAGAAACCTCGTGAAAATATTTACATAGGAATTTCAAAAGGAAATTTTAAGAAAAAAGTGCAGAAATGTAGCAAGAAAAACACTGTCCACTTCAGCTGTGTCTATAAATGAGTGCTATTGCAAAGGCATCTATTCCAATTTTGAAAGACGAAACCCTGCTATTTTCCAGCACTAAGAACAGGAAAATAAAAATCCACAATCCTTTAACAAGAGTGTGCATCAACTTTTCTCACACAATGCTTCACTTGAGAAGGCATCTAACATGTCTTAACACAAATAAGAGAGTGACAGGGAGTGAGACTGAGCATCAGGTTCCTCCTGCTCTTCCTTTACAGTGAACTCAAAGATTCCTTTCTGACTCCATTTTGCATTAGTACAGTTTGCTTTCCAGAGATCAGTCTGCTGTAGAGGTGACAAGCCCTACGCAGATAAGAGTCAGTCCACATTACACAGCTTTGATGATATTGGTTCTTTGCATTCTTCTTTGGCATCCATATATAGCTTTGCACACTGATTTCTACAGTTTACATTTAGACAGTAATACTATTAGTTGCTGGTGGAACCAGAAGACTTCATGTGCTTGTGCAGGTTTAGTAACACACACCTGAGTGTCACTATAAAAGCAAGAGCAATTTCCTCTTCCTTTAGCTCTATTCTTTTCAAAGGTTTAGGTTCCTCAGAAAGGTTTCCCCCCACTTCTGTTTAATTCTCAATAATGTACTGCGGAACAGTGACCTTTTGTAAAAGCAAAACCAGAGCACTGCTTTAAAAGGTCACATGGCTCAACTCAGAAAACAGAGCAGATATGCTGGTATCCCATGGTAGCACTGGAAACAGGGATACAGGCGATAGCCTGACATGTATCTGGACAAAACAGTATGCTGAAGGTTTTCGTCTCTCATTAGAACTTTCACCTGTTCTCCAGGACTGCCCTGGCCCGTAAGGATACCTAGTCACCTTATACAGTTTCCAGCTTTTCTGCCTTACTTTTTCTTTATCCTCCTTCTCTTAGCATAATGCTTCATAAAACTTTTCTGACTTAGAATGATTCTTGACATGGGAGAAAGCTCAGGGTAGTCTCAAGAGAGCTCAGCGAATGTGTACAAAACACTAAGACTTTTGATAATTTTATCTTATAAGATGGAGTTTTGGTTAGCTGTAGCTAATGGCTACCCAAAATACCCGTGAATGGCTTTAGGACTGCTGAATGAACTGATGGTACCCAGCACACCAAACAAAGGAGCTCATTCAGTGGTGGCACTGTTACCTGTGCTGCTGTCCTTTCTTGTGCCCTCACCTCCTCGTTCGGCAATACTGGTGTTGCAACTGGTGGAGGAGGTGCTCTGCGCTTCTTCACTTCTGGGTTTGCTGTCATTCCAGAGACGTTACCAAGGGACAGTGATGAACCCAGGCTACTGGAACGAGAATTCACCGAAGGGGAATTTGGTGCTGTGGAAAAACCCTGTAAAAGGATTAACATCTTGGATTAAAATCACTCTTTAAAAACAATGGGAAAGAAAGAAGAAAAACAAGACACATCTGGTTACCGTTTAAACAATGATATGAATAATCATGTACGTTCCTCTGCCAAACCTGCTGAATTGCAAACTCTAACTTTTGGAAACTTCCAAAGGTCAACTGGAACAAAGCTTACAGGCAGTATTAATAAGACAGGAGGCATGATAAACACCTACTGCGGTTTAACAGTAGTATTGATGGGAACATTGCTGCTGCTTGCTATTTAAAATATAAAGTTCACATCAAGACACATAATTACAGTCATCCAAATGCATTTGCAGTTGCATTTAAATTACAAGTGTTACACATTTCGGAAGCAAGGTTTACTCTTAAAAACGAGAACACTATATTAATAAAATGCTGTCAGTGTCTCAGGCTTGTCTATTTTATTATCAATCTGCCTGATTTACCTGAGTCTTCTCTGCAGATTTACATAAGAGAAAATCTGCTACCATTAAACTATTTCCAATTTACATGCATAATGAAGCATAATCTCTTATAACCTACTGAAAACAACTATTTAACTTGGTGAAAAGAAGTCCTACTGACAGGCACCACTCTGGATTCTAACAGACCCAGATGAAAGGAGAAACAGAAAACTATTTCAGTAATTCCTTACTGTTAAAAATTACTTTAGTCCTTGAAATCTTAAATCAATGGGAAAATTTTAACAGATTTCAGAATCTTAATACATTTTTATATTAATACACAAACAGAAACATATGCAGTCACATAGCAGCAAATCTACAAACACGAAATATTAGAACAAGGATTGCTTGAAAATGAGCTTTTTAACTTTAGTTTTTACTCTTAAATTCAATAATTTTTTTTTAAATTCTGCTAATAAAAACCTTGCAAAAACTTTTCCCTCAAAATCTGAGTCACCTTCTTCTTTTTTTAATTAAGAGAACCTTCCATATTAAATTGAAGATTTTACTTTTTAATTAAGTTATTTGACTGTAACTTCTTCCCAGAAATATCTTCTGTGGAATCACCACTGATATCACTTCACCATGACCTGGAGCTGAATAGCTGTTCTGGAAACGTAGGCTGATGAGCATGGTTGATAATGCTGTTCTTATCACAACAGAACATGCTACCACACTTGCAAAACTCTCCCATCAAGGACATAAAGCTCTCTGGTGGAATTTTGTCCAAAACCACAGAATACATACTGGCAGGAAACTGAAGGCCACCCCAAATGCCATTACATTAAAAAAAAAAAGATAATTTCTTTCCACAAGTGCCAAGTGCAAGCTCAGGTAAAAATTAAAAACACAGGGCAGCAAGCTTAAAAACACAATTCATTTCATTTTAGGACCATTGAGGAAGCACTGATAAAGCATAAAGAGCTAAAAAATAGAGCAATGCAAAAAAAAATATATAATACAGGCTCCTTTACTGCCTAAAAAAAAATATATAATACAGGCTCCTTTACTGCCTGGTAGAGTTCCATGTTCTGTAGATTCCTGTGAAAGCAACTGAAATGCAAACAGAATCATGCCTTGTCCCGCATTGACTGTGCATGTGATACCAATTACTGACTTAGATGCCTTTGTTAACTTTTATGTTGCACACTGCACAGCACACTTCATCTTAGAATAGTGTATTTAGCACAAGTGGGGCATGATACCGGTCTTCTCTGACTGAAAGCAGTGTTTGCCACATCTTTCTCATCACCAGTTTCTCTGAACTGAATGGCATCAATAGCATCTTTACCCTTCTAGCAAATGAAGAAAAAGGTTTGAAGTAGAAGGTAGTGTTTAAAAGATTAGGCATAATCTTATAAAGAAATAGTCTTGTCTTGGCCCTGTACCTTGGGCAGTGGAAAAAATAATGATCTCATCTGTAGGCTACAAGTTTTACATCATTATCAGTGCATATTGTACAAGGTCCTATCAAATAAAGTTTGTTTATTCCTACAGAAATGACAGGGTTCACAGAGTGAAATAAAATGTAGTTTCCTCTTTTCACACATTTATAAAACAACTGAACAATTTCCAAGTGGATTCTGCAGGTATGCTTTAGTGACTGTAATAATTCTTTAGCCTTCTGGATAAAAGGGTTGAAAAATTTTAGACAAAGATATACGAAAATAATACAAAAGCCGTAAGACTTCCCTCCTAGCACTACAAATACAGGGTACTCGTAAGAAAATAGGCCATAACTAGTTTTTAATGAATATTCAATTCTATCTTAAGATCTTATGGCTGAAGAACTATCAGAATCCTTTTCCAAGCTACAGGTCATTGTGAAGGAATACACTGAATAACAACTGAACAGTTTAAAGCTGGTTTGTTCTGTTTTTAAGCTTGGATTTTCTAACAGAAGATACAGGGGGGGGAAAGGTAATACTTTCATGACACTGTAAGTAGTTTACAATAAAAAGACTTTAATGATAGAAAAAATCAACAACCTTGCAAATTCATCTACGTTTTCTTTTCCAAGTCAAACTTTTTTATCAAGCCCATTATTCCCTTACTGAGCATTTCAAGAATGCTCATGCAAAGGCACTTGCCCTAAAATAAAAACTCGCCACAGCTTCTAGGGGAATGGAATGAGGACAATTTCGAACTAGTTTTGAAAGCCCTCTCATGCAGCAACAAGAGCTTTGCCTAACTAGAGGCAGCCCTTCCAACTCTCCCATGTGTGTAGTCCTTTTCATTAGCTTCAAGAGAAAAAAAACAATCCTGGACACAAAACACTGACACAAGTGGGTTTGGCATGACTCGTCTTTTGTTTTAAAACTAATACAGAGAGACAACACCTAACCCAGCTTTTATATTTTATGTTGGGTTAGATGCAATGCAGTTTCTTTTCAAATCACACGATTTTGGAGGTTTATTTTTCAGGCAGTTTAGCAAGGCAACTATTAAGAGCATACAACATTAATCAAGCAAAATTGCAGGGACATGATATGCACATGCCAAATACTCCAACCATCTCTCATTTCTTGTTTTTCTGATTTGTTATCAAAGAACCAATTGAATTACTCAAATTACAGCAGTGTAAGTGAGGAAAGCCAAGCTCAGGAACTGCAGCCAATGTTGCTGGCTAAAAAAAGTCGGCCCTAATCCTCTGTTTCATTTGACAAACAGGTTAGCACGAATACTCTGCTAAGAATCCAAATCAGCTCACAGAATCCATGTGTTTCGTAAGAAAAGCAAACCAAAGAAAGGAAAAAAAAAAAAAAAAAAAAAGAAGAATCAATTAATAAAAAGAAAATTCATGTAAGCTAATTATACAGATGGGTTTCAAAAATGTCTCCCAAACTGCAAAATCACAGTCTTTGTTAAGCCACTAGTGTTCAAGCACTTTTCTAGCAGTTCAAACAGCAATTAATTAATGCACACTAGCAAGAAAAAGAAACAGTTTGGTTTGGGGTTGTTTTTCCCCCTGAGTTAAAGCAAACCCAACACAAAACCAGATAGATCAATATAGGTCAGCAGTCAGGTTAGACACTAGCTGAGCAAGGGTTTGGAATATATACTGAAACACAACCACGGATAAGAGTCCATTTCAATTCCATGAAGTAGATATTGGAAGCAGGTAAGAAAGAACTGCTGCACCTACCTATGGTGCCATCAGGTTTCATCACTGTTGCATGTTAATTTTTCCAGCTGTTTTTTTCCCTCTCATTAGACTTCTGAAATGCAAGGAACTTCCTTTCTTTTTCCTAACATACCAGGTGTTTTCTTTGAGGTTCAGCAATTTAATTTTAAGATTGTTTTCCTACTAGTTCTTCTGATTGAAATTTAGCTTTCAAAGACATTGTTGAAGGGCAAATAGGGACTGCTAAAAACACAGACTTATGAAGGCTAAGAGTAACCTAGTGAGGCATACCACTCCCATTTTCAAAAGACAGCAAGCAGTCGGCTTTGTACAAGACTTCTAAAGTCCCATAGCCTGCTGAACTCAACACAAGATAGATTAAGAGCCGAAAGCTGAGGCCAGCCTCTGTTCCAAGGTTGTCAACGTAGAATGCAATTGTAAAATATCTTTTCCAAACTACCTCTTGAAAACAAGAATAAACAGAAGTTCTGGTACCTTATGGATACTTCAAAATTTTTACAGTCATACATAAATAAAGGTAAGATTAAATCTATTAAAGATTAATCTATTAAAATATAACTGTACTGCTGTGAGAATTCTATTTTACAAAAACAGATGTGTATAAAAATGGAAATCAGCTTATGATTGTTTTTAAAAGGTGTCCCTTAACTTTCTTACCCAAAGCCCTGTTATTAGCATTTCCTTGATTTTCTGATGACACTAAGTGGCATTTAAAGGTCAGCAAGGAAGAGACTGCAGATTGCCTGTGAGAGTGATTTGACTTCCCTTTCCCTGTTCACACCGGTCAACAAAAATTTTTCAAAATGTCAAGTTCTTTTCTTGGGAGGTTGCTACAGTCAAGCCATTCTTCCGCAGCGCTTAGCCAAAACTCACATATTTGAGCTCCCAGTCCTGTTATGCAACTTCCTTCTCAGAAGTTTTTAAATCAGAAGTAATCAATTGAGCTGTTTTTAAGCACTCAAAGTACCAGATGTATCAGCAAAAAGTAAGGGTTTTATCTTTTCCAAAACAGAGACAAAAAATGAAAGTATCATAAAGGATATAATTTTTTTGCAAGTGTACCATGGATAAATATAAAAGGTAAGATTTACAGCAGGCAAACAAATCCATCTACTCAGTGACAGCAAGAATATTTACGCCTGTTGGACATTTAAACTCCATTAATGCAAACTTTTATTGATTACCTGAATGACACTACAAGTTTACAAGATTACAACTGGCCATATAAAATGTCAGACAGGTTATGCCAGACCTACTGCACAAATTGAACTTAGAGGCTGCTTTCCCTGACATGACACTGATATTACTTACACTAGTACTAAAACTGACAACACTGAAACTGAATTAATCCAAGCTCCTGCTTCAAAAGTAAAGCATTATACTGCAGTCATGAGACTGCTAGGAGACACAGCTAAAAAGACCCAACAAAACCAAACAAAAAAATTGTGACTACTCAGATTTTCCTTTCTAACCAGCCACATTGAATACAGTTTGTCTTTTATGTATTCCCTGAAGCACTTGTGCTGACAGTCTACAGTCAGAAGGAAAAAGAAGTTAACCTTTTCCTGTTCTGAACTGAAAAAAAACCCGGTATTTTTATGCAATTTGCTTTATGTTGCTTTATTGCCTCATTGCATCTTGCTATTGGTAGGAAATTTTCTGCTCACACATCACAATAATAAAAGAGAAGCAACTATTTCATTCCCACAACAGTTATTTACACAGGCTGTACTGTGTTGATTTTATATGGCTGGCAAGTAGGCTCTCAAGTTTTTACTGTGAAAGTTTTGAGTTATACTTTGAAGTCTGTACAACTATTGCTACCTTACACTTGCATGAGTCCATCAGAGCATCTAGATAGGTCCAGATCTTGTGGTCAGGGCCCATTTGGTAGACACCAGAATTTACACAGACAGAATCAGAAATGTCTGAGAACATTCTGTCTCCTGTGCCCCTGCCAGTTCTCCCTCAGTGTGGCTGACCACATTCCTCTTGTGTTAGTACTGAGTTTTGCGATCAGAAATCCTAGCAGTGCCAGGTACAAGGCGGTCACCTCCCAAACAAAATTATCTCTTTTATCTCCCAGTGCTAAAGTGACCAATCTGTCACCACAGTGGCTACTAAAATCTTTCTATGACACAGGTTCACACCATCTGCAATTATGCTGTTTTTCTTAACTGTCTTTATCATAATTTTTTTTTTTTCCTTTTACCTTAGCTATAATTTCCCTTCCTAGAAGCTTATCTGATTACTTCTTGTCTTCACTTAGGTAAGCTCATGTGATGAAAAGTATCTTTACAGCTAGGAGTACAGCCTTGATTTCCAGCTCCAACTCATTTATGTTCACTTTGCTAATCCTGTGGTGTCCAATTTCTTTTTCCATTAGAAAAGCTGAAAGAAGAACCACCCAAGGAAGGAAACTAGAAAAATGGAAGCCTCCAGGAAAAGGGCTTTCCAAAATACACCATGGGACTGAGATTCACTGTGAATTTCTCAGCAGGAAACAAGTGTGGGTATTAACTCTGGCCCCTTACACTACACTGAGGACAATGAGGGTGTGCAACCAAAGAGAGCTTCCAAGAACTTCCTTTAGTTTTTGTTATACTTCTTGTGAGTATATATATAAAAGAAGTGAAGCAATATTCAAAACTTATTTTCCAGTTAAAAATCACATGGATACTGAATGAATATCCATGCAAAACCCATAAGTAAGCTGCTTACCTTTTTTACGAACTGTCAAATATTTTATTTTGAAGTTTAGGAATATAAACATTTTACTCAAATCAAATTAGGAGGTTAGAAAACATGGGTTGGGAATACATGAATCCCAGCTAAACATAAACATGTCTGTAAACTCCTGCAAATATAACAAAACAGATGCAGTAAGACCAACTGTAGATGTTATTATCAGTATCACCCACCAGTACCAGCTCCCTCAGTATTCTGCCAGTCTGAGGTCACAAATTTAATCTGAGTTCTCCAAGAGTGAAGAAAGTACCACAGCACATAGAAAGCAGTGGAATATGAGTCTAGGAATTCCACAATGTGTATTAATCAAGCAACTCAGAGATTGTCAAATCAGTCATATTTTTTCAAGATTTTATGACAGATGTGATTCCTCAATGACTTGAGAATTGAAGCTTTTGAATCACTTCTGGTGATTTAAAATCAATGCATTTCCTCCAAATAAATTCTTCTGTTTCCTGTTTCACTCTTCAGATTTTCTCAAGTCTGAATAACCTTCATGCTTAATAAAATATTTGTCTATTACTGCTACCCAAATTCATTCATGTCAATCTGAAGACGTCAATCAGTATCAAGACAAATGGACGTAATAATTTCTTTCATTGCAGCAATACATGCAGAAAAGGGAAGAAAAGATATCTTGATTTACATCTGTGTCTTTGTATTACCTCTTCTGTAAGTGACAGTGTGTTTCAAACAAATTCATATTTTTTAAAAAAGTAGCATCCCAACAGAATCAGCAAAACATAATGTTTCTTTACAGAAGAGGGTAGCCATGTTTCAACAGCTCAGAGGGAGCAGGCAGAATGCTGCCTGGTACTAATGGGAAGACCCAAGTGTATAAATGGGTGTTTGGAAGGCACACACACATAAATAATTTGCGTCCTCTCCTATCAGTCTGGACCCTGAACTCATTGCAGTAACCAGCAAGCTTGTATCCTGTGGATCCTGTGAATCATAGCTGAGGAAGTTGTTACAAAGAAGACAAACAATTTATTTGATTCAGAGCTGTTAGCATTGACAAGTCACTCTCAACTTGATGCAGTGAAAATACACTTACTACAAACCTTTCTTATGAATAATTGATTTAATTTCTGTCACTGTGTGTTCTGTGAAGGAAGAAAAAATTATTTTGCTGGAATCTGAGGATATCTAGCCACAAATGAAAGAAACTTAGGTTGTTAAACAATCTTTTCTGAACAAATGCAATCAGCAAAGCAAAGGTATGTTCAAAACATCAAACCTCAGCTCAAACACCACAAACTGACTTAATTTTACACTTAATATTCAGCTTTTCTCCACAGTCTCAATTTACAAAAATGCAGCTAAAGATGATGAGACACAAAATTGTTGGGATGTACTTCAACATTGGTATAAATACAATGACATCCATGAAATAGCCATAGGCTTCAGCATGTGTCCATTAGAGGTATCTTTGTAAGAAGATATACTAAAACCAGCATGTTTTTAAAAAAAGAGACGTCTGTCCAGTCCCTTAAAATGCCACTATATAGTGCCAGACACATCATAGAGAAATCATGGACATACATGCACAAGCTTTCAAAACATTCCAACCTACTTCATGTCCTTATTGTGCTCTGCAGCTGAGATCATCAGGCTGAGTAACAGTACACAAAGCATGTGGACCGTTTTTTAACTTTCTGGATGTGAGACGCATTTTAAATACCGCTAAAATGCAAATACTTCTGCTTTTGTTTTTTATATGCAAACCCTAGTGAGAAAAAAACATCCTTAACATGGCACAGAAAACATGTTGGGATCAAATGTTTCCATGCTCCTTGGCAGTTTAAAGGAAACATTGCTACCCATCACTCAGGTGGGAGGTAGGGAGTGCAGGCTGCAGGCACAATCTGAAGTGAATTCCAAAATCAAGCTGAACTGCGGGTGACAGTCTGGGATGCCACCAGATGCTTAGGGTAAGGTTTGTTTGAATTCCATACAAGTGCAAAATGATTTATCTTGACTTTCAGAAGTGTGTGGACAACTTTGTGTCTCACTTGATAGAATGTTCTCTTTTTTTCTCTTCCTTCTTTCTTTTAATATCATATTGGGAAAATACCAGAATCAATTTACATCTAAAATGCACCCTCTCAGGGCTGATTTACATCTTCCTGGCTAGACTGCTAAAAACTTATCTTCCACAAGTCCAACACTTTTTGTCACAATGCACTGTCAAAATATGTCAGCCTATAAAAAACCACTGTATTTTGAAAATAGATTTTTCATAACTGTCAAAAATACCAGTACATAAAGCCACTATGGGAAGAAATATTATTTTCAAAGATTCTCAGAAAGGAATATCTAACAAAAGATAGAGAGTCAGCAAATTCAGCTACTCACATAACTTTTTTTTTGATGGCTACGTGCTTGTAATGAGAGATGTGCAGGAAATCATAAACGAATTGGTGAATCATAAAAGGAAATAAGAAAAAAAACATGGAAAACATTACAAGTCTCTCTTTGGGTATTTGTCCAACTGGAACAAAAGCAGATATGAAAGAAGTAGGAAAGAACACATGAAGTGAGGACAGAAACACAAACACAGTAATTGTGGCAAAAAACAAAGTGAACATATTAACGAGATTTGACCAGAAAGTAAATCCTTGAAGAAACTCAAAGATGAAAGTCTGGAAAAGGAGAGGAGCAAAAAGCAGAAGAGTACAGTGAATGTAATGATAAGAGTACTGGCTTATATCCTGGGGAAGGAACAATGAATTAAGGAGACTGTGCAGGACCGAAATCATATTTTGTAAGAAAACTCCATGACTGGCCATACACTGGCCCAGAAAGATGGTGATGTTCATGTTCACTTGTCATGAAGACAGTGGGGGAAAGTCACATGAAAAGAACTCAAACCAGGAAAAATTTAGCACTGAAAGAAAAGGGGATTGATATATACAGATTTGTGAATTTGTAATAAGTATTTCTGTGGTAAGGATTTAATGCATACTAAGACATGGAATGAGACAAAATGGAAGAAAATAACAAAAGAAAAATTTTGAAACCTACAAGGAGAGGTCCAAAAGCCAATGACAGACCCCAATAGAAAAACACATTTTAAAGAAACCTGAAAAAAGAACTACAGAGGAAAATTCACATGGACTCCAAAATTCAATTCAATCCTAGTATAGAAAGAAGACAGAAAAATATTAAGTCGGAAGGAAAACAAGGAAAGAACATTAGAAAAGAGGTTATTTACATTTTGTCTTGGAAGGCCATTAGCAGATGTAGTGAGAGCAATCTTGGAAGGCTGAGGATGGAAAAAGTCACATTTTTGTAAGCTTGAAAAAGCTGGTTTCTCCTTTCACTTATACTTTTGCACTACATGAAAATAGATTAGCTCAATCCAATAATGTTGAACAACGAAGTCAAAAATCAAAATCTGTCTTTACTAATGGTCTGGCAACAGACTTCAGGAAACAGGGAGTTCAAAAGGTCAAAGACTGACAACAGAAAAAAAAAAAGACATTTTTCCACTGGTGTTAAGCATTCATCAATCACAAATAACCATAAAAAGGATCAGAAGTCTTGAGTAATTCATTGCAATATGAATTTATTTTCTCTAGAATTACTAATTCTTTTAAATCAATCAGCTGATGTTTCTGGTTCATGGAAGATAGGAGTTGTTACAACTGCAATATATGTCCTTCTGAAATTCAAAATATTTTAGAAATTATTGCAGAAGAAGTTCTTCTCAGCAAATTCTTTTAACATATAGAAACTATTAAAACACTAGAGTTGATCATCTTCAATATATTTTCATTGTAAATATGCCAATTTATACTGGAGGAGGAGATGGAAACTTTACATAAAACATACAATTTAAAAAATATCTGCTTTAATGTCTGCATAGTCAATTTTTATGGCGACCAGAATTATGAATGGAATCGTTCCTGGCATGAGGTTTTTGGGTGTGCATTTGTTTGGTTTTGGAGAAATAATTTCTGGGTTTTACTAAAAGTATTTTTATTCCAGTTGAATTAGAAAGTGTTTTCTCCACATTTTAATGGAAGTGTTGTCCTTACCCAAATTTTCCAGAGACAAGAAACATGAATGATCAATCCTCAAAACTTTCAGTGTCTGCTGAAATTCTGATACATATGACTATTAGCCTCTGAAAATCTCTACTTATTATACCTGTTGATGAATGAAAAAAAAAAATCTACTGAGATTCAAAGGCAAATTTTCACCAAGATCTGCAGAAGTTCTCTGAAGACAAAGGAGTTGTTCTGATTTACTCAAGCTCAGGGATCTGGCTTCTAGCTCCAGTCCTTATAATCCAATTCTGACACAAATGCTTTATTAACTTAGAATGCAGTCCTGCAACAACATTTCCCTTTGAAGTATGTAGTGACTGTAAGCGGCTAGCTAGAGGGAGACAAATACAATCACCCAACTGTCAAAGCAAATATTCAAAAAGGAAGCTTTACACTTTGCAATGATAAAACACTGCCAAAGATATTACTGAAAAACAATATAACCTCTGAACACCTTAAAACTTAAATTAGAAGAACAAATCAGCATTTGAACTCTGAAATTAGTGCAAATCTTAAAACAAATCCTAATTACAGAGTCGCTAAGAGGATTCTAACAACACAAATCAGAAGTCTGCAGCCACGAATTTTACTGTTTCAATTAGCTCTTTTGGATGTCTGGGTGTGCATGTGTGCATGTACATAACCTCTGTGCATACATACATGTGTCTACATACAAACACAGGGATGTATACACACACAGCTCATCACTTCAGCTAGCTCTTCCTGATACCTGCATGCGTGTTTGTGTCTGAATGTGCACATACTTACTACACACTGAGTACAATATGCTAAGTCTGAAGCCCTAAGGGTTGGCCTAAGCTAGATCCCTAATTCTCTGCATCTTTCATGCTTTCAAGAGTTTCAGGAGTTTCATGAGAACGTCTGACCGCAAACTACAGCAGTGAAGCAGACCAACCCTTTAACGAGATATGACAGCTTTCTGTAGAAGATAAAATCAAAAAACAAACTCACATCATGCTTACGGCTTGATGTTTGGGTACTGATGCCAACAAATCACTTTGAATTATAACAGCTGAATATTTAGTCCCAGATCAATTTCAGTGGTCAGGAGTGAAGAGGAGTCAGGAGGACATCATGTGAGAGTAGAGGAGTGAAGGGAAGGTTTAAAGACAACCCTCTCCTGCTGGACAATGGATAGAGCACATCCAGGTGTGGTACATAGTCATGTTCTGTTTCATAACACCTACAGATTTATACCTGCAGAAATTAAGCTTGTCTCATTAAACGAGGTGATCAATTTGGATAGAAAAATACATACGTTTACACTTTGAAGAAGTCAAGTGAATTAATTTCAGGATCTGAATCTTCCAGGACCATGAAATTCAAATCCAAGCTTCCTCTTCATCCTGAACGATGCTCCAAAGACTATTCTCTTTGGAGAATAACCAATACCCTGATCATGCTGGCAAAAATCATGCAAGCTCATTAACTCGGTTCAGAGGAACAGGCTAAGAATAAAGAAGCAGACCCTCCCTTTGAATTTTCTTTGAAGTAATGCTTACACTATTTTAGTATCCTTGGCCTTTAATTCTTTTCCTCTTGTGAGCATTCATTGCTATTCTTTCAACTCTAACTTTGTCTAGACCACTCTACCTTCTAAATAAAAGTGAAGTGATAATATAGGATACCGCAAAGGGACTGGAAGTACAGCTGTGCTGGAGACAAGGCTACTTCAGCCTTTTCCCACTTTGTATATACATATATATGAATTCATGATGTTATCTTCCATTGCAGTATACTGTAGCCTGCAAAGTTTCTCCAAGTCAAAAAAATAAGTAGTATATCCTTAGGAAACCAGAGCTTGACTTGTGAATGTTTATTATTCCCAAGAAACTAATTTTCCCACTGTGTATAGCCTTGTTTCTTTGTGAATTTAGTGTGAAATACTAAGAAATCACATCTGTCCAATCTGTTTATTTCCACAGACTGGCGTACTCCAATTCACTGGAGTGAACTCCCCACTGTTCAGCTGTGGCAGAGACTCTTCATGCACAGTACCAAATCTAACTGACACAGAAGTTAAAAATCTGTGGAAATAGATACAACATATACCTACACTTGGACTTCAACTGGCACAATTACAGCTTAAACAGGGCAACCAGTGCTGGGAATTCTGCTCATTTGTGGGTATGCACTGCTTCAGATAACAAAGAAAAACCTGCTTTTGCAACAAATTATTGGTTGGTGAAAGCCACTCCCTTCCTTTGCCACTGTTTGCAATTCATCTTCTACAAGTCTTAACATGTTTACTTTGGGGTTTTCTCCTTCCCCAGAGAGAAAACGTTCTATAAATTAAGCAACTTCAAGGGGTTTATCTGCGTCAACTGTCCATCAAAAAGGAATGAAGGTCTTACGTTTTTAGAGATTACAGTGAAAGTGTCAGGAGACTTTTGAGAACCTGAAGCAGCACGAGAAAGAACAATTGTAAAATGGACTAGTAGCTAGCAACTCATAAAGGACATGGTCCAAAGCCAGTTAAAACCAGTAGGAATTTTTCCACTGGCTCTAGTGAGTTCTGCATCAAGTCTCCAATGGTCAATCTAACTGTATGATGCCGAAAGACAATAATACTCTAAACTATGCTACCACTGTCATTTCTCCAGGAAAACTTTTTCTTCAGTATACTTTCAAGCTCAGTGAAAATCATAACAATGTCAGCACAGAAAGCTCTGATTTTTTAAAAAAACAATTTGGTTCCAGATATCCATACTTTAATCTCTTCTGTTTAAGAAATGAAGAAAGTAAAAGAGCTCCAACAAAACACATGTGAGCTGGATCCCAACAAATAGGCAAGGAGTTGTTTTAAAAGCATGATCAATACAGATTAAAAACCAAAATCCAAAAAACCCAACGCATGATCAGATACCATACACTGATATATAGACTAGTTGTGTAACTAATTGGCAAGGGTTTAAAAAACCAATACACATGATGTTAAACAGCATATCAACATGTCTACAAAGTTAACAGGCCCTACACAACTTTCACCCTTAGCATGATGCTTTCTTTTGATGTAATATTCAGCCACAGGAAATTAAAAGTAGAACAACATATGAAGTTCACAATCAAAACCAAAAACGTGAAGTCCCAAAGCATTGCCTTTCCATTGATGGAGGATCAAGAGTTGTTGTTTTTGGTTTTTTTTTCCCTCCTAACTCAAACAGGTTATATAGAATATATTTTCCCAGCACCCTTTCTTTCCCCTCTTTTGGATGAGGTGAGAAGAAGGTGTCACAACTTTGGATACGCAAGTTGTTTTTCATTAAATACTAGTTAATAACTTTGTCTGACTTGTACAATTGCCAGTATTTTTAGTTGATATTGTCTTTCTGACCTGTAACCCTTAAACTAGAATGAGGACCTTGTTTAACATTTGTTAAATTTAGACAGCACCACTATCCACTATTACCCCCCTCCTAGTTCTGCTGCACTAATCTTCCATGCCAGCTGCTCAAATGTTTACATCTGAAGGGCTTTCTCTGTTTGTGCAGAAACAGTCTCTGCACAGTATCTCTCATTTGTACATTTGCCAGATTCAAGGCAAGAAAAGCCTCACTGCTGGAATTCTTGATTAATAAATAGTCTTAAATGTTTCTTCTTCCCTTCCCCCTTCTGTCAAATCCATTGCCATTAGGTTTTTACAAGGCAAACCTCCACAGTGCACTTTACTGACCTGACTCTTGTCCTATGCAAACAACTGTAAATCAGAACAAGCTCCATTTATAGTCAATGAAATCACACTATCTCTCTGCTGAAACTGGGAGAGACTGAAATCAAGATGTATACCTGAGCATTTTCTGGGATGGAAAGAAGAAAATAATACAATCAGAGAAGGTGGGTCTGGGGAATTTAACACTAACAACATAAATCTACTGGTAATCTCTCCATCTTGCTATGTCAGCGCACTTCAGAGACTGCCTACAGCTCATGACCTACACACCAGTCACATCTGGCGCACACCAGGTCACCGAGGTACTGAACCAGCAAAACACCTAAACAGGTGCTCGGTATGGCACTGAAAAAGTCAGTGGGGCCAATGCCTACAGCTACTCACCTATTTAAGAGCTCTGTAGGGCTACGTCTTGCTATTTGCCTTGATCTGCTTTCTCTTCTGCCCTTCCAGCTGACCACTTACAAAACCAGAAACATTTTCCTTAGTTTGCCCAAGTGTTTTGCGATCTGCTTAAAGATGCAATTGACATAAAAAAAATAATTTGAGAAAGTGGAATTGACTGATGGTATTACTACTTCATACTGCTGTAAAAGCCTGTAAAAAGACTGACCACTATTTGCCAGACTCTTTCCCTGCTTCAGTTTGCATCCCAAAATGTTTCTTAGAATTCAAATGAAGAATTAAACACTTTAAACAGAGTAACAGAAAAAGCAATGGCTGAAATTATTTGTAGTCCTTTCTGCTAAGTTCAAAGGGGAAGATCAGTATTGCAGCTGCATGTAAAAGACTTATAAAACCTAATTCGACAGCTCTCTATTAAAAAAAAAGAAGAAAGAATACGAAACAGCTACACAGACCTCAGGCTTTAGAAGGTCTCTTTTTTAGTGATGAACAACTGAGAAACACACACTGAGAAGCACACTCAGTGCTATACAGTCTTTGCTTCATACAGACAACTCTTTGAGTTAAAGGAGGACCTGTAAGGGCCACTAAGCCTCATGTAGGTTTGACTGCATGAGAGAACTAAGCCCTAAAGTTCACTTAGGAAAACTTCCCCATCAAAGTAAAATGCATTGTGTCCTGTCAGCAAGTGTTTTGCAAATCCTCCCTCACCTGCCATAAGATGTTATTGAGACATATGGTTTCACACGCTACCAAGCAGCTCAGTTTTGCCAACGAACAATAATGCACAGAACAAATATGTGTGGAAATCATGAGATCATCTAATTAAAAGAAATGTTTTTGTATGCCACTACTTTTAATGAAATCGAGTCTTCACTGTCCACAGAAGAGGCTGGAAAGAAACCAAATCCTATTAGCACTCATGCCTCAGAAATTGTTTGCAAAAGAAAAGAAATTATACCTTAACTGGTGTTGAAAATTTTTGCTGTATCTAAAATCTACATATGCTAATAGGATATTTAGACTAATACAATGAATCTATGGTTACATGGGATTCAGATTATGCCACTATAAAAACAGGTTTTACTGTCTAAAAAATTTCCATTGTATATTAGAAATATGGAATCAATGACATTCTATTGGCCATTTCTGATTTCATCCAGTAAAGGGCATTGGCATAAATACACAATAATCCTTTCACTACACTAGTTACCACTGGAAAGCCTGACAAGAAATATTTTGGATATCTATCATTAAATCAAAAAGAAATGTACTTTTCAGTAGCATAAATAATTTCCTAATTCTCATGCCATCCGAAACTTAAGCAAAAAAGCATTTTATCTACACAGAAGTATGTGAAAGACTTTTTTAAGGAACTGCATCTCTGCTTATCCAATTGTGAAAAGCCTGATCTTGGTATAAACTTTTCTTTAAAGGTGGTATTTTCCACAACACTGCATGCTTGCCACTAAGAACAATATGCTGAATGTGTTATGACCAAATGTGAATTACAAGGCTATTATAGACTATTAAGGGGTTCTGGTAATATTAATTACCAAGAAAGCAAAGCCTGAGTGGTTGACATGTCACTAGAAAAATCTCAAATGGAATTTGAGTTTCTCTTTGGGTATTTTTTAATGTGCTTTTATTAATGCAAATTAAAAGCCATTGGTCTTATTAGCTGCTGCTTTATTCTATTTTTTTTCCAGTGAGTTAACTTCAGAACTTTTCAGTGAAATCAGTAACAAAAGATGAATCAGACATAAAAGGATTTGGGTGGTTAAGGGCGTGTCACCAGGTCTTAATTAAACATCCGAAGGAGATATCTGAGCCAACTTATGCCAGACTGACTAGGTACATCACGGTGTGGAGAATGATGCCATACAGCCTAGGACTGAAATTGCCACACGCAAGCCTAACTTAGTGTGCTCCTGTTAGGTTATGCCTCCCTAAATCACAATGGTTTGTGCTTTCCCATCAATAAGACTGACTAAGTATTCCTCTGATGTGCTTACCTCCATTTTGGTGCCTGAATTCTGCTTCTGGGCATGCTGAGCATAAAAACTGCGGAGAAACCACGCTTCTAACCTCCTGCCTAAATTCCAACAGGATCCATAAAACGTGCAAATCTCCTTCTTTGTCAGCCAAGGGGCCTGATCCAATAGGTGTGTCTAAAGCACAACTAAGCAACTGGGCTTCACAAAAATCCAACTGCCTGAAAATGCAGCTATGGCATTTACCTCTTGTCCTGTCCAAACCCCTGCCCCAAGTTCAGTGATACAATAAGAGTATGGTAAATCCAGGTCCAAAATCATTGTCTAGTTGAGAAAAAACAAACTTTCCCCTCTTGTGAGGAGAGCAAGACCATTCTCTGTTCAAGGACAGTAACATGAGTTTAGCTAAAAAGAGACTGAGATTAGGGCATTCATCTGGGCAGGAAGCCATTTGGCTCCTCCAGTTCTAGTTTTAGTGACTACTTACTTGCTGGATGTAATATCTGCTTAGCATAAAACACAGAAAAACATCTCTGGCGCTGGCACTGGAACCCAGAGCTGCCACCGCACTTAAGTTATTTCATTACTGGTGTGAATAGTTAAGCTTGCTCTTGCTCTCTGAGTCACTGAGTATTTGGGTATTTTTACAAAAGGGTGCTTCCCACATCAAGAATACCTCACAGCTTTGTTCCAGGCAGTCGCCAGCCCAGCAAGTATTTTGTTTTTTGGTTTTTTTTTCACAAAGGAGGAAACAATTCTCTGATGCTGATATCTCTAAAGGCAAAAAAGAGAACTTAGTTCACTCACATTTTGGGTAACAGTGGTAGGTGGTAATGCTCTAGAGTAAAAGCTTTAAATACCTGAATCTAATAGCTGATTCGAGTTTTGAATCTTGAGCAGAGGCAGGTAACAGACACAGATGGGCAGAGTTTAACATGCATCTCCTGCTGTGAAGATTTCAGTGGATTCACAACTTGGGAAATCTGACTCTCGGCTGCTTAGATTCAGAGTCCAGACGCCCACATTGTCAGGCATTTAAAACAGGCGCTGCCAGGCATAGTTGTACCCAATTCCTTTTGTAGATATGACCCTACTCAAGCCCTTTTGATTTGACTTAATCCTTTTCTCTGTGTTCACCTAAGAACATTTCTTAATAATATTTCCTTCAAAATGTCCCGCTAAAACCACTGCAGGAACTGAAGATTACGAGTTATCTTTTTAAAAGCAACAACTTGAATACCATGAGTTGTAATGATTTAACTCTGAAACATGCAGTTCTAAATAAAGATACAGGTTCTGGTAACCACTGACTACCTGATAATATTTTTTTAAACAATAAAACCTTCATGGTCACAAAACAGAAGCTTAAATGTGACTTCTACAAACCTAACACTCAGAAGTCAAATGAAGGGAAGTCCACCCTTAATGATTTCTTTTCAAATCTCATGATCTTAAGCCACTTCTGTGTGGTGAGGGCAAGAGCTGACAAGTGATTTTTGAATGCATGAAGTTGGCAAGTACAAGCTAAGCAGCACAGACAGAACAGGGGTCAGCCGACATGTCTCTTCACCAGATACTGTTTTTAATAGCTTGTAACTTCACCATGCTTTAACTACGGATGCTGAGACTTTCCATTCCAGGTGTCTGCCTCAGGCTATTTTTTTTTTTTTTTTTTTAGCCAGAGCAGTTCAGCTGGTTCTGAGACGATTTTTTTTTCCCCGCACTAACTCCAACGACCTTTTCTTTGAAGAGGTCTAGCAACACCACATTTTGGAGCAAAAAGTTGAAGTCTGTTGGTGGCAGGCAGCCACTATTTCAAACTCTTGCCCTCTGCTATCACACACTGTAGGAAATATCTAAACATACTATATGACACAAAACCATCTATGATTCACATGAGTGAAGACAGTTAATATCCTGTAAGTGCACACCACTAAAGGAGGTGGGTACAGCTGCATCTCTTCAGCAGCCATAGTCTGGCTGAAAGGCACCTCCATGGTCCACTTAATCTGCTTAAACTCTGCTCAATAAAGGCAGAATAAAGTATGTATAGCTCATCCTCTAGACATTTTTGGAAGTCTTGCAGATTAGGTGATGATAAGGATTTCACAGTCATTTTAATAGCCTGCTCCCCTGTGAAATTTACATGCAGTCAAATTTTTCTCCCTCTCATGCCCAAGCTAAATTTCTATTGCTATATATAAGACACATTGCTTCCTGTCCTGCCCTCAATAGAAGAGGACAAATAAAGTTGATCACTGGCATCTTTACTACCTATTGAAATTCTCTCAATGCCAGCCTAAATCATGGGTAAGCCTCTTCTCTTACCAAAGCAAGTTAACAGTAATGCTTTTTTTTCCCCACAGTGTATCACATGCTATGAAAATGAAACTACAACTCTACTGTGATGGTGAACCTTATCCTGAGATATATGGTATTTAATAGATCTCTTTTTCTTCTAATTATGTGAAGATGCACAAATGAAAATATTTATAACTATATTTTCCCTAGTGACATCCTCTGGCATCTAACTACTGGCTTACAGGTGCCCTTTAATGAAACACTGGGGGGGAACAGACCTGTCTGCTGGAGTATTTAGACAATTTTCCATACTCAGTTTGTTTAATTTTACATTTTGCAAACAAAATCACGCTAAGCAAAATTATTTCAAGGTCAGATCACAACCTACATCTCAGACAGTGCACTTAGATAGCTCTAACTGTATAAAATGCAACATAATTATCCCAGGATTTGTCCCTGCTAATAACAAATAAACACACCCTAAGAATCATCAGGAGACCAAGCAGGGAGAACAAGAAACTGGGAATTTAAAGCAAATGTGCTTGTCAAACAAAAGAAAATATTAAAAGTGGATGGCTGTTAACTTCCGTTTAGATGACATGGGCAGTATTCTCATTCGTATTGCCCTAAACAGTACCTGCCTATGTGACACGAAATCCTTGACAGAAAAGGATATTACCTGATCACCTGGAACCTGACATGGTTGAAGAGAAATAACATTCACCTAACTGTACCTGATCTTTCTTTCCACCTATTTGGCACTGAGAAAGTGCACCATGAATGGTGTAACTCCTGCCATCAATGAGCGCATAAAAGTTACGGTTACAGTACAAAGCTCTGAAAAGGTAAATCATATATGTTTTTAAAGCCTTTATGTGGAAAAAAGTTGTTGCTATCACTTAAGAAGTGATTGTCAAGATTATTAATGCACCAAGATTCTTGATGACTTTTATCAAATATTAGCACAGTACTTTTCTTCTGGAGCACAGTCTTGCAATTATACAGGTACTATGAAATAAAAATAAAAACAAAATCCCCCACACATATCCTAAACACATCTGATAATTGTTTGGTATTTTAAATGACATGTTTGCTTTCCTCTTGCAGTTTTGCATATGAACATATATAATAATAGCAAAACAGACTCATTAAGCAGAGAACTACTGGACTATCTAATTCATTTAATGAATTGATTCTATTATGGGCAAAACCTACATTCTGACATACACTGAAGCCTAGGTATTTTAAAAATGGTGCTGATGAAGTGCTGATGAAAATCCTCCAACATTGTACTGCTGAAGCCCTGTTTGAACTAGAGAAACCTTGTGTGATAAGACTTTGTGCTGAAGTTTCAAAACCTCTGATAAGTGTTCCTGGCTGTACTTCTAAATATTTTTTCCCAAGCTGATATAGTACATAAACAAAGTCCACATCAGAGCTACACATCGTTCAGCACTTGGGATGTGTTTTTTCACTCTTGATTTATGAAAACACAAAGACCCCAAAAACAAAACCAGCTAATTTTAGTACTGTGCTCCAAATACTGTGTTTTATCTTGATCAACTGTTTATATGAGGACAGTGACACCAAGCGGCAGAGAGGACTGAAGATCCCTTTTGTTTCCAGCTGTTCCGAACTCCAGCTCTGACAGTCTGCCTTCGGCACAGAAAAAGCTGAATACAGCTAACTGTGCTACAACTTCCAACTGCTTTATCTGTGTGTAGTCTATTTCAATAGTATTTGATTTGTGGAAAGTTAACCTGGATATAAAACTTAACTGCTTAGCAGAAAACAGATTTCTTTTTCTTCCCAGATTAAGGGAAAGGATTTCTGCTTCATTTACAATACACTGTTGGATTTTGCGTCCTTTACTGGTGTGTGGTGTAATGAACTGCTGCACTTTGAGGATTTGCATGGAGAAGTCTTTTCCTGCATTTCTACACCCTCTCTCTAAGCTGTTAACAAATTCTTTTCACCTTTATTTTGCTGATACTGTGAAAAAATATCCTTTTACCTCAAGCATAAGTGTTGACTTTGCCATCTTGACTTTGAAAATCTGCTTCTTCATCAACAACTCAAAGTATTTTTAGAGGCATTAATAATTCCAATAATAATTAGATAAACATGGCATTGAGAATGGTTGGGTGGTTAAAAAGCGAACATAAATTGAGCTTGAATAAACACGTGTCTCTTATCTCTTACACTTTTATTCTATTACTTCATATTGCCCAGTCTGAACAAAGAAACAAACCAACTCCAAATCAATACCCAGAACAGATTAATTACTTGTTTTTCTCTACAATTCAGTGCACATCACTACCATGTAATAGTGAGAAAAGGATTTCAACTAAGCATATTAAAGTTCATGTCTTAACTTTGGTAGTACTTCACAAGTTAACTATTTCTTTACAGGCAAGAAAAATTTTATTGATCCAGTCAGTGTAAGTCCTGGTACTGTACCAAAAGCAATGGTGAGATATTTTTCTTTCAGAAATAAAACTGAAACACCCTTTGGTTCCCACACAGCAAAAGCAAAATACTTTCAGATGACCCAAAACAGTACTAGAAAGCAGACATGAGGTAACTGCAAAAGAGGAAGCCTCTACTGTTTTGCCAACAGTCCTATCTCAGCAATGAAACTTCTATATAATGATCTCTAAATACATATTTCACATATATGGTCATGCAAGATACCACTTAGTTGGAATAAGGATAGTTAGTTCCACTGAAGTAAATGAGATATCTTTTGAACAAGCAGAATAACAAGTTACTCAAAATGATTGAGGGTCTCAAATCGAGTTCATAAGGAACTGCTAAACTGAACTTCTAAAATTATGGAGTGCTTTTGCTGGTGTTTCCTGTTGAATTTTATCTTAATACAAGTTATCTATGCCAACTGTCTATGCTAAGTTTGCAACATTTTAGGATTTTTCACCTAAGGCATCACAATTGTTGAACTTTTTCTTGAAGCCCATCTAGCCTCTTGAAAGGATGGACCTTCTGTGCTGCTGAGTGAATCTGTTAGACTTATTAACACACCTTCTACAAGCTTGAACAGAATACTACCAAATTCAATGCAACAAAGTCAACACATTCATTTAAATATGAGCTCATGCCTTAGCAGGACTGGTGTTCATACAAATACAGGTGTCGAACCAGAAGTGAAAGACATAAGCACTGAACAAGGGCTACACTGTTCTTCAAGATTAATTCCTCTTAAGAAGAAAGTGGGCAGAAGTTAAATCCTTTATATGCTCATTTAACTGAATAAAAAGAAAACATTTTTACCTCTTCAAGAGCTCTTTCCTCCCTATAACCTGCACCTTTAGAAGACATTTACATGTTCAAAACAGCTTTGAAAACATTTTTCATCAATGTCAGAGGGAAAAAAAAAAAATTAATTTACAATTTGCCCTATAAAATTCCTTAGAAAAATAAGGTGATATCTCTCTTCTGAGGAAAGCACCACACACCTTTACCATCATATTGTCACTTGTAATTCTTGCTCTTCCTCCTTGTTCTTTTCTAGTACTTGGGTATCAAGATATTGAGATTAATTTTTAATGGCAATGAGTAGAAACCACAAAATTATTTTATTTTGGTAGAGCTTGTGATGATTTTTCTATACTTTCACTTAGTTTATTTCAATTACACATAATCACTGTCTTCTAGGACTTTCTTTTAATAAGAGAGATCTATTAATCTATTCATCTTTATAGTGTTGGCCGAATTTTTAGTATCATAAGCAGCTTTCCCATTTCAGTAATCTTTCATTATGAAGTCTTCACAGATTTGCAGAGTTTGGTGTTTTTGCACTTCACAGCCAATCATTTTTCTATCTATTTCTCCTTTTGGACTCCTCTTTTCATCTGGGATTTGTTCTCTTACTCCTCCATTTTTCTCACCATCTCCTGTCACCCTTCTCTGTGGCTAGTGAGTTCTATATTTTGCAGATCTACACTCCTTTTCCAAAGATCTGTTTATGAAAGGGGCATTCAGAGCTGAACCTCACATTTCTGACTTCTATCACATCATCAGAGTCTTCTCTAGGTTTTTAAAATATGATAACAAAAAGCCAAGTAATTAAAAAAAGTAATAAAAGGATGTGCTATTTATTATGATTACTATACCACCAGAGCCACCTTAGAAAATATTTGGGATTCACACTTCCTAATTTGATACCTTCCTATTTAGATCCTCATAAATTGGTAAGCTGCCAGTCACTTAAAAATGTTTCTATGTGGTTCACAGGATTTTAGTATCCCAAACCCTACTGAAGTACTTTACAAAATTCCTATCTGTTTTTTCCATTGTTTACTCTTTACCCCCAAGCTCCTTATGAAACAAATAGAATGCTGCCATGCTGCAGAAGTCAGATACAAGGATGAAAAGGAAAGGTGTGGTTATATAAGAAAAGCCCCCTTTAAATATTTTTGATAAGGCAAACAATGTCTCGCATCATGCAGTGCTGTCACTGCATGTCACAACACCTGTGTTCTTCTTTCTCACAACTGCTGAGAATATAACACAGAAAGAAACTTTCTTTATAATGAAGCTAAGAAGTTTTATTTGAAGCCAATGCATTGCATTTTAACTTCATGAAGAAATGTGAACTGTGCACTCACATGATGAAGCCTGCTGAAGCATAAGCTATTTCTACTTCTACTTGGCTAAGTGTCAGGAACAGCAGTGGTTTCTGGTTAATTCAAACTGCAGGATCTAGTAAGGATGCAATAGCATCTACAAGCTGTGTTAGTACTTACATCCAAGCTTCCTTCACTTGTAGATGCAGAATTAAAAACATCCTCCTCACCACAATCTCTGTTCATCCTCATGTATTCTTCTGTCTGCAACACAAATAAGTGTCGTACACAGCAGCAGCAAAGGAAAAAAGCCTGCAAAAGCATGCCAGAGCAAGTACCAAAACCCCATCACAGAACCAAGACAAACCGTCTCAGTAGTGCTGGACCAGATTGCTGAGAAACTTGAAAAGAGTCTGCAAAATACTCTGTTGTAGGCAAGGAGCTAAGAAAGCCATCAGCAGAAAGATTTAAGAACAAGAATACAAAAACAAAATTCTTAGGCAAGGATAAAAATTGGGAGTAACTAATTCCTGTAATATCAGGGACCAGACAGCTAGTCTCTGCTATACCCACAGACATAAGGGAACAAGCAGGGAGCTCCTTCCTTGCTATTTCTCCATGAAGGAAATGTTTCTGTGTGCTAGGGCACACCTTACTTAAGCCTAGATCCCATGGTTGTCTGCATAGCACCTCTGCTCTACTGGATTGCTTAGCAGTGCCAATTTGATCCGGATTTAGCCTCAGGCAAACGACTACATTTAACATCAAAAAGAAATGGAGTTCATGCCATCTTTATATTTTTTATGCCAGCTGCAGGAGAACAGAGGGTAACTGATCCAGCATAAAATTAGAATGGAGAGAACAAGATGATACCTGACCTGGCATTAAGCCTAACAGTACAAAGTTAACCAAAGAAATACTTTTAACAAATTTGTACCAGCCATGAGAACAGGACTTTGTTTTCATTCTGTGTCACAGTGTTTTAAGTATAACGGAAAGTTTTTTTTAGAAAAGTTAGATCTGGTGTATTGTCATGCCACAATTACTGCTCTCATTGAGGCAGCTGAGAAAGAAAGCATGTGCGTGGGCATGGAAATCTGAGCGTAGGCCTGTAGTGTGCAGTGACACCTGATCCAGGGCAGTTTGCAACACAGGCTAACACTCCTCTTCCTTTGCAAAAGAAATTGCTTTCCCCTTGCAAATGCCTGCAAGTCTGCAGCCCCGCTACTGTGCAGAACTTGGAACAATTCTTCCTATCAAATAGTTCTAAAATAGAGACTATGCATGACCATATGCACACACACATCCCTGACTACTGCAAATCATAATGCAAACAAACAAATAAAAATAAATATGCAGAATCAACTTATGCCTTGTGGGGGAGTAAAAATGTAAAAATAGCCATAACGAGCAGAGTTTAGGCACCCTGGGGTTTTGATTCCAGTTCCCTGTAATCACAAGGCATCCCATCATCTAATCCCTTCATAAACCTACCAAATCCTTTATTAAAAGAACTTTATTAATTTGCCCTCATTCTGCTAAGTCTGTTCAGCAGTTTCACTGCTGTTTTCATTAGCAATCTTTCACAATAGCAAGTCAGATATATTATGCCTAGTTAACACCTGCTTGCTCTTGTGTGCTGTGCTATTCTTCAGTTTTCAGCAATTCGTCCATCTATTGTGTTTTAAATTCCCAGAGGTTTGTATTAAAAAGGCAATAGTGACTTCCTTGCTTGACTAAACAAAGTGACTGATTTAGTTTCTTTTACTACAGGGTAATTGGCGTTTGAAAATAAATGTCCAATAAAGGAATGACCAAGAAAAATCAATTAACTTGTCAGAACTAGCAGCATGAAAGACTTAAACCTTTTCCTCAGATTTAGAAGCTGTTCCTCATATTTGCTTGTACAGTTCCTATTTTTTCACAGGTCAAATACTATTTTGAATTTAATTCATCCTCAATATCCTTAGCATCTATTAAAATTTGTATTTAAAAAACGCAGAATATCACCTCCTTTGCTTTGATTAACAAGCAAGAGAAAGAGAACAGAAAAAAGGAGAGCAGCTTGTAATCTTTGAACACATTTCCAACTTTGCTGTGAGAAACCCACTGCAGTAACCACTGAATCAGGACTACTTCATAGCAACTTTTTCTAAGGTTGTAAGCATTAATACTTTAAAAGTTAAAACTGATCTGCTTCAGGAGTTAGAAATGCAAGAATACAGATTTCACACCCACATTCACTACAATGGAACAAGAGGACAAAGTATGATGCAGAAACTGCATGCTGTAATGTGTTTGGTTCTTCCAGAGGAATTACAGCCCCACAGCGTGCTCTAGAGGCTCAGGCTGAGCTCCCTTGTTTACTTGATTCTTCTCAGCAGATACAGTATTATCGCTCCAGTTATACTTTTGTTCCCCTCTAAACAGGAAGTATTTTCTTACAGTGGGCAAACACTCTGAAAGTGACTGACTTCTTATCTCACAAAACAGTTTCCATGTGTTCCTTATAAGATATTAAGAATAGTTCAGCATCTATGACAGAAATAGGGTTTTCCAACACAGTAATTCACTATGTCCATAAAGGGATCTATTCCCCAGGAACAGCACTACAAATTTGATCATGAAAAAAAAGGCAGAGAGTGATGAGAGATTTAGAAAAGCTTTCACAGTTTTGAGAATGTGACTGAGAAGACTGGATAAGTAAAACACCAGTCCATTAACAAGCAAATGTTTTAAACTGCCCGTTAATCAGACATACATTTTATAATTCCACTCCAAAAGCCTTAGAGGGTTCTTTAAACTAGAAAAAAAGAAAATACCCTTTTTCCTCTGACATCCTAGAGTATTAAATACTTTACAACCAAAATCAGTTAACACTAATACTTTTATCAAAGGATGCAAAAAATATGAACTTAAAAGCCCACAATTTTTAATATGTTCTTGAGTCAGAAAGTTCTTCTGTATTTTATTCCTGTGATAAATAAAATATTCTTCATAAATGCATCTCAACAGCATTATTTTATACAGAATTTCTTTCCTAAATTTTCCATTTCAAGAATACAAACAAAATTAAAAATGGCTAACATGTACCCCAGCAGACACAGATCCTTCAGTTCAGTATTGCAAGTTATTTCTTCTACACTCGATTCATTGGCTTTACAGACTCGGAGATGGCAATAGCGTGACTGCACAGAGCTTCTGAGAGGTATAAATGCTTTAAAAGAGATTATCACCCATACACAAAAGAGGTCATACGACACATCTACTTGATAATTAAATTGTTCTGTATTACATCAGTCCTTTCATAAATGCATTTTATAATCTGAGCACTACTAATAAGCAGACACAGGTTGTTTGAAACTACTGCCCTTTTTTAACACCTACTGAACTCACAGTATTAAAAAAATTAAAGAAAAAATAAGTGGTCAGCGTGCTTGACTCCTTCAATAAGCATTGAAGGAGTGATATTGTGATATCTCCATCAGGCTGCACTGATCACAGTTTATGCACCTGGTAACAGATTACTCTCTGGAAGGAAAAGGAAGGCAGGCCAAACAAACGCCACCACCCACAGACATAAGAAATCTGGAAAGAAATAAATTCTCTTTAGTGAGCAGTACACTGCTGAACACTTACCTTGCTGCTTCTTCTATCAGCATTAAACAATCCCAAAAGTCTTGTCTTTTCTTTCTCTATTGCATCACTGCTTACTGAAGTCTTTCGATTTGGTTCTGAAACAATTTTAATGGAATAGTTGTTACGTTTTTGAAATAAAGATTCACAAGATGAGTACTTTAAAACATTCTGGATTAATGCTGGATTTTTATGAGCGGGAGATGTTATGGACTGGATTATCTAAGCAACAGCCAGATCCTGAACTTTCTTTGTCATCAAACTTTAATTTGTTCTGAGTATGTTCCAAAACCTAATGGAGATAAATGGAATAATTTAATAAACTGCATTAGGTTTTCAATCACAATCCAGGAACCCTTATTAAAAGGCTAAACATGAACAAATTGCTTATAACTTCACAAATGCTTGTTAGATGTATCACTTAAATCTCATAGAGTATTGTAATACTAAAAAACCCCAAACACTTAAAAAAAGATATAATGGTAAATATCATTAACAATTCATGGGTCTGACTCAATAGTATGAAATTAAGTGAGAGATTCTCAATGAGTAATTTGGATAAAGCTCTATAAAGAGGAAGAGACCTTCTCCTTGGAAACAGGACTCTCCTTAGAACTCACACTAGCTGGTTGTGGTCATCTTTCTTATCTTGGTGCTTTTACTTCAGATGGGAAAAGATGGGAGTTTATAGATATTTCAGGCTGTAAGAGCTCATATGTGTCTTTCTTGAACCTGCTTAAGAAATTGTATGCGTTCTCATACCATTTAGTATGCCTTCAATTTCCCCCTTCAGTTTCTCATCCACAAGCTGGATGAGCAAAATGACACACTCAGGCATTAAAGGAAACAACATTACTCATTCAATATACAGACGATAAAGCGCTCTCGCTTTTTTAAAATGGACTCTGAATAATGCTATAAATCTTTCCTCCTGATTCTAGGCACATCAGAGTATTCCACTAGCATTCAAAAAGCTTAATTCACAGGAAAAAAAACCCCAACACTTTCTCTTGTAAATATTTGCTTAACAACAATTAAAACTCAAATTCAAAATGACTTGCTTGTTGACACAAAATTAAGGTTTACTTCACCAAAAAAACCTCATCCCAGAACTCTTGTAAACTTATTTGCATAACATACAAAGGGATTTTCACACAGATCACTTTTGCGTATAAACAATCTCATGTTAAACACATGTAATGAACACAAAGGAAAACACAGAGAAACTATCCTTAAGAAAGGCTGCAACTGCACTGCAAACAAACACAGTAATGAATTAATACTTTTCTTTTAATGCTGGTTTCTTGCTTGGGGCTGGGCTGTGACTAGATATGGATTATGCTGTGGAAATGCTAACATAGCAGCTGATCAACAACGTTGTCATTGAACGCTGTGTAATCTCAATGAACTGGGATTTAAGTAAAGCATATAATATCACAATAATGAGTCTCTATTAATCTGTATAACTGTTTCTCAAATAAATACAGTAGATATTGCATCTAGTATTGATCTTCATGTAAGAGGAAACCACAGCAAGTAATGACAGAGGATTAGAGGGAATAGTGCCAGTATTAGTGAAGCCAAGAGACCATGAGCTAAGATTTGCTTGGTGGCTGTCACCTGCTGGAGGTGGACTTGCTTCATAAAAATTTAAATAAGTTATCCAGTTTTACTTTGGTTATGTTGTGTCTACTAGTAATGCAAAGAAGTAAAGCTTGTTAGAAATCAACCATACCTTTCTTGAGGATAATTAATTAAAGCAATATATTAAAATAGACTCAATAGGGAAAAGGATATACTAAATACAAACATTTTCTATTTGACTGGAAGCAGAAGCACCAATATAATCTGATCCAACCCCAAATACTGTAACAATTCAGAAGTCAGCATCTATTCAGTTATCCAATGTGTATGTATACATTTGATATTAAAATGCTTTGCTGCATGTAAATTGAAATCAGTGGAAGATCTCACAGACATCAAAATAGTCTGCCTTTGCTACTAAATAAATTTTGAACTCAAGAGACCTCTGAAATGTTCATAATTCTGAAATTTAACTAATCACGATTTAGGTAAACTGAACAGGCAAACTAAACATTCATATACAGATACACCACATCATGAAACAGTTAAATGGCAGCATTTGTTACTTGCTGGCATTTTAATAGCTATTACTGAAAAGATAGTACACACAGAACATATTTGTTCTTAGCAGAAACACAAGACAAGTAAGCAACACTTTGGAAAGACAACACAGATCAAAAAGAGCTTGTTTCTCCATGGCATTTTACTCGACATTCTTAAAGATCTATCTACCAAACCCACATTAAACATAGAGTGAAGCGAAAGAGTTAAACACAGAGTGAAGTTTTCCCTCAGCAGCACTGTACAGTACCTCTGTAGTTCAGAGAAGGTTCAGACTGAGTTTTTGATGGAGGAACTGGAAAAGGCAGGCAATGAAAGGATAAGAGAAAACACATTAAAGTTCTAATATAGTCTTGTAAGGCACAATATTAATTAGTTAGTCCTAGCACCTTTTTTCCTAAGCATTACAGAAAAAAATGTTGATCAACAACAGACATGCAGAGCTGCTACTGAAGCAGTTTAGCTGCATTTGTATTAATTCCTGATTCACTCATTAAGCTTCTTCAACTGCTAAATCAAATTAAGTAAGCAGGTGGCAGCAGAGCTTCTCTTTTAATAATCCTTCAGCACTTGGTGTTTTCTGTTTCAGGCAAGGAAAGAGTGAAGAATTTTTCTAGAATCTGCTCTTACAAGCACAGCCTATGGCTTTCAGCACCTCTGATGCCTTACTTGTTAGTGGAAATGTGTTTAAAAAAATCTATTTTCTGTTAACTAAACAGACTAGATACCCACTCAATGCACAAGTCACAGACCAACTGCTACTGAAACCAAAGCGTTTATTCCTCTTGGAAATTACAAACGAGAACATTGAAGAAGAAATTTGCTGAAACAAAGGAAAAGTTCTTGTAAATTTTATGTGCATTTACTGGTTTTCTAAGACACCATGGTGCAGAGTAAGAGGAAAGCATAAAAGACTGAATTATACGCAGAATCAGGGGATTTTATCACAATGAAAGGAAAGGAATACTGAAAGGTTAAAAAAGAATAGAATATTTAAAAAAAGCTGCTGTAGAGAGCAGCACACTATGATGTGTAGATCTTTGTAGGTCCCTTCCAACTCAGCATATTCTGTGATTCTGTGATAATTTGATGCTATAATCCCAGCCCTTTAGTAAAGTATGGGCTACAACCTAATTTGAGGACCAATACTGCACCAGCATACACACCACCACTTTCATTTGAAAGGAAAGACTTTAATGAAGGCTTATGATAATTACTCTACAAGTTGTCCCTGAAGAATGTTGAATGAATCCTGTCGAATATACTCCATGCTCAATATGTTGCTCCAAAATGGTTAGCTTAATTACAGAAAACATGTCTTGAAAAAACAAACATGCAATTGAGTTATGACATGTTGTCAGCCTCTTTTTGGAACATCCTACCAATTCAAAAGAAAAGGAGCTATTTAGTTTACTTAGAAGTCTAAACTCACTGAAATTTGACTCGCACAGAGGTAGAACTGTCACTTATCAAAGAGTTGGAAAGAAGACACAGAATGTCAACATAAATAAATAATTTTATAAATAAAAAATAAGCCTACAGCTCAGCACCTAAAAGAATGACATTATCTAAACAATAAATAAGGACATTTACTGTGCTGGAAGTGATAGCTATTGAGACAAACTGCAGGAGACAATTTTAATGAATATCACTTTCTGACCTCAAAGGAAGTAGTGCTTGTCAATGTGTATTTTTAAAGCAGGTATACTTTAAAGCACAGCACAGAATTATATTATTTGAACAGATACTCAGGCTGATAAAACTCAACTCCAATAAGCTGCTACTACAATTTTGTTTATGAGAACAGAAAGTAAGGATAGTTAAATATGAGAACAAAATTTTAAATATACATACCTCTTAGCCCCTCTTCACTAAACTGTCAATAACTTTGCTCTTTGGAGGAACCGTCTCTGATCCTATCCAGTCTGTTTCTCATAAACCCTGGTCTGCCGCCTCTGTCTCTCAGCTTTCACAGCTGCCATGACTATGGCATGTCTCTTCTTTCCTTCTCTCCAACCCACAGCACAGGTAGCTGACAGACTCTGCCTAGACAAGGCCCCTTGTATTATGCACACCTCTACCGGCAGCAGCTCTGGGACACAGCAAAGCTCCTCCTTTTGCCCTGCCCCAGGCCAACCTGCACCCTGCCAGAGTCCAGCCCAGCCTGGCGCAAGGCCCAAGAGCAACCAAGGACGGCTGGGCACGTTGCTGACCTGGCTGCTGCTCTGGGCACGGCTCACCGAACAAACCCGTGCTGCTCTCCGGGCTGAGATCTCACTCTGCTCTTTCAGCTGAACTCCAAAAGAATGGCGCCACAAATGCTTTTAAGTTGCCCATAATATTGTTGTCACACCATATAACCCTGCAGTGACCGCTTTCAGTCTTGGCTCACCTTTTTTTCTGTCCCAGGCATACAGCTCCTTTATCCCTAGCTCCTCCAAGGACTTGGTAAGTTCTAGCTCTTCCCCAGTTATGCCATCTCGCAGAAGAACAATGTGCTCTTGACTGACTTCACACTTCTCACAAATAGCTGGGATGATGTTGTGGAGAGGCACCTCTGGACTAACTCGAACCACAGCCTTCTGTGTCTTCAGGTAGTTCACTACCAGCCTCACAGATTTCTGCAGAAACAAACACAAACTCTGTCTCCCTTCTGTGATGGATAGGCCTTCTTACAATGAGAAAAGCACTGAGGATTTCCATATTGTCTTGACTATTCCCAGACAAACTTACCCCACATTGCAAAAAAAAATTATTAAAAAAATAAAATCCCAGACCTCCCTGTCCACTAAGGCGACATTCACAACAACATGCAAAGAAGGAAAAGGAATCAGAGGCATATGTAATATAAATGTTTACAAGTCCCACTCTGAAAGGTGGGAGAGTATAATTAGATATAGCTATTAAGAATAATAAAAAATTTTAGCAAACATTTGGAAAATGACTACTTCTCAATCTTCACTATACTGTGAAATACATTTATTAATGATCAATCTTCAATGAAGATGGTACACAAGATATCACCAAAACACAATCTCCACACAACCCCACAACACTCATTTCAGCCATTACTGCAATTTTGAATCACCCCGACCTTCAGATTTCCATCTATCCAATCACATACAACATAACATTTTGTCCAAATGTCTAGACTAGCATCTGCCAATTTGCATGCAAAACAGTTAAGCTAGTAAAGCAGGTTATAGTAAATTCCAAGTCTTCCCCATCTGGTCTAAAGATGGAAAAATTGGAAGAACTGAATTCATAGGAATGAAATGAAATGAAATGGTTTCATGGCACCATTTTAGCCCTACAGAGTACTGACCTCAGGGACTCTTGGCAGAGGTCGCTTTGCCTTCTCTTCAGGAATCTTCTCTTTCAGAAGTACTGTCTGTACATCCAGTGCTCCTATCAAAGTGTTTGGCTTGTAACTCAGAACTTGTTGAGTTCCTGAAGACTTTAGTTCAAGACTATGTTGGGATGGATTTAAGCGATACTGGCTGCATAAATCAACCAATACATCCATCACAGCTTTACTAGAAGGAAGAAGACATTCACTGTTAGCATGAAAAAAACCAGTTTCTACAAAATTTACCTCAGTTTTAACATGGGGAGATAAAAGACAACACAAGTTGTGGAGGTGCCACTAGTTAACCATCTTTGGGAGGGACCAGTGCTAGTGCTTTGAAATGTTAAACAGATCAGATAAAATGATAGGAATTAAATATATTCACACTTCAGCATCTGTTTATGAGCTCACAACTAATTATTCGCTACAAGGCAGACAATAGCGCCAATCATAGCACTAACAAACATAAGCAAAGAGCAGACAAAGTGCATCTTATTTATTTCCAGACCACAGGTCACGGAATATTCTCAGCTGGAAGGGACCCACAAGGATCATTAAGTCCAACTCTTTAGTGAATGGCCCATATGGGGATTTAGCCCACAAGCCTAGTATTACTGGCACCATGCTCTGACCAACTGAGCTAACCTGAGAGTCATAATGTACTAAATCCATACATTAAACTCTTCAATTCATATCCTGTTCTTTAACATATAAGACAAAATATGAATAAATTAGTAACTCATAGTCTGGTAAAATCTACCTAGATTTGAACAATCACATAACCCAAAATGGAGCACTTATATCTGGAACAAATGGTAGATAGGGTTTATTTTACCAGTTTGCAACTTTGAGTTCTTCAAATCTATTTGACACCAGCAATATTTTCCAGTAAAAGAGACCCTGTCCATATTTATTTTGGTGAGGATATTAACGCTGTACAAAACCATCTGTTTCTGAGTGTCTGCATTATCAGTAACTTTTACTTCAGTATGATTTTTAAACTATGAGGTTTTAAAAGAGTCAGCAAGTGTCCTTCCCATTTTGTGCCTCTGCACAGAGGTACTCCATTTGGTGTCAAGAACTCAATATTCACTGGAGCTTGATACTGCCTAATACAGCAGATATGAACTGTGTTCGCCCACAACCCAGAAATTCTCCTCTACCATGGTACTGAAGGGTTCTTTTGTTTTCCCAGCCTTCCTCCCTAAAATGGTTTATTTAAACAGTTTTATTTAAACTGGTCATTTTTCTAAAAAGCCTTGGTTTCATAAACCAGTGTCTGTGACCAACAAAACAATGTAAGCTGGAAAAAAATTACCAGCTGTAGCTGAAACCTGTCATACACAGTGGGATATTTGTCTTCTAGCAGAAGTGAAAATAAATGCATAGACAACCAATTTGCCAAAAGAACTGGCACCTCTTCTAATTTTTAAACTGGAAAAACTGTATACAGATTCAAAATGCAAACAAATTCAAAGAAAATAAAATCCTCCACAGGTTATTAGCCAGCACCATTACATCTGTAGCTCAAGAATTACCCCTCAAACTGCAAGATGTTGGCATCTGGGAAACACTGTTCTCTGGGGGGCCACCAAACTTCTTTCTATAGGTATGCTGTTGGCCAACAGCTGCTCAAGAAGTTGGTGATGAACCCTGAAGAGCTAATGGCAAAGACAACAAAAATGGAAAACGAGAACAATTTCTTATTAACAGGTAGGTAACAGCTCTTCCCATGCAAGAGAAGAGCAAAGGACCTTTTTTACAGTAACCATTTTCAAGTTTAACTGAGTTACACAGTGTGAGCTGGAAAAGTGGCAAGCGTGGAAAATTTGAAATACCTGATCTCACTGAAAAGGGAAGAACACAGTGAGAAGATCAAATAAGGAAAACAGATGTCATTAATATATATAGGAGGCTTCAGACGAACAGAGCGCTGTGGCAACTGCTAACATAGACAGCATAAATACAAATGTGTAGCAGCCAAATCAAAACTGTATCAGGTCATTTCATGATGACTCATTCTGATGCTGTCCCCAAGTTGAAAACATCTGTATTTCACAACCATGTTCAATTCATATGCTACACAGCACAAACCAACAGACATTTACACCTACTAAGTCCAAACTACAAGAGAATCCCACCTACACCAGTATTTATGTGAATATTCAATAAACTGTGCAGCAGTGAGCACTTTTTTAAAGTGCTTATCAGTTCTCCTGATACAGATATCAACTTGTCTGTTTACAGACATATTTCTTTTAAACTAAAATTTGCATGTGCTTGTTTTTCCTCAGCCTTATTACTATTGTTTCAAAGAAAAGTAAATAACCTGGCAGAATCCAAATACATGGTGTCCTATGTGCTAGACATTTCTATTTAAAGTGGAACACTAACATATTTCTGTAATGCATAGTATTATGATAATTCGTTCAAATTTGGACAGTTATCTTGCCTCTTGAAAAAGTATTTGTAAAAAGAAGATAGTTCATCAAAGTAACAGTTTATTATTCCACACATATAATACTGAAATTATAAAATATATTCAGCAGCAACAGTACCACAACTACAACAAGATCAGAATCCACACTAGCCATCTGAGAAAATAAGTTACAGAGAATTATGCAACTTGAACAAATTTGTCTGTAAAATGGACAATTCAAAAATCCATCCAAATCTGAGATTTCATCTTATTGCTGATTACGAGTAGGCATGAATTAAACATGACACTTAAGGAAGTCTGCAACATCCCAACCTGTGCCACGCTGCTCAGAATACACAATTTTTCCATGAAAAGCATCCCAGCCTTCATCTGTAACATTTGAAAGTACAGTTGAAGCTTTTGAAACAACTTCAAAGCAAATAGTATGCTCTTTAAAAAATGTAGATGTGGGAAAATTTTTTCACAAAACATCTGAAGTGTAAAAAAAAAAAAGAGAAGAGAGGAGAGGAGGAGAGAAGGAGAGGAGAAGAGGAGGAGAGGAGGAGGGGAGGAGAGGAATTCCACAAAGTTCAAAATTCTTGTGTTTCAGGCAAAGTGAGGGAGCTGGGAAATCCTTGCAATGAAGTTCTTCTTATACCAGATTTCAATGGCACCAACTTGAAAAATTTTCCTTCTAAACCGTAATACAGTTCAGGAGTTTGATTTCAAATAACCATGTATATGCTACACACAAAAGAAAGTCACTAAACACAGCAAGAGAGTGGCAATCTACTAATCTAGACCAACTTTGCTTTCTAACCTTGGGCTGAATATGGCTCTTGGAAGATGCAAAGAGCCAATCCTTCCTTTGCTTGCATCATGTTCCACACAGATCTACACTTTCTTTTAACCTGCTGTGCTATCTGGTTTTGAAATTCAGGCAGGTCCTAAATCTAAAGCTGAAATGAAGTTAAATACCTCTTGCCTTTCCAACTACTCAGCTAAGAAGCACCTTGCTTTTTCTTTTAGTAAGATATTGCTGAAAATTTTGGTAGAGTGACCAAACACTACATAACAGACACCAAAGGTTAATGACTGAAAAGCAAATACTAGAGCACAAAAACAAAAGTGGAGAGTGAATTCAATTGAAGTTTCAGACAAGAAGGTCCATATGACTATTCTTAGCAAAGGAGAGTACTTTGGCTCTGTTTTGATCTTCTATTACTAAGCTGTCTGACATTTAACACCAAGTCTGGACATTAAAGAACAACTACTTTGTCAGCAATATTTATTGTGCTGAAGTTCTGATCAAGTTTGAGAAGACTGCTTGTTTCCTGTTGTTCTCCAGTAAAATGCAGCAAAGACTTATGGTTTTTAGGAAGCTTAAAACAACTGAGTTGTTTTGGGTGTGGTTTGGCCTAATCTCCTTGGATCACACAGAGAAATCCATTTCAAAATACAGCTTTGTACATCTAAAAATAAATGTGCAGGGTAAATTTGTATTCTACCAAAAGAAACCAACTTTCTTTTTACCTTCTACTTTCATGCTACAAATGCCTTCCAGTACCTAAAGGGGCCTACAAGAAAGCTGGGGAAGGACTTTACACAAAAGCATGTGGTGATAGAACAATGGGTAATGGCTTCGTACTCAGAGTAGGCATAGATTAGTTATTAGGAAGAAATTATTCACTGTGAGGGTGGTGAAGCACAGGAACTGGTCCAGAGAAGTTGTGGATGCCCCATCCCCGGAAGCATTCAAGGCCAGGTTGGATGGGGCTCTGAGCAAGTCCCTGGTTCATGGCAGAGGGATTGAAACTAGATGGTCTTTAAGGTCCCTTCCCATTCAAACAATTCTGTGATTCTATGTGTTGGTGGACGATAAAAAAAAAAAAAATCTCAAACTAGAGGAAAGAATCTTCTTTATTTAGGTCAATGCCAAATACGCATTAAGAATCTACACTAGCAATTGACTGAAAAAGAAATGTAATAGTGTAAAGGGAGTGGATGACCCAAAGTCTCTAATTCTTTCACTATTTAAACCAGAAAACAGCATTAGTCATTATTTTCTCATGCTCCAAAGTATAGCAGGTACTTCATGAAAAGATTACAACTTTTTCCACACAACTAAAAATGTATACACTAAGTAGCAAGCTGTATCCAAAAAAGTTCATGAAGAGTGATAAATAAGACACAATTGTTTTCTGCTTCTTTTCTTAGCTTGCTCATGTACACTTGACTCTTATTTTCCATAACTGAGCAAGTCCACAGAAGGAACATCAAGATGACACACAGGGAAGAGGCAGAGAACTGTGCTTGGCGAGCCTTAGGACAAGAAAGATGAAGAGAGATCTTGCTACTGTCTGTTAAGTATGAACTGTAGGGTTCCAGAGCCAGACTCTTCTTGCCAGTGAACAGCAAGAGGACAAGTGGCAAGAGACAAGTGCTGTAGAGGAAATTCCATTTAGGTACAAGTAAACATATTGTCTCCATAAAGATGGTTCCAGCTCTGGAAAAGAGGTACAGAGAAATCCAGAAACCTCCTCCCTGAAGGTATCCGAACTTGCCTAGACTCTGTATTCCAGTGGTCCCTTCCAACATTCTTTTCCAATTATTCTAGTACAATGTATTTTTCCCCCTTAGTCTACATTGAACTACTGTAATTTTGACCTCATTCTTATTTAGTATTTAGTTAAACTAATTTTTAATCCTTTTGCCATGTGCCCTGTTTATCTTCTCCTAACAACACCTCTTTAATGTTCTACCAGCCTGGGCTGATTTCACACCTTCAGTCTTTCCTGAGACACTGTTCTGTATGTTTAGCTATAAACCCACAATAAAGAGTCTATTACTGAGAATTATGTGAGAATATTCTTTCCGGGATGACATTAGCTTTATGCTCCATATAATGCATACTCTGTACCGAACTCTGTCCTCCAGTATTTGCAGAATGGGAGTACAGCTTCAGCTAGTTTAGTATTTTTTCTATTGTCCTGCTCTCTGTGTATCATATGTATGAGAGAATTTGTGTAATGTAGGATAACAGCGGGAGCAGCAACTGTCCAGTTTACTTTTCTGCATATTGTTCATCCATGTGTTGACAACTCCAAACCTCATTTAGCTTCAAACAACCCCATTTTTTCTGTGATGCATTTCAAATACTACTGAGTTCTCAAGCTGCTGACACTTAATGTCTAGATCTGTGTTAATCAGGAAGGCCTCCTCAGTGCCACTCAGTGTGAACAGAGACAGATGCATGGTCCCTGTATTTATTTACAGGTTACCCATTGGAAGTATTACCTGTGAGAATCACAAGCAGAAAACTGATAACTTGGGAATTTTTCCACTTGTTTTCATCTAAAAGTCTACCCATCACCTCTCTCAGACCTTTTAGTAGTTTGTGTGGATGTGCTACAAATCTGTATGCGTAAAACGTGTAAGTGGCCAATGCTTCAACTATCCTTTCAGCACATCAGTTAGTGCTCATACACAAGTATAAACACAGAATAGTCGTGGGGATATTTTATAATCCTTTCCAGGAGGAAGTAGGCTAAGAGTTTTTCATTACTATTTCTATATGTTTTACAGTAGAGTACCCAGGGATCAACTATTTCAAAAAGAAAACTGGTTTTTAATACTGTTCTATTGCTGCACACAGTCCCTAAAGACTCAGCTTTGTACTAAAGTCTGCACTACATATTTTGAAAATCTCAAACAAATTGTGTGTTACAAGATGGCAATAAACTCTCTTTAAGAAAGACTGTCAGCTTGAGCTAACTTTTATAAATAAAACAATTTCAAGGTTTCAGATTCCAATAAAATATCTTCAAATAGCACACACTTTTTTCTTAAAGTGTCTTTCAACAAAATTTAATGAGAATTTTCTGCCCTCTTTCTGATGTTTACAGAAACTTTTTACATAGAGAACAAAGTTAAATTAATAACATGTTGCTTTGCTTACATACAATGAACAAATTGAAAGACATAATTTTTACTTTTAGTTCATTTATAATAACCTTAAGTGATACTAATTAACTACAGTATTTATATTTTCAAATGTAATCTAGTGTACTTCATTGTTCTGTGAACTGCTTTCCTGAAATTACAGAATCATTTTTCATTATGAATATGCCCAGGGCAAGGATTTGCAAATTTTTTTGAAACAGAAAAGCTATTTCCCCAGGGCAGCCAAAAGGAGATTTTGCAGAATAAGTTTTAATGATGGCAACAAAAATACTGAAGATTTATAGCAGTATAAACAACAGCAGATTTTTCTGAAATGTCCTTCCATGATATCACCACAGATAAAAAGAGTGAACAGGGAAACTAATTCATTACCTTCACTAGTTCTTTCCTCGAACTAAAAAAAACCAAAAACAAAACCATCAAAAAACTCCCCACGATATTTTTTTAAATCCAGTACCTTCATCATTTAATGTTTACCTCTGAGCATCATTGTATTTCACAGTTGTTTAGTTCACAATATCAAAATAATGCAAAAAGTTGGAAAAACCTGGGCTTTGATCCAAACATGGAGACTTAGGACAGTTCACTCCCTAAAAATTTCAGATAATCTTGACATTATTATTTTTTACTATTACACATACCTAAAAACATAACTAGTGCTAATGTACAGAAAACTACATCTTCCAGTGATCAGAAAGAACAGCAGCACACATGAAGTCTGTTCACAGACTGATGTCACTGTAATATAGGGCTTATAACAGAATATCCTTTCCTTATTTCATAGCATGTTAGGATGATTAATTACTCTTCCTCAGTTTCTATCATCTTCCACTTCCCCCAGCTGGCTATCAGTGTCACTAACTTCTCCACTCCAAGTCTTCAAGACAGCACTGGGGGAGAATAGCCACTGCCTAGGTTAGGCACCAGTGATGTGCAGATTAGCACCCTTACACAAGCAGGAATTTAATTGCCACCTAAATCAGAGGCCTAGACCTGTCATGCAGACACTGGAAAGAAATGAGCACCTTCACAGACAACAAAGAGAACATCATGGTTGCTTAGAATGCTTAATGCAGATGATATAAATAACCCCACAGAAAGATGTGAAGTTTCATTTTTGCCATTTCTTTCAGGTTTTTGTCCACAGACTAAAGACACTAATAAACAAAAACACTCAGTCTCAGTGTATGTGATACATGTGATAAACACCTGTGTGAAACACAGAATATTTACTGTACAGGGACTTTCTACTTGTTCTTTGCTCCTGTAGCTTTTACATTCTTCAAAAAGTCACATTAAAAGACCACTCTTCTAGTGCTCTTGAACTGCTTGTTTTGAGACTATACTTTTTTGAGGGGAAAAAAAAAGTTTCTAACCATATGGCAATTATCTATGTCTCAATACAAAATGCTGCATGAATATTAACCTCTTGGCAGCTCCCAGGTGTCTTGCATTTGCCAGTGAAATACCACCTTTCTTTGGGATCCAATGGCCAGTAAGTTTCATGTCCTGTTCCACTTACCAGGCCTGTTCTCTTCTTTCTCTCATTAAGTCCAAATCTCCCCATAAAAACTCTATCACTGCATGTCTAATCTGAGAGCTCTGATAAGCACTGCTTTCCTTTCAAACGTTTAACATCACTCTGGCTTTGGAGTGGACACACTAGTTGCACTCGTCTCCCAAGAGTGGATAAGTGAATGTTAGTTTCTACGAGAAAAGTAGGGGGAAGAAGGAAGTCCCAGACACCAAACACTGCTCTACACATCCTCCTCAGCCATCAAAATGCGATATGAGGCAAACTGTCAAAACAGACTAATATATCAGACCGGAAAGTAGTTCTGCTGGGATGCAGACTAACTACTGGAAACACCAAATGTAAAATAAACACAGGATCTGATTTATCAACAGGCACCTACTTACCCTCTGAATGTGGTATTACACTTTCTATGGTTTCTTGACTGCTGACAACATTGTTTGCTATGATTTTATCATAGTATTAATTATATATTTTAGACTTTTCCGTATTATTTCCTAAGGTAATGTCTCCCTCTTTCAAAACTATTTACACGGAAAGAATGAGGATAAAGAAGAGCTCCCATAGTGAAAAGAATTATCTCAAAATTGCCTTTCCAATACAATTTACCCTTGATTGTACCCAGTAAGTAACAAGGAGAATCCCCCTCTCCTTCCATGGGGAAAAAAAAAGCTTTTATATATAAAAGGCTTCCTAAATACGAGCAGATGCTTTGCTGTCTACACAACTGCAACGTGTTTGCGAAGGCGGGATCTCTGAATGCGATGAATCATCCATCTTCCTAGCCTGCTTCTTGGCATGACTCCAGGCACTCATACTGTCAGAACTGTTTGCCAGCAGCACCTACTTCCACTGCACCAAGCCCACTCTGGATTATGAGATGTGATACAACCTAAGTCAATGACACTACATGAAAGGGATAGATTCGTACACGTGCTGATCCACGGGGAAAACAGTGACACAATAACTGCTAAATCCTTCCTGTCGCAGAAGAGAGGATCCTTTATACGTGGCTCTCAGGACTCTCTGGTGCAACAGCTGCTTAAAATGAAGATAAAAGCATGACAGAAAAGCCCCATGAACTCAGAAAGACAGATAGCATCAGCAAGTATCCCATAGGGAACAAAGGGCTTTAAAAAGTGGGAGCTAATCAAAGCCTTACCTTCCTTGCACTGTGCACTTCTGCTCCATCCCGCTGGGTAAAACTACTGTGAAGTCCACCAGTCTGTTTATCATGTTCTCCTTCATGCTCACAAGGTTCTGATCAGAAATTACAGCTGTCTCTGAAGGTGATTTGTGCTCACTGTGAATTCTACTTGCTGCAGAAGGTTGATTTGGCGGAGGGGGTGCACGAGCTTTCATTCTTTTCCTTGAGAAAGAAAGGCAAGAATAAAATTAAAAATTTCTCGCAACAAAATACACACACATTACTAAGAAATATATGTTCTTTTGGCCATATCTCAGATTGTTTTTTAAAGTTCCTCTAATGCAAGTAATTTTTTCTTTATCATTAAACTTTTCAGTGGAGTTGCATTTTTATTTTTACTTCCTCTCTAAAAATACGCTAATTTTTCAATGATGCACTCACTCCTACTGTTTGCTTTCCATGCCCTACGGGATGAATCAGTTCCATAATTAGGATATGATATAATCGTTTTTCTGTCGAGTATGAAGCATACTCCTAAGAAGTGAGAAACAGAAATGCTGGGTCCAGTCCAGACCTGACTCGAGAGAGAGTTGTATTTATGTACATGAATGCTTCCTCCAAGTCAGAATGGCAGGAGTAGAGGCAGGGTGAGGTTTCATTCAGCTATATTTGGGTTCCACAGTATTACTCTACTTGAAATATTGTCTCTTCCTCTGCTCTGAGGTAGCAGTATTAAATCTGGCTCATTGTACTTCATAAGGAAGCACCGTGAAAAGGTCAGCTGTGAATGATATCACTCCTTACCATACAACACCAACACTACAGCTCTTTGAAAGCACCCTGAAAGGAACTCATTCTTCAGTAGCAGGCTATGCACCATGTGTGATATACAGAAAAGCTGCATCAGCTTGCACCAAACAAGCAGTGTACTTTACAGAGATATAAACCCACCACAGACTTGAAGTTTACTTCACTGGCAAGCTGCCAGACAGATAAGCAACATATGTGTGCTGTTAAATTTCTGAATAGCTGGCCTCACACCAAACACATGTCTAAGAGGATTAACTCTGATGATTAATACTCCAGTGACCTCTTCTGACTAGATTTACGCTTAGTTTAAGTCAGATTTTAGTGTAACAGATGGAAAAAACAGTAAAATATTTACTCAGAAATTATTATGGAGGCCTACCGCCTGCATTTTTTAATCTGCCTGTTTTTAGGGTGCAGGAAGAGATTATGATTCTGCACACCATTTTCACCCTGCAAATGACATAAACTGAGGTCCAGAAAGGAAGAGTACAGAAAAAGCACTCTAACCCTTAAAAGCCGGAAAAGCTTAGTGGTCAAATCAGCCAAGGGCAAAACTGTGTTGAGGGTAAAAAAACCTAAAAACTGAACTGAAATGCCAAATCAAACTCTTCTTTAATAAGAGATAACCTATTCTCACAGATAAAAAGACTAAACATAGAGTTTGGATTACCACTGTAAGCTCCTGGCAGAGGAAAAAAGTAATAGCTATATCACATTAACAAAAAAACCCAAACCAAACAAAACAAACAAAGAAGAAGTGTACAGAAGCAATTCAAACCCTCCATACTTTTTAATCAGTATTTGCATTTGGCCAACAATCTCTGTGACACGTCTCAACTTGCAAAAATTCTTTACACTTCCTTGAAAATGCAGATTTCAGTGAGACCTCAGCAAGGCAGTGTAAAATCGGCAGCGATGAAGATAGTGCCTTGCCTTTCCTGTGCACATAACAAATTGCAATCTCTACAGATATGCAGGGAGAGGTACTGCCTTATTTACTAGTATAGAGAAATTTCTCTTTCATCAGAAATTTCCTTGAACATTCAGTTTTTATCCTGTATGCATTGAGTGAGTCGTGAAGTCATCAGTCACTAACTTGCAGCTCCTATGCTCCGCCCCATTGAGGTGATGGTAAGTTCAGGGCTTTGACAAGTAATTAACAACCTTGACTCTCCATGAACCAAACTCTTAATTTATTTGTCTATTGAAGGAGAAAAAAAAAAGAAATTGGGATTAATCTTCTGCTCAGATCCCTTTAGGTTTAGCTACAGTTGCTATTTGTAAGCAGGTAGTGAGAGACATAGGAATTTTATATACAACCAGATTCATGCCAACACAGCCTTACAATCATGCAGCTTAAGAACTTCACATCAATTTAATGTGAAGTTCATGTCAAATCATGTAATTCTTGCCCTTCATAATATCAACTGCATCAATATAAATAGCTATAGAGTTTAACTTGTTTCTTAAAATAAGCTTTTATTTTTGTTTTTAAAGCTTGTTCTATAATGTGGGAGATAATTCCAATACAGTGCTCCTGACAAAGTACAAAAGGGGGCAGGAAGAAAAGAAGCAGGTAAGTGTTCTCACCCTGGAAGAACTAGTTGTAATTATGATTTACCTTGTAAATTCCAGATCTCACAATGAACAAAGATAAAAGAAATAAAACAGTGGTAATAAAACAATCATGAAACTGAAATCAGCTGAAGACACTTGAAACTTCAGGGAAGAAGTGAGGAAAGACTGAGTTTTGAAGCTAGTGAAGGAGCTGGAAGTAAATGGGGACTACGCTATGCAAGGTGTCTCTAGTGGTAACATAAATCTACCTGTGGTTTTCTGTAGGAACAGACAAACAAGGTCAGACACCTTAATGAGAGTGTGATTTTAATTTTTTTCAAATTTTTAAAAAAACTTTTTAAGTACTCCACAGCCAATTCTGCAGTTACAGACCTTGTATAAAACTGCTTGTGGACGGGGGTGAGAGAGGGGTAGTGTGTCAGCAATCAGGCATCACACCAACAAAAGCACCAACTATACATTGACCAGCGATGTTCACTTTAACTCCATGTAACATGTAACAATGCATATTCTTTTTGGCCTTATGCAGACAGGGCCTTTTAGATACTACAATTCTCCTTTTCTTTTGTGCAGAAAGGACAGGGCAGGTCTGTTTCCTTCAGAGACATCAGAGAAAGGAAAAGGGAAAACATTCCCACTGCAGTCTCTCTAACCTAGCAACAGTTCAGGTGACCTCATACGAACTTTTCCACAATAGTGAATTACATATTCTCACTGCAACTGCTTGAAATGCCTGGTTTTCAACATTTTCCAAATGACAGAACTCAAAACTATTTCAGTGGAAGCAGATCCCTCTGCAGTTCACATTTGTGGAGTGATATGTGGCACAGATTTGCATTTCCTAGCCAACTTTCTGAAACATCTCAGTGGTAGAATGTAGCTCCATGAATCACAGACTGAAATCCACAGATCTAGCCCTACCTTGGATTTGACATGAGCAGCTGCTTTTTCTGACAGGCTCCAGCAACTGCAGTCAGAAGGTGCCTTGAAGCTTGTTAATACTATTGAATGTGAGTGAGAAAAAGAATGCATCTTTCTCTGTCAGAGCAACAATGGTTATTAAGGGACAATACAAAAGCACTCTGTAATAAAAGCCTTTTTTTCACCCCACTGAAATAATGCACAAAGAAAGTGAGTGATTTAAAAGCCTGTTTTAAGCATGGGAAGCAAGGGTACTTTCCACACTATAAACACAACATACTATAAAAAAGTTGCATACCATTCTTCAGTGTGATAAATTCAAACTAAATTTAGTTCAACAGCCATCTTCTCTCCACAAACATCTTTCACTGAGCTCGCTACTGAGATACCTGTTAAGACCCTGTACCTGCCTCTAGTCTGTGGGAGAAGTTACAAGTGGGAACACTTCAGATCTATGACCACGTTTAACTCATGGTTACATGAATGCTTCCATCCAGTCCTTGAGACAGAGACAGTGAAAACAAGCAGCTGATTCTAATACACAAATGTACAGTAGCTTTTACTGAGGCTTGAACTAGTTCTTCTCGCTTAACTGTAAGTTGGAAAAAAATGCATATAGTCATGAAATAATTAGGCAGAATATATAAATAACCTACCAGCACCGTTCTCAGTTAAAGCACCAGGTTTCTCAAAATGAAAAAGGAAAAACAAGGAAACTGACCAACAAGACCAGTGTTTCTGTAGTTCAGCACAGAAGAAACGCAACAGAAATGGAAAAAAGTTTCATCAGATTATGAACTTCAAGACAAGGTAACACAAGCCCTTTGGACCTACAGTTTATTAATATATAACTACAAAGCAACAGGAAGTAACCTGGACTTTACAATCCCATCCTAGAAAAACGTGATCTCTTTTGTGAACAGCTGTGATCCTGGGACTTACACGCCCATGGTAAAACTATGCAGAGACTGCCTTTCTTCAGATAAGGTCTAACACCACACACACACACAAAAGAAAAAACTGAAAGTGAAACAGTGGAATCCTACCCATTTGCACCATTCCCAATAAATAATCCTCTCTGCCCTGTAAAACAAAGACAACAGGTACACGATAGACTTCATTCCACCCACGTCAGCAGAACTTCGGCAAGTGCTCCATAATTCACCAGTTTGCCGAATCTGGTCCTTTCTATGTCAAGTCTCTCTCTAACAATTCATTTTAAACAAGCAAGAACAACAACAAAAGCACAAACACACACACACACCCAAAACAGCAGGAAAGAAATTATTTAAAAAATGAAGAATTAAAAAAAAAAGGAGGAAAAACCCCACCAAGAAACCTAAAAAACCCCACTCAACAACAAAACCAAGAAAAATTCAACCCAAAAAACCATAAAAAACTCAACCAACCCTGAACACAGCAGAATTATGGGAAACATTCCTTTTTTATATAATGGACAACTAGCATGGTTTGGTCAAGTCAATTTGCAGTCTGGTCAAAACGCTCGAACAGGTGCAAAGGGTTTTTCTGTGACAGTTGTGTACACCCTATCTCATAATTAGGAGAAATAAACCAACATGCAAGTGCTCAGTGATAAGCTAATAGAAAGACGGCATCCCTTGGATGAAAAACAGGAAAGGTGAATAAACACTCTTGATTTCAGGTGATTGCACTCCTACAGTTTTTTGAGGGGAAATCTGCGCATATAGGCAAGAAAAAATAATGCAGATGAGTATGTTCACTCACTTGCTCCCTTTCCCCTGGCAACTTGCACAGCAAAGCCAGAAGCCCAGACCTGAGGCACACACCTCATACCCCAAACCACCAAGACACAGCAGGGTAAAAGGCACTCCTGCTCAGTGATCTAGCTTGTGAAGGAGATATCTTTCAGGGAACATTTCCTTTCCATTCATTGTTTGTTGCTTATGGCAAAGCAGAGAAAACCAAGATTACAGGCTAGGAAAGAGGCAACCACTATATCAGAATTAACAGCATGCCAAGCTCCCTCTTTCTCAGTAAAATCCTTTCAGCTCTAGATACAGCAGGTCAGAAAAATTGTAACACAACACAAATGTAAAGGAAATACAAACAGATCAGCAGCAACATAAAGGCACCTCAAGAATTCTGAAAATGGAAACCAAAAGTCAAACAAATCCTGGAGAGATTGAGAACAGACACCAGGGGAGCATGATAAAGTCCATAACTACTAAAGTGGCAGGAATTCATCCAGACGGCCTTACATAGTAAACTAGAACTCCATTCCACTTTGCCATCTATAATATTTGAATTAACCAATTAAAGAAATTAAAAACCAAACTAAAATATCAAAGAACATTCTCAAGTTTACTTTGTCTATCACAGGCAAAATATACCAATTTGTTACACAGTTATGTGCAACACAGGTAATGCAAACTTTTAAATGTCTCATACAGTAAGTTACAGGTCTAAAATGCATTACTATTGTAGTAACTTGTTTCCAATATTAATTTACAATATTTTGGTAACATTAACAATATTACACAAATATTGCACTTTCTAAAGAACTGAAATCTTCAGCAAACACTAAGATGTAATGAACTAGATTATTAGTGGATACGGCTAAGGCAACAATTGGGGTTCTCTACATTACTTTATTCTTTGAAATAAGTTGCTGCTTTGGTTTTAGCAGTCTTTGCTCTGAATTCCATGGCTCTTATAGGATACAATTATTTTATGCTTTTCTCTTTTCAAACATTTATTTGAATTTCATATTACATGTAAAAGATCATTCCATTTTTAAGGCTGGATCACACTGACAGACACAATGAAAATTATTTCCTTGCGGGCATGATAAAGTCACCCAAAATAGACAAGAAAAAATAATTTGTTTCTGGCAAAGAAATGAAAGTTATTTCATTATATTTTTGCTCTTCCATTTGATTCTACTGATGAGAAACCCTACAGCTTTATGTATTTTAAAAATAAAGTTTCTATGCCAGAAGAAAAGAAAAAAAAATAAAGACCAGAAGCAAATAGAATGAGCACATCTGTAGAAGAGGAAGCAGGGATGGAAATATATGATCACGGTTGCCCAAGGGTGAAGTTAAAGAAAAATAAACAAAAGTCAAGGTGAAATGACACAGTCCAATGGAAGTAGTTCCTAATATCATCTCTTTAATTTCAAACTTTTTACAAACTTAACCAATCAACCATAAAAAAGTGTTGGGCTGCAGTTTCCCAGTCTTGGATGTGCCAGTGAATAAACTGTTATAAAATTTGCTACCAGGGGCATCTCCCCATATATGACCCATTTCATGAGAGGCTGAAATGTGTCCCAGCACACAGCAGAGACCTGGCCACTCTGGTCCTTGGCACAGCTGCCAAACAAGAGCAAACCAGCTTCTGCCCAACTGGGATTCAGACTCCTGTACTGACACAACATAGATGAACTACTGAGGGCTCACCCTCCAACAGGAAGGCCAAATGATTTGCTAGCCTATGGCTGGTATCCTCAAATAATCTTGTTTTTATACCTCACCCACACTTTTGATTAAGAATCATAGTGTACCATCTTCCAACATAAGCCTAATTCTCCTTCCAATCACTAAGGCATTCTCTCAAGGTCTGGTACAGAGCAGCCGACATACCAGTTTCAAAACAGTCACTTTTAGGGCCAGAAGCCAGAAGCACTCTAACCTGACTTCCTGTAATGCATGGGCCATGCAGTGCTCCCCACTGCTACTTTAGAAAGCCCTCTCTTGAACTGAAAGTAGGGATGGACCTGCACATGGATTTAACTGATCAAGGAGTAACACTGAAGCCTACAAATGCTGTTACATTTAGTAACCACAGCCATGCTAGGGAGCCCAATAGATCTACCTGTATCAGTTCCCAAAACAAAGCAGAAGACAAGCCCTAAAGAAAATCTTTTAAAATGCAGCCAAATCCCAAGATTTGGGCACATGCCCACTGCAGTTAATGAAAACACTGCCTGAATAAGCACTGCAAGGTCTGTATCACTAATTGCTGTATCACAGGACTTTTGAGATACCACCCACACGTTCAGTGTGTGGCAAAGACCACACTACGAGCTGGTGCCATGCTGTACAACTCCACTGGGTTGCACAGCAGTAAAGAGGAATGAAATGGGAGAGCAGTTAACATTATTTAATTATTTACCTCATCTGTTGAATCACATGCTGAAGAAAAACAGAAGTCTTTGGTGGTTAAAGGCAAGAAACCACAGATAAGTTCTATTTTGAAAAGGTAAAATTCTGCAATTTAAACTACAGTGATATCACATCTCTCAGTCATAGACACACAAATAGTTTTAACTCTTTAGCTTGCGAGACGTGATCAAAACAAAATGCCACCAACAATGCATGCTAGAGAATGGATAAGAAGCTTCATCTTCAAAAAACACGTGGTCTGGAAAAGCAAAGTAGAAAAACAGCACTCTAGGTAGGGATGGTGAAGCCTTGCTCTTTGCACAATGACATCTGCCAGAAGGTAAGCTGTAGATGAACCAAAACATGAACAAAGGCAATAAACATTTAGGCTTTAGGAGTCAAATATGTTTAACCACCAGCACCTCAGATAAAACTGCCTGCCAGCTTCATGCTGACCAAAATCAAAAGATTGCTGTTAAACCGACTCAGGGAAAACACTAATGCAGTAGTGCAAAGCATTAACAGCCATCCAATCCTATCCCCACCAGTATTTTTCACTTCTTCCTTCATTATCCACAAACTCACAGTGTTTTTTCCCCATTTATCAATTATTGAGCTATTAGTCTCATTCTGCTCCAAGCAACAATAATATTAAAATAAAGAAAACACTAAAGAAAACATCACGTTGCTCGTGCGCATCTGAAACATCATCCAGTTCCTTCATCTGTGACTAAATCAGGCTGCTTTGCATGGTATGCTTTAATGGGAAAACAGAACAGTACCAATTTTTATGTTATTGATACTTAAGCATAATGGCACTGGTTAGTTAAAACACCAAACCAAACAAACAAAACACCAAAACCATCCATGCTAACATCCCAAATGTACTTATGAGAGAAAACCAAAATACTGATGCTTGTACTGTAAAATGCCCAAGCCCTGTTGCCAGGGCACTCTGTTCTGTTCTCTGTGCTCTCAAATCTTCACTGAGCTGTTAAAGATGCTCAGTTAAGCAGACAGAAGACTACAACCAGGCAGACAAGCCACTTGCACACTGAGTTCTCTGCAGATGGCAAATACTATGGCTGAACTGCAAAAAACACAGGGTTAAAATCTCTTGCAAGACAACTAATGAGACTTCTCAGCATTATTCATGAAGTTATAGTCAGGTTCATGTCGGCTAACTGGACTCTTACTGACCATGCTCACCTGTGGAAAACACTCTCATGAAACAAGGCAAGAGTATTTCCAAGTAGGCTGGCAGCACTGCTGGCCTTCTGCATGTTGTGGGCAAACGGGCATCCTTCAGATGCACTCGCTCTACTACCCATTAACTGTGGCTTTGTAAGGATGTGATCACAACTCCATGATGAGCTCTCTAGGTCTGGAAAGGTACCTTATTACCTGTAGACTTTATTAACACAAAATAACAACAACAGTCTTATCATGTTTGTTAACAGTGAGCAGATGATTTGCTTCTAGAGGGGTCAATGACTAAAGGTATGGTTTCTCAAGCCTGAGGCTATCTCAGAAACACTTGCACTGCATGTTATGTCCCCTGAAATTATAGGTGCTGTTCAGATTTCAATGTGGTTGTTCTTTCTTAATCTCTTATCAACAATCACCTTCAATAAGGCTATTTAAATGAACAAATATAAAAGTTTATTGCTTAGCAACACTGATTTATAAACTCTCCTGTGGTGAATTGCACAGTTACCTAAATGCAAATTCAAGGTGCATGTGCACTGTATTGCTGAGCAAAGGTATCCCAGATTGTGCTCTATTTTTGTGCCCACAGGCTTTTAATCTCACTACCACTTACTGAGAATCACTCTCTAGACACCTGAAGACTGTAGATTAATGCCCCTTGCAGTAAAGTGCTTGCCTTAATCACACAGAAGATGGAATAGTTTTGAAATAATCAAGAGAAAAACAACATATATCATTCATGAAATTCAGATGTGATTTACTGTGCTGGCTAATTCCTAAGTTTTATAATATGCTTAGAAGCCAGTGGGCAATTCAGCCAGTGGGAAAATCACTAACATTACTATAGAATATTATTCCTACCAATACCTGTTTCAACTAGAATCAGCCTTAAAACAGTGTCCATCTGAGGTGCAGATGGGGAAGAATTGTTCAGCATGGTTACCTGCTTAAGTAAGTACACACATGCTGAACATTAACACCTGTAACTGTGAGCTGACAGATCATCATTCCTCGTTCAGTGACAACGCTCTAGAAATGCACCACTGAAGCTCATTTCACCTATTCACCCAGATACAAAAAGATCCCACAAAAACAGGCAGGCAATGGTCATTAAGGGAGAATTTGCAGAATTACACCTATGTTATTCCACCTACCTCCACTCATCTGTCTGCAAATGGTGACAAGATCACAGATACTTCAGAAAACCTTAACGCACCAAAGAGAAGGACACAGACAAAAAGTTAAAGGCTCTGACCAGAGTAAAGAGGCATCTTGGCCCAGTTCCAAAGCACCCCTAAGACCCAAAAGGCCTCTCAAAACATTAGAAACGTGTATTTCTAGGCAAAAATTAATCAACAGCAACTACCCCAATGTCTTTACAGGCTGCAGGCTAGAAGGTATCTGTGCTTCTAAAACCTAGCTAATTTCTTCAGCTACAAGGACCCAGGCAGGACAGACACAAAATAGGACAGGCAGGAGTACAAAAGCCATTTATTTTCCAGCTGCACTGAGCTCTCCTAAAAGGGTAAGTGCCTCTGTGTCTCCTCTCAAGTTCACTTTCCCTTGGAGAAGCACTCGTGATCTTATCATGGCTGACTTTACATCAAATTTCCTGGGGCAGAGAGGGGAAGGTTGTATCCAAGTCCAGCACCCACTGTTCCCTATATATTCAAAAGTCCACATCTGCTGATGTATTGGAAGATAAGAAGAAAACTTACTTTGGTTTGCCTGATCTAGAAGACAAAAGGCATGAATCTACCCTTTTTAAAAATATCTAGTTATTGTGTAAATTTTAACTGTAGAAAACTACGTCATAGAAGAAGACAGCACCTGAGCTACAGGGCTGATAATCTTCTCTTTAGAGCTAGAAAAAAAATCCCCTAAAAGATCTAACAATGCATTTTTGTGAGATACAGTTTACATTCACTAGCAAAGAAAAAGATACAGAGATGCCAGGACATTCCTTACCCTCCCTAATCATCTTAATTAGCATTTATAATTCGATCTTAATACCTACTCCATCACACAGCAAGAAATCATATACAGCAGTATATTAAATGAAGGTTAATGAAGCAAAAATGCAGTGCCAATGAGATAAAGAAATATCCAACTTCAACACAACAGTCTAAACTGTTGTCAGACCCTGTACTTCTGGGATGTCACATGTACTTTTATCAGGAAATCTCACGGCTTTAGCTGACAGAGCTGAGATAATTTTAATTTATTAAAAGCAAATCATAAATTTAAGTAATAAACCCTACTCCAATTCTACTGCTGAGGTGACAGACCTACAATAATATAGAAATCAGAAAGTCTTACCAAAAAGAATACTACAGATGTTAGCACAGATAAATACACTTACAACACCAAACAGCTGATTAGGAGGACTCTGAAGTGTGATCCTGATTTATCAAGTAAGAACAGAGTGTTTTAATGATTTTTAAATGCCAGCAAACCCCATTTGTTTAGTTAGTTTCCATTTAAAATTCTGTTTAATGTATCCTGTAGGCATATGCAATACTTAATGGATTTTAAATCTCTCAAAACCAAAAAGGATATAGGCCTCATGCAGTGCAAACTAGTGCACATTATGAAGAAAATCTTGATAAATCAGGCATGTCAACACACCCAGACACTATCAAATGAGAGAGGAAGCAGCCAAATACCCTCCCTCTTTATCACACACATTGAAATTAGAGATGATTATTATGGGCATTTTGTGGCATTGGCTCAGGATGCAGGAAACAGACAGGAGTCAGGACCATTATGGACTTTACAGAGTAAAACCAAGACCTTCCTGTCAGCAGACTGGAAGCCACAGGAATGGTGTTATGTGTTAGCCATGAGAAAACATCACCAAGAGACTGAAGGCATCTGTTGCTTAGGAGCTTTAAATGCTACTCAGAGATAAAGCAAACATGCGGGAGGCTGCCCTGTAAGTACTGATGGGGCATCACAGCCGTGATTGTAAGATTTTGTAGACATGCCTGAGCCAGCTGCACACTCAGCAGAGCCTACAAAACCCACACAGGAAGAAACAGAATATATTAGACCACCTTATACCATGAACTGCCATAGTTATACTAGAAGTGGCAAGAGGTATAAACACTTCAAATACAAGCAACAAAAACAAGGTAATTTAGAGCTGGTCTTTTAACAAGAGAGAAAACTTCCATCTTCTTGTCAAAAACAAAGAAACTGCAGCATTAATGACATCCAATTTCCTTCTGGATCCTTGTCTTGTCTGAACTGCTTTTCATATCAAAAAGGGTGACAAGTCTTACTAGCTCTTTTCAGAACTGGAGCACTTAATGACTGACTTCAACTCTAGACTTTATCCTGCAGCTGTTGCCTGACTGGTTACAAGCTGGTTACAAGGCCTCTTCTCCCTACCAGCCACCAACTTTCCAGACACTTATGAAAAGCTAGTACATGAGGCTTTTCTTTCTCTCTTGTCAATTAAACTGAAACCAAACTAACTGGTGAAAAATCAAATATTTTTCAAGAAAATACAGGAAAAGAGCATCATGAAATAAACTTCATCTTATATCTAGCATTGCATGGCCACACAGGCTGTTGGCAGACTCTGCTGAAGTAAGGATGTCTGTCCCATCTGAAAGCTCCCACCTGGCAACAATGAATGAAAACAAGAGTTTGGAAGTGATCGACTACAGAGTTTCCCCCTCACAACTGATGAAAACCAGAACAAAGATTTCCCGGACTCAGTGAAGTCAATAGGACTTCTGCCACCGACATTGCAGAAAGCCAAGTTTTCATGCTGGCAGCACCTCAGCAGAGCTCAGTTTCACATCTGTGTTGACAGCTCCACTTGCTGGTTCCCCCAGTAAGAATGCAACTTTCAAGCACCAGGAGAACGTGGAGCATCACCAGCACGGGACCTAGAGAAGCTTTGGGATGTGGAGAGCGACTGCACGGTACTGCTCTGGGCATCCAACTAGCTGCCTTTTAGCCACGCAAAGGCACAGTTCTCTTATATGTTCTTACTGTATCTTACAGAAAGCCAGAAGTATCAAATAGAACTAATGTTTTAAAAAAAAAAAAGGAGAGAGGAAAAGAAAATCAATTAAAAAAACCAAGCAAGGCTATCTTCATGTATTACCACCCTGACTTTTTATCATTTCCGATTCTAAAATGAGTCAGAGAGGTCAAGGAAATCTGAGGACACCAGATAAAGTCAGACCTGCCACACCACAACTTCTTTGGTCACCTCCTCTGAAATAGGAAGGCCAGTGGCATAGTGATAATTGGTGAAATTACCAGGATAGAGAGAGCACTCCCTGAGCCAGGGCTCACTTGACACATGCTGGCACTGTGCTTCCCAAAGAGAGAGGAGAACATTCGACTGCTAGCAAGCAGACCTAGCACCCCCTCTCTTGTTTATTTGACTTTCCAGACAGGAAGATCCTGCATGCAGCACAGAGACAGGTTCCTCCAAATAATTCTCTTCTGCTGGGCCCAACATAAACTGCAAAGCAACAAGCAAAGCAACAAGGCAGGAGAAACACAGAGTTACACATACCAAAACAAAAGTGGAAGGGACTTGTCTCCCTTGTGTTCTAACTCTAACCCTGAAGAACCAACAGTGGTGCAATCCAAGTTATTCCTGCAAGCTCACCTGACCCCTGTACTTCAGTATAAATGCTGCTGAATTAGCATGGGCTACTCACAACAGCGTGGGAAGGAAGGGTGCACTCTCCTGCCAGGAACACAAAAGCACTTCCACAGCCACAGCTACCGCACATCATAATTGACAAAAGCACAGGCCTGCTTCATACCTTCACAAGACGTACAGCATGTAAAGATTGCTCTCCCCTGACCCAAATGGTATCACGCATATATATTTGATGCAGTAAGGATGCTCTCAGGCTATATGCCATCATTTCTGCTTCTGAGTCAGTAATATATGATAGGTAGGACTACATAGTATACAAATTATATTCACTGTTTAGATTCAGCTACTTCTGTACAGCATTGCTTTAGCTTCTATCAACTTCTTCTACAACACCATGAATCAAGAAATTATTAGGGACATCTACTGACACAGGCACAAGCAGATCTGGTTGATCACTCCTTGTTGCTCTATGAAAGGATGCCACCAAATGCTGACTTCAAAGCAGGGACATTTCCAACTCAGACTGCAGTCACCCCAGGCCTCCCGGCAAGCGAAGTTCAATCTCACAGCATCTGGGAACAGGAACAGCCAGCAAAAGATGAATGTGTTTAAGAATCTGCTTGACCAAACTTTTTTTACCCCTCTGAGTAGGGGGTGACAAAATTATGTGACAAAAACATTACCATGCAATAATGGAAGACATGAGAGATCCATAACCATCTGTGTATCATCACTGCCCATGTTCAGAGACAAAGAAACGGACATGGAGGCATTTGTGCACCGTGGTCTTAAGCTGCACCAGGGGAAGTTTAGGCTAGACATTATTAAAAAATTCTTCACAGGAAGGGTGGTTGGGCACTGGAATGGGCTGCCCAGGGAGGTGGTGGAGTCACTGTCCCTAGAGGTGTTTCAAAAAAACTGGATGTGGCACTCAATGCTATGGTTTAGTTGATAATGTGGTGTCAAGTCATAGGTTGGACTTGATTACCAAGGTCTTTTCCAACCTAGATAATTCTGTGATTCTGATGGTGTCATTTGTTTGCTATAATGTTGATATCACATCTTCACAAGAGGATGCACTAGATTTGACAGAGCAATTGCTCTGCTAGGTCCAGAAGCACAGTAGCAGAGTACCCTGAAGGTTTTGCCTGGCCTGTAAGTGCCAAAAACCATGCTCCCTGATATCAAAAATCACACATTCTTTGTGCTTTTTATGAAGCAGCAAATGAATGCTCAGATGCAGATGCCTCCTGACATAAGCAGCAACACAAAAAGTACACCTCGAATGAATCAAACACTTCCATGTACTCATGCCACGCATACAGGCATTAGCAAAAATACTATTTGCATAGTCCCATTTCCCTGTTAATAGCCAAAGACTTATTAATGTATCAACCTTATTCCAATTATCCTGACCACACTGCTGCTAAAAGCAAGCTAGGCTTTATCACAGATGTCCTTGACCAGAGGATTAGGTCCCGAGAAATAGGGTAGGAAGAGTCAGAATTTCATTTCACCACTGCTTCTTCTCTCAAAGCAAATAATGACTTAAAAGTTTAATCTTTGACTGAATACCTGGCATGTTGATAATCTTGGCAAATGACAGCTAAATTAAACATATATGAATGGTGTCACATAACAAGTCTAACCGCTTATTTTTAAACTTGGAAGAGTCTAAACAATTGAAAATATCTGGGTTGGGCTTACAAATTCCACACACCCTTTTTGTGCACTCAGTCTGTATAGCTGGTAAAAGTAGGTGGCACTGAAAAGATGAAAAGAAATCTGAAGATTGAGCAGAAATTTGAAACAGAAAGAAAAAAAAAAGGCCAAAGAAGGAAAGGAAAATCTTCCTATACTTGTAATATTAATGAGAAATTATAATATAGCATAATATTGCTTTTCATTTCTGCTGCAGAGCAGGATGGAACAGGCTTAGGATGGGAAAAAACCCTCTATGTATGATATCAATATTGAAGAATTGTTGCTAGCATGAATAGAAAAAACATATAATAAAAAATAAATAGCCTAACCCTAACCTCACTTAGCAGTTTCTCCCTTGAATCAGCAAACGTACACCCATGAAGAACTGCTGTCAAGTAGACAAGCAATGTGGTTTTGCATTTTCATTATGTATATATACAAAAGGAAATTTACATCAATCCCTAAACATCTTCACTGTTGAAAGAAGTAACAAGTGATGTTAAAACAAATCTTATTCTGACTTCATTGGTATTAACAAGTAATTTTTACAGGTAATTATCACTTTGCAGTCTCTTCTTCAGCTAGTCTGAAGAAAGGCCACAGATATACAGAGCCCAAACATGGCTACTACATATTTCCAAGTATTTTTCCAGATAGTCTCTTGATATAAACTGGGGAAGTAGGGAGGAAAATGAGGCAAGGGAAAGAGTATTTAAAGGACAGGTATACAGGTTTGCAGTATATCTAACAAGAAAGGTGGATGTTCCTCCCAGTGCCTGACTGGCAGCAGCCAGCTGGGTTCATCCTGGTCCTGCAGAGGAGCTCAGTCGTGCCCTGCTGCAGAGCCAACTGGAAAGGCTGTGTCACTCCTCACTGGGGCTACCCCACCACCCTGACAGTGATGAACAATACAGTTAAAAATCAAGAACACTGGCAAAAATGAACATGCTGAGAAGAAATGTTAACTTCACATTTGACTTCTCTAGTTCAGAAACACTGGCTGGGAATCTGCAGCTAAGGTACAAGCAGAAGCTGCGGGACAGGAAGGTTCTATTCATTCCCCTGCTGCAGGCAGATCTCTCCACAACCCAGACAGATCCCTCCACCTCTTCAAGCTCATCCAGTTTGTCCTTCTTTGGAAACATGCATACTGCAGCAAAGTGCTCAGACATCGTGGAAGAGGAGAAGTATCTTGACAACGTGCCCAGTGACCTGGTGGGCCCTCTGAGACCTAAAAGTGATTTATACAACCTTGTATGACAAAATAGAGCCTCTGGCTACAAAACAACACCAACCAACAAGGTGTGGAATCCAACTGTGGCAGATCTCACAAAACTCCAGGTTCATGCAAGACCCAAAAAGGCTACGCAGTGAAAAAGATGCAGAACTCTCAGGCCAATGCATCTCTCCCTGCCCTGAGCCACCTAGGTCACCTTCACTCCATGCCGAACACAGGACATGCCTTATGAAACTACACAAGGAAACAACAAAGGCCAATGAGAAGCCTCACCTGCAGCACAGAGATGGCAGAATTCCTTGTCATAAGGCCAGCAATACAGGATCACACGCTGCCTCAGGTTTTGGCAAGAGGGCTTCAGCCTTACCTTTGTCCTGCAGCTTTGACTGGCAGTACACCAGGAGAAACTTCAATCAAACTTTGAAAGTCTACCATTCAAACAAGCTAGACCTTTGTAATTAAAATAAACTCACAACAGTTCCATGAATACAAAGATAAAATAAACCACACAAGCATCCAGCAAAATCAAATATTTAAAGAAATAAACAGCAGTTTCTTAAATCCAGCTCAGGGAATGCTCCTTCAATGTCAAATGCTGAAGCAAAGCAACTGCAGCTTCCTCTTACAGTATCACAGCACAGGGATGCAGCAACACATATGGATGGTAGCAGACATGTTCCGTGTACTGTCTGAAACACAAAACCCCATTCCTGCATTTTTACTTCAGGTTTTCAAGCACCTTGTTACTCAATACATGCCAGTAAGCTAAGGATTGCAATCATTAAAATACTAAGTTCTCACACAGGCTACACTAACAGCAATGGTCTTAAAAAAAAGATCCAAATTAGCCAAATTCTTATAGTCCTAGTAAACATAGAATTTTCAAAAACATAACACTTTCAAAAACAGCAAAAAAAGCCACTCATGTCATAGAGATACCTGTCACTGTTAGTAAGGCATCTGCACTGTTGCAGACTTTCTTCTGCTCACACCTTCACACCCTTTTCTGAGTCCCAAGAGAGCTACAGTGGTGCGAACACAACTTTGAGTTCAAGAGCTTCCTGGTCATTTGCTGTGGCCACCTGTTGGTAAAATGGGTGTGTAAAATGTCATCAAGGAATATGTATCTATTTAAATGACTCACATCTAGATCACAGAATGATTTAGAGTTGGAAGGGACCTTAAAGATCGTCATCTTGTCTTCTGTCATGACTATAGGGAAAGGATATGAGGAAATGGCCTTAAGGTGAAACAGGAGAGATTAAAATTAAATATTCACTGTTGGAGTGGTCCAGCATTGGAACAGGTTGCCCAGGGAGGTGGTGGACTCACCATCCCTGCAGGTGTTAAAGAGGTGTCTGGATCTGGTGCTGGGTGATGTGGTTTAGGGGTTACAGTGATAGGGCTGGGTGGACAGTTGGATCGGCTGAGCTTGAAGGTCTCTTCCAAATCTGATGATTCTATGGTTCTTCCAACACTCCTGCCATGTGCAGGGACACCTTCCACTAAATCAGGTTGCTCAGAGCTCCATCCAGCCTTGCCTTGAACACTTTCAGGGATGGGGCATTTGTAACTTCTTTGGTGCCTCACCACCCTCACAGTGAAGAATTTCTTCTAATATCCAATCTAACCTCACACTCTTTCAATTTGAAGCTATTCTTCCTTGTAAAAAGTCCCTCTCCAGATCTCTTGCAAACCCTCTTTAGGTACTGAAGGTGCTGTATGGTCTCCCTAGAGCCGTATCTTCCCTACACTGAACAACCACAGCTGTTTCTGCCGGGTCTTCACAAGGGAGGCGCCCCAGCCCTCTTTAATGCTCAGTTTATAGCATAGCTTCTGTTTTCAGATCTTTTAAACCTGTTATGTTTCTCTTCGGAGGAAGGAAAAGGAAAAGAGGAGGGAAAAAAAAAAAAAAGTCCTTTTTTCATACAGATACCAAACGTTTGTTTGCCGATGCCGGTATTTTTAAGGAATAAAGAGGTCGGGTGTTTGCCCGCAGTGCTTAGCGAGGGGAGCAGAGGGGGGCAGAGAGGCCCAGGAGCCGCCCGGGGGAGCTCTGCTGCCCGCGGCTGCCGGAGCCTTCCTCCCTCCTCGTCTCCCTCCGCCCTTCCCTCAACCTGAGCGCAGCCCGAGCTGCAGCAGCCTGGCAGCAGCTGCCCGCACCCCACGCTATTCCGGCGTGTCAGAGGGAACGCTTCGACTACTTATTTAAACAATGCTTTTAAACACTATTTTTAGCTCTTGCCTTCTTATTGTTCACGATGGAAGGGAAATACATGAGCCAAAAGAGAAATCCCCTTTCCTCTGGCAAAACTGCGCTAATTACGCCATCATTAGAGAACGAACTTAATCGAATCACAAAAGGCATCTGGGCAAACTCTGTGAGCCGGGGGTAACAACTGTCTGGCTGATTTTGTAACAATCCTTAGAGAAATAAAACTGATGAATGTTTTAATTCCCTTGATGTGCGAATCAGCACTGTCCGTTACATTGACGGAATAACCCTTCCTTAACCAATGAAACAACCTGCTCCTGAGATGTCTTTAACATACATATCCCTATTACCAAAGTTTATTTCTGAGCACAACATCTGTGTGGAAAACTATCAGTGAAATTAAGAACTTTTATATTTTTCTATTTAAAAAAAAACCATTCACACAAAATTTATGAAAAAACACCATGCAAAAGGCATGGAGATTTTAAACTGATTTTTACCATTACACCAACAGAACTAAAACTATCTATAATTTAAAAATGTAAGCAAATATGTATTAAATGTATTTATAGCATTTTATTTGAACTTAGAAAATGGGAAACGAGTAGATGATTTCTCATGTTCATTTCCTGATTATACAGTAAATCCAGGTCACAACAGCAGCAATAGTTACCCTTCTGAAAAATCTACTAGCCTGGGACAGAATGGTAGCACAAATCGCATCTTTAGGGTGGAAGGCATCAGGAGGAAAAGAATATGAAAGCCATATTTGTACAGACTGGAAAAAAAGGGAAAAAAATAATTTGCAGAAATAAAAAAAATTAAAGAAAGAAACAAACAAACAAACAGAGAAGGAAGATACAGACACGTGGCCTGCCAGATCAATCCTATCTTGGCAACTGTTGGTAAGAAGGTATGCTTAAAAATTGGAGCTAAAAACCTGATAGCTAAAACACTGATAAAAGGATGGAGAAAGCCTAAATCCAGCCAGGAAACAAGGAATAGTGTATACACCCCTCCTTTTGAAAAAGGTCATTATTTTACACTATCCATTGCTACTGAACCACTCACTCTCATCACACTTCTATTAATTACCTGTATCCTAATAAGTAGTCACATTTTACATTTTCACCAAAATTCATAATCATTAATAACAGGTAGGCAAGTTATTTAGAAATTGAAAAGAGCAGGGAGCAAATACCTCCTCCCTCCAAAAAGCAAGAGCAGGGCTGCTGGAAGAATTTGATGTATGAACTACTAGCTTTTGCTGCTTTGTGCACACAGGGGGATTAAGAGTTGGTCTTTTCTGAACCTAATCTACAGATATTTTCATTAGATAATACTGAGAAATCTGTCATTCAGCAACTCAGCCCTCAGTCTAAAACAACCTACTAATGTTTTTAATTATTTTTTAAGAAAGGCAGTGATACTCTAGCCGGACTTATTCAAAGGCTGTCTAAAGGGCCATGCTTTCCAGCTGAAAAGGGTCAGCAGAGAAATCTAGTACTGCCAGATACCCAGTGTATCTGTTCTTTTTTTTCAGTAATCTGTTGAAAGCTAATCTTCATTGGAACTAATCTTCAGTATCATAAGTAAGGCATTGTCTCCAAAAAAAAAAAAAAAAAAAAAAAAGGAAGGGATCNAAAAAAAAAAAAAAAAAGACCACTGTCTCTACTCCTTATGCATATATAATAAATATTCTACAGTAACCCATTTTGGAGCAAGAAAGAAAAGTGGAAGCAGTTTTTTTACAATCACTAAAGTGGGATTATGCATCATGTTGCAGAAAATAATAAACCAATGAATTAAAACTAGATGCCTTAGGCATATTCAACTTCCTGACAGAAAATGCTTCCTATTGCATCATAGTTACTCTACAGTTTGATCCAGAGATCCCAAAGCAGTGGCTGTACATTTTTCCTCACATTAATTTACTCTGTTTCATTCTTGATTAGATACCCTGAACTCCTTTTCTATTCTGTTCTAGATAAGCAGAACATCCTGGCAGTGCCAATGGTTGACCTGAAGTCAATTAGTATCATATTCCATGATTTCTCACAATTTCTCGAACTGATGCCAACTATTATAACAAAAAACTAACAGAATACTCAAGTTTGAATATAAGCTTCAAAGAAGAGGAGAAAAAGTATGTATATTAATACTTTCTGCACTCAGGGATATCCTAAAACAAACTGCTCTTTCCCATTTTACTGTTAGATCTTGATTTAAGAAAATTTAGACATTGCACTAGCAGAGGAGCTGAAAAATTGACTAATAGAAGGGAAGAGATCTGACCTCTGTTCAGGATGAGACAAAGTTCTTGAATACTCAAGAACCTTGTTGGCATGCTGCAGTATTCATTAAAAATAAAAGGCAGCAATTGCTTTTTCATAGTAACAGCGACTGGATTGCAAATCCACCAAGAAAACATACAGCAAATGAAGCACATGCAAGCCCCCAAGGACACCATATGCTAAAAGGAGAATTCCCAGATCATAATGACGTACTGAATGAGCTGTTTCTGAGAGCCAAAAAGGAATCTCACTGAAGTATATTTTTACTATACATTGTATCATCATAAATTCACTACAGAACAGACACTGATACTCTGCTATGGGCAAAGAAACCTTGCTTCTATTAGTCTGATTTAATCCCTGGAAATGAGCTCCACATTCCATCCCATTACCAGTTTGGTCTCAAGACTAAATAGAGAAAACTGCCACTTTAGAAACGCTCCCTAAGTTTGTGTTTCTGTATAAAGTTTATAATTTCCAGTTGTCATAATCTCAAAGATAATCTGAACCTCTGTACTTCATGGTGAAAATTTGGCAGTAAGGACAGACAGCTCAATATCATACATTACCAAACACACAAAACATGTACTTTGTTTTTTCAAAGTGAAAACAACTCGTATCTAAAAAAGTTAAGGAAATTGTATTTATAGTCTCATAGAAAGATTCAACATCAAAAAAATAAAATCCCTATATTTTCAGAGCAGTATCACCAAGAGACATGAGACAAAAATTACCTGTTTTGTAGTAGCCTACGGCCTCCAGTGCTAACTATCCATCTGCATTCACCTCTTGTCAAATCAAGACTGTCAAGTGACACCACCTGTAAAGTCTCTGCTTTTAACTGTCCTTTCCAGTCAGATCAAAATTCCACATACTTCGAGGATTTAAGATGTACAAGGCACATGCATGGTTACAAGCAGCAGCCTGCTTTGGAACCCCTCCCTTTGTGCGTTCACCACTTTATTTCAACACAAACCTACAAGTCAGCATCTGTACCCACCTATCTGCTACAGAAACTGGCACAAAAAGCAGAAGGAATCTGAAAGCTGAAAATCACAACTGAACCGTGAGTGAAAAAGTAAAAAGACAGATTTCCTTCTCTTCTTACCTTGGGTGTATCACTCTGTGTTTCTTCAAATATAAAATCCAGACAGTTATGCCACCTTTCTTTTCTAGAACAACATACATGAAGTTGTATATTTATGACACTCACTCTATAATAGCATTTTCATTTTCAGATAGATACAGTACACTGTGTGATTTACCTATTTTGTGTGAAATCACTCCAAACAGCAGCTTAATTCAAACTGCTAAGTGATTCACCTCCTTCATTTATCCTCCTAGGGCAATGAAGAAGAAACAATTTCCGTAGAGGGACCAGAGCCCTGTTTTGTTTTCTTGATCTTGAATTTATATTTGCAGCTGATCATCAGTAAGTCTTGGTAGCTAAATTACAACAGTTCCTCTGTACGCAGTCAGAAAGGATATGAAAGGACTGCTACCTTCCCCACCTCCAGAAAAAGTAAGAATGAAAAAAGAAAAAAGGAATTCACTCTAGAGCCAAACCTCAGCTTACACAACATGAATCAATGCTTCTCTTTTGGTCAGGCTTCATGGGATCCCAGTGCCAGAGAAATGCACAGGATTTGCCTTGCTTATGCCCTGTTTCTTTTAAACCTGCTCACGCCCTCTCCTCTGAAGTGGGTTTATATGTGGGAACACCTGTGTTATCTTTGAAACACTTTGGCCAAGAATAATCCAGCACACAGAATCAGACTCTTTTTACACCTGCCTGCTAAGCACAGACACACATGTAACCTGGCCGAGTGGTCTGGAGCCAGCAGCAATGGGTTTTCCTATAAGGCAGCTGAGTCAAAGCAGTGACGTGGCAGGGTGCAGCCTGACAGACACTCAGCTGGGCACCAGCAGGACAGAAGCCTGGGAGGCAGGTGTAGCCAGCAGGAGAAATACAGTGGAAAAGGCAGACTTGCCAGGGTATGGAATGCATTGATGGGAGTGGGGGAGGAGGAGAAAGGCTCCATCTGCAGAGGCTCCCTTACAGATCGAAGGCTTACAACACCTTTTAACAAGCATTTCTTTATATCCCTCCTCCTCACCAAGGCTCTTTGTCCTATGCCATGAAAACCGGAGCAGAACTCAAACTCAGGGATAGCACAAACCCTCAATTTTTTTACTTCAGTCTTCAATACCTCCATTCACATGAGTTAAAAAAACACAAGGATTTTGTCTGAATGTTTAAGCCGTATTTTCCAACAGCTGGATCTGTTGGAAAAATCCACTGTCAATGTCAAGAAACATCAACTATGCTCATCTGTTACCAATGCCTAGTGTGTGGAACAGGACAATACTATAATGAAAGGAATATATAAACCAAAAGACATGCAGTGAGCAACTATTTCTCCTTTTTTTTTGTAGCAGGGGTGGACTGGACTGAATTTTGCTTGGTATTTTTGTATTTTAATTTAGCCTTGCAGTCACAGTAATCTGTGACTGCATCACCCATGCCCTACCCACAACCAGCAAGATGCAACATAGACACAGGAAGGTGTTCTCTCTGCAGGACCTGACTTCACACAGTTGGGACACCTGCTGTTACACCTGCATTTACAGAATTTACCCCTCATAGGGACATGAACTGACCACTTCTGAGTCTAGTAATTCTGATCTGCAAACAAGTTTTATAAAGATATGTTAGGCCATACATTGAGGGAAGATATTTCTCACTGCAAATCCAACACAAACAGTTTGCTAAAAAAAAAAATAAAAAGATGACTGACATATATATAAAGTTTAGATGTACAAATAATGTTTTTCAAGGGGCTTCTCTCACTTGTACCTGAGGTATTTTAGCTTCTACAGCAGCAAAGAAACTAGAATAAGGATATAGGAGGCATCAAACCACACATTTGCAATGATTTCTGTGCTGCTTCTCTCCCAGAAGATGCTGCACTGAAGTAGCCTCCAGGTCTTTACATAGAAACCCATAGAGATATTTTACTTCAATCAGCCACTTCCAAGGAGGAGTCTGTTTTAACCATAGTTTCAAAGGACATAAAATTTGGCAAAATATGCGTACACCTGAGTAAGCAGTTTAATCCCAAATGCTGTTTAAACTCATGCCTACATGACCTTAAAAGGTCTGTTCTGCAGACTCCTTAACTGACCTCACTGGGTGTTGCACACAATGCCAGCTCAAGGTTGGAGACCAAAGCCTCACACATGTTAGCCCTTCCAAGTTAGCTCCCACAATCCCCACAGATATTCGGTTATAAAAATTATAAACATTTTCTCTGCATTAATCGGGCTTTTTAAAAATTACTCTATAATTTATATTAAAATGCTGTATTAAAGGTTCACATCTCATAAAAAACAGTGGCTACTTGTCTCAAAAATCACCAATTTAGACTGAAATACTCCTGATTTACATTTACATAAATTAGCAAAGAGTGAAGCATGTGGTTGGTTTCTTCCCGATATACGCTATGGGCAGGACTCTGCCACAAAATTACATGAGAGTGATCTGAAGCTGTGCAGATCATTCATGTTGTCATTACCACACATCATCCATGATATCAGGAAGCACTAGAAAATGAGGCACACTGATACAAGCAAAAAGCTGAGGAGCATTAGTCCAAATAGATTGTGAATAACTAAGTCCTGTTTATAAAGAAAATATAATTGTTAGACAAGCTAGTTGTTAGACAGATTGTTGACTTTGCTAGTGACAAAGGCTCACAGTATACTGCTGTATGGGGGAGACAGTAATTTTTTTTAAAAATGTGTTATATTACGTAACAGATTTTTTAAAAATTGAAGAATATCCCAAACACCAAACCTGTAGCTGCTCGTTGCCTGATGATCACAAAGAATTGCCTCTCTTCCTTTTCCATCCCAGCTGTTTCACAACAGTTTCAACCAACACATCAGCTATGCGCCACATCAGCTATGCAGCAGAACATTTTTAAATCCCTACTAGAATGGGATGTACTGTCTTGAGGATTTACACCAAACTACTCTGTTTTTCCATTAATGCTAAATTACAGTCGTGTACAAAGATGGAAAAGCAATTCCTTGCCAAAAGACAACTAAAGAATCACTCTCATTAACTTCCCTGAAAAAAAGCTACCAGAGAGTAACCTCTGTTTTTTCCTTCCCAAAATAAATCCACCCCCATGCTTGTACTTGGAACTGGGTAACATTATATGGTCTTCACACATATGCACTATTCTACCACGGCATCAACATGTTAATCAAAACTTGATAATATAATGTCTGTGTACACATACACATGCAAATACAAGCAATATATCTGCCTTTTCCTAACAAGTTATATTAACATTTTTCCATATTTAGGCTAATATAGATAGCCACTACACAATCCAAAACTGGCTACGCTTTTTTGGGGGGTGGGGGAGGGCACTTCTGTACTTACACAAAACCCTACTGACTGTAACTTGCTCCCTGTCTTTCACATGGATGCTTAATTCTTCAGAAAAAAAAAAAGGAGGGAAGATCTAGTCTAGTTGCTGGGTTGTTGAGCAGAAGAGGATTCTCAAATGAAAACAGTTGTCTGAAAGTTTCTTCTTCATCCTTTCCCAGAATAAGAAAGTCAGAGCTAGAGATCTGTCTTGTGCATCCCTCTCTGAAACAGCCAAGAAGTTTGTGTCTAGAGGGAGGCTTCTGTTAGAATTGTCTTTCCGACCCTTCCTGACACCTAACTGAAAACCTCTCTGCCAGCCCCAAAGCCTTAACTTTTGACTGACCTTCAGTCAGACCTGGTACTGGAGTGGAATTACCAGAGGAGGATAACTGAGTAGGATACAGCACCTCCATACATTAAATCACTGCTGCGTGGGTGTCCAGACATGAGTCTGGATGGGATCCATTTGAGGATTGTTTTGTTTGGGTTTTTGTGGGGGTGTTAGATCATAGTCACTGCCTCAGAACACTACAAACTCACTCTGTGCCATGATAAGGCTGTCACTGGTAGGCAGAATCACACTTGTCAGCTGGAAGGCTTGTTTCCCTTCCATAATAAGGCTTTTTTCCCCCCAATCAAAAAAACCAAAAAATCACAAACCCTTTTGGTGACATTAGGACCATGATATGCATATACCATGTTTCTATCTGTCTGTATAATTTTTGCACCTGTTTATACTACAAAATTGAATCATCTTCACCAAATTGAAAAGTTAAAAAAAACTCAACCAAAACATGCTCTTCAATATGAAGAAATGGTGACCTGCAAAGCACATATTTACATAGTCACTAGCTTAAGATATAAAGAAATACATTGATTTTCAATATGAAGTAAAGCCAGACTCCTCAGCACTTTTCTTACAGCTCTCTTACTTACCTTGTTTCCTCATGATCTTTTATTTGGATTTTCCTGCTTGTCTGCCACTTAAATGACATCATCTAATAGTCCCTGGTCACAATTTAGAGTCCCATCCAGTTGCAATCTCAACTATTTCTGACTACAGCCAATGGTTGATACTTATTTATATTAAAGGTGAAAACGAAATGTAACCCTGGGATTATTAATGATGCCCTTATAATGTTATTTGCTTTTCCACAGATCTTTTGTGATTTTCACTTAAGTCTAACTAAATACTGCCAGCAATCTCCTTGCCCTTGCAATCACTTTCCAATTGCATGTCCTAATAAAAAATGCTGCACAATAATGACAATTTATAGATGCAGACTGTACTTTCAATAAAAACAAGTTGCCAGTTGCTTCATAAATAAAACTTCTAATGGCTCCATGACTTTCCTTTGAGTCACGGGTAAAGAGCAACTAGATGCTAGAAACTCTGAATAACCCACACACCCACACTACATGTACCCAAAGAAGATCATTTCCCAGCAGACATTTGTGGACTCGTTACTAACGATCCAGCTGCTAATTTAGCATCTGCTCTTGCTCTCAGGTTACCAGCAGGTCCCTCCCTTCCCTACAACCCCGCTCTGAATGGGTCGTACTCACGCACAGCTTTGCTTCTTTAAAATACACGGGTATATTTAGCAACAGTAAGCGACTTTACACGATAAGGAAGAAGCATGGTTCAGATTAAGTTGGTAAATAAAACCTAATCAACTTAATCAAAAGCAGGTTTCATAAAACAAAAGTCTTTTTGATTTGGTCATTTCAGGGAAAATTTGAAAGAGAGAAAGAAGCTTTAAAACTTCATCCGTAAGAAAAAAAAAATTACCCTCCCCTTTCCCTGAAAGACAACTTGCTACAGTTTATTCAAACTAGAATTTTTTCACTAAGAACCCAAAACTTGAAAGATATGACATTAATGTTTGTTTTATAAAGTGAAAAATCTCATCTTTTCACAAGGGTACTTTTTTCAAAATTGGATTCAGTCATTAAAACATTTCCGGCAAACCTGATTTCCGGCAAACCTGAAAGTAAACTGCCAGCAGTAAAGTTCTGAACTTTCACTCAAAACTAAGGCAGTTTTGTAGATAAAAAGGTCCCTGCTGTTTGTATATTGCATTTAATGTCATTATTAAAACTGAACTTCCTGACTTATGTAACCGTATCATAAAGTTACACAACAGTCACTTGTTTTGATTGTTAAGAAGTTTTGAGATGGGGTGCAAATAGGAATGTACTGAAGTACTAATCCAATAGAACTCAATCTACTCAATTGGTACATACATATTTTGTCATATTTTGACAATGTACATGCAAATTTCACTTTGTGATAAAAATAATTTAATGGAATGAAGTATTAAATGATACTGAAAAAGGAAAACATTTTCATTGAAAAAAATAAGTGTATTATGACATACTCAGTTCTCTCATTTAAGTGTTCACTGACGTACTGTTCTATTATAATACATTTGTTTATGTAAATAGTAATAAAGGTGGCATATTATGAATTTCAGACTGATCCAACCACAGAGATATATTCAGACATAATAAATGAATTCATGGCAATATTTAGATCTGTAACCAGAGGTCATATGGCTTGTTATCTGTTTTATGTAATTTATGTAAAGGTGTATAGCAGAATACACTGGTATTGTCTGAGCTTGAAAATAGCTAGAATTAGATTAAGTGAGAAAAAATAGTAATTCTATTCCTGCCTAAATCCTATGTATAAGCATAAATCAATGGGGTTTAGCTGTTTCTTATAACACACTGGTTGTAAAATTTATATCTAAACATGTAAAACTTAATGATTATTACTATGCCTACACCATTTAACTTGCTATTTCGTGAATAATATTTTTCCCCTTTTTTTTTCTGCAACACAGTAATGCTCGGTGAAAGAAGATAGCAGAGAGAACTGAAAGGTGTCAGAGACAAAAAACCTAAGACAAGTGGCTTGAGGAAAGTGATTTATGTAACTGCGAACTTCTAAAACTTTCCTTTATAAACAATACACCCTGCTGTGCCTTTAAACATACTCTCTGTGGGTCTGCTCAGTTTGTTACTTTCTGGCCCAGTGTCATTGTAAGGACAGTGTTACAAAACCAAGGCACTACTTGAAGCCTAGCTGCAGAATCACAGCTCTGCCGAGAGAAAGAGGCTTGCAGAAAAGACTTGAAAGGACCAAGGAGCACAAGACCAAACAGAACATGGCTGTCAGATGACAAGCCATGGCAAAGAGAGCTCTTTCCAATGCTTGTATAATGCAGCCCCCAAGCAACGATAACTTCACTCCAAATTTAAGGACGCAGTTCTCCTCTTCTGTCATGGCACAAAATTAGAAACTTGCTAGAGAGAATTAATAAAAAAAGCCAGGAGGAATAGACTTCACTATCAAGGGACAGTTTCATTTTTTTCCAAGTGTTTTTCCAAGTGAGATCTATTTACTCTGAGCTCCCAGGAACGTATACATAGTTTCTGACAATTTTTAAAAAAGCCAACGAAGACCTGAACTCCACCACTTGTGAAATCTGCAGGCAATGTTGCCAAACCACAGAAACACGCTGACTGTGTTATACAAGCCAGTAGAGAATTTCAGGCAATTTTGAGTCTGCATCAGGTGTCAACACGCCTGCACCCTACTGTGCAGCAGTAAAAATTATATTCCTCACTTCTCATCTTCCACATGTATTTTGAGGAACACAACAGTACCACTCCTCTATATAAGGAGAGTTTAATTGGTGAACACTTGGTTTCCCTGTGTACAGAAAATTTTATAATCTATAAGCTTGCATGGCCTGTCGGACCATTATCCTCATAAATCCATCCATGACTGCAACATTTGTTCGAAGTAAATAGATTGCAGAACAGTTCTGGAAGGAATGGCACAGCTGTACGACTCAGTGGACATGCTGGCTCCAGAAGCAAGGCCCCATAGGGTAGCATTTATTTCCAGTATTAATCAACATATGTTGCCCAAACCACAGTTTTGAATCTTCCATCTGCAACTCAGTGAGAAATATGAACATGTTAATTTAGAGATATGCTGCCATTTTCAAAGATTCCTAAAATAATCACACATTTCCTTTTAAATGCCAAGAGAGCATACCAAACCAGCACGATAAAAGAAAAAAATGTTTCTTTCTACAAGCTGTAAGCCATGTGCTTACTCTCCCTTGTGCTACCCATCAGTAAGAAGGCTTGCTACCCAGACCACCTGTATGCAAGGACTAGAGCTGTGCAGGAGCATCTGCAGCCTAATCCTTCCTCACATCACTCCCAAGCAGTTGTACATGTACTACTCACAAACGTCCAGCAAAGCAGCCTCCAAAACAGCTTCCTGTGTGGACCTCTCTACACCCACACAATTTAATTCTGAAAAATTGAGGTCTTTTTCTGATAAGCACTATGGAATAAATTACAGGTACCTCAGTAGGCACAAAAGGAACATGAAGTCTCCAACTCACTTAATTCCCCAAATTTTGTAAGAAAAACTATCTCATTGCTGGAGGATAAAGCAATACTATTTTTAGTCTCTTAATTGCATCACTATCGTACAGCTGAATGCCACTGGTTTTTTTTCCTACACACAGCAAGGGTATCCTTTAAAAGAGAAGCAAGAGAATATATTTCCCCTCATCAACTGTTTGGATCATTCACTTGAAGGGTTGATCTGTACTGCAGGCTGATGTGCATCTCCTCTCAAATGATGGCAGAACAGAGCTCTCTGCTCCCAGCCACTGTATGTAGCCTCCTATTCAAATCTGGCACCAAAGTTTTGAACACAGACACTGCTTACACGAAAACAGCTTAATATTCTATATGCAGCACTGAGTTGTTTGTCCTGTAACAATACAGGTGAGTGGAATTTACATTAAAAAAAAACCCTCAAAACTCGTCACAGATACACCACTTTCATTAAAAGATAAACCTATCCCCTTAAAAAATATTAAAAAAAATCAATATTGTCAGTTTACTTCCAGGTATATTTAAGCTAAACTGTAAAGTATGAAGTAGTTCCAAACATTTTTTCCTCTCTATCACTTCAATACCAAACTGAATTTAAAAATCTGAAATTATTCTCAGGCAGCAAATTAGTATATAAATAATTGGCAACTCACCGCAAGCAATATTTCTTTTCAAGTAACTCCTTATGAAAATGAAGCAGCACGGGGAATTTACGGTGTTTTTTATGGCAAGAAATCCATGGTATCTGTATAAACAGGTTTTATACTTCAGGCAGTTTTATATGTGTAAAATATTTTCCAGTAGACCTGGATCTCATTTTTAATAGGAGAAAGTGTGGTATTTAACCACTTGAATGCAAAGAGATTTCATTCCAAAATAACTATGGCTAATTTGAGAATACACAATAATAAACAACAGGGAACTATATACTTGAGCAGTACTCTTAAATAAGACTGGTGCAATGGCAAGACACGCTGTAGGCTTTATAAAAAAATATAACCAATATCTGGTCTTGTAAAAAGAACAAGGGAGAACAGAAACAAGTGACCTCCATATCCTTAACCAGTACAAACAAGATATTGTTAGTGTCCAAGGGTCCTTTAGCTGTAGAATACTGGTGGAAAGATGGAACTCTGAAGTTTACCATCATGTAAAGAAAATCAACCACAGGCGGAACACATAGGGGAATATAGGGACTGCACTCACCCATCTTCACCTAAATACCCTCCCTCCTTTTATAATGAGATACCATTTTTTTGTTACTTTAATATAAAAGATAAACCTGAACCCCTGTAAAGCACAAGATCAGTGTGCACCCACAAGTATTTCCTTGATCTGCTGAACTGAAGACCATGTTGGTCCCTCTCATACTTGTATGATGCAGGAGCAGACCCAGAGATTTCAGTGCTTGGGATTTGCACACCTCAGCCTGGCAAATGAAGCAGAGCAACACCAAACCAAACAGGGCTCTTTGGCTCAAAATCTGAACATTAAGGCAATGGGAGCCGTAACCATGCCCAGTCTCCTCATGCTGAACAGGTCAAATAAATTCAAGCTGCTTCAGAGCAGCTGATCAAAGTCCCATTTCCAATATTGCACTGAACAATTAGCCAGTGCTTTTGCGGCTCTTCATTCTCTGTCAAGTACAACCAGACTCTCTGACTCTGCCCCAACAGAGTCCAATCGACTATGGGGACAGTCAGACTCTAAGTCTGCCCAGTCCCTAGCAGTCATTTTATACAATACTACACTAACAGCCTTAACAAATTAAAATATTTTTTTTCTAAAAAAAACTAAAGAAGAACAAAAAAAAGTGCTTCTAAGAAAAAATTAAATTCCCAGTTTGTCTTATATAGGGCTGGAGAATAGTAAATATTACAAAAAAATAGAAAGAAATACTACATCTGAGCCAGAAGGAAGACCCTGTGTTTTGCTCCTGGCATCAAGTGCGAAAATCACCTAAGACATTCTTATTTGTGAAACAGAACAACTAAAAGCAAAGAAATCAAACAACAGCTTGCACCCACTGATACTCAAATAGTTCCAAAATTCAATTTGTCTTCTTCAGAAAGAATTCTACACCACAACTATAATCAATGTTCTCAAGAAGAGTAATGTTTCCTCATAACCTATGAAGTTTAAAACTGGGTAAATACTGGTTGCAAAATAACTAATTTCTCATTCAGGAAGGTATTCTCTCATTTCTTACAAATCCATGTAAAAGTTGGAAGGGGAATTCAAGTAAAAGTATTTGCTTAGAAGTTAGGAAGAAAAGCAACTTTACTGTCATCATGACATGGTTTAATCATCAACATACAGTTCCAGAGCTGTGCTTAGGCAGTCTCTTTCAGAACTGTTTTACAAAGTTGGTACCATCTATAAGACTTGAGGTGAAGGGAAAAAAAATAGCCAATTAAATGTATTATTTAAAACTGCGGTGTAAGTTTTTATTCTTCTCCTATCTACACAGTAATTTGGAAAATCTGCAAATCTCTGAACTTAAGATAAAATTGTTAGGTAATGACTCATGTAAAAGGTGAGTTATTTCTATTTTAGGTTTGATCCTGGATCCTCTATCTATCACACATGGATACCTCTGTGTTTGCCTCACAAGAGAAAAGGCAGGTTGAATAATAAAAAGCAATATTGCACTAATGCATTATATTTAGGAATAACAGACTTGACCAGAAGATAGCAATCCTTGACTTGCTAGTATAACAGCAGGAATAAAAATATCTTCTAGTTTACAAAAGATATGATAGAGTTGGAGAACGATTTCCTGCCACATTCTGGTTGCTCCCTATCATCCCTGTCAGCCTGGGCTCAGGCAAGTCTACTCTGATACACAGCCTAGTGTTGGATAATTTACAGCTTCCCTGGGTAAATGAAGGGCTGGGGACTCACTGAGCAGACAATGGTCCCAGTTTGTCCCCCTCAGAATAAGTCACCACCCAGGGAATGACACTGCACAACAGACCTTAAGGAGCCATAAAACAAGAGAGCAAAAAGACTGCATGTCTCAGAAAGCACAAGGTTAGGCACATCTGACAATGTAACATTATTTTAGCATATGATGCTGCTCTGTGTGGCAGTAACTGACCAAGTGACTCTCCAGTTCAGCAATGGAAAAGAAACAGGTAATTAAAAGCAACCAAAACAAATAGCTGTGTTAATTACAACACCATCAGTTGAGCAACATGACCCTGACCTAATTGTAGCTGTATTTAATGAATAGGGAGACTCAGTCTTAGGAGCACCTGAAGGTGTCACAGTACCAAGTTTTTAATCAAGGCAGAAGCCAAAGGCTAGCCTCCTTCCCAAGAAGAAAGTCCTGTCCTAGCAGCAAGCGTTCCTCGGAACGACCACAAGCAGCATGACCAGCCCCCTTAGAGTGTTGACACTGAAACGTGAGCTGTACCCCCAAGGGAAGCCAGCAGTAATTTATTTATTATCCATAAAAGTGTAGGCTTGGTTCCAAAAGTACCATGAGAAGTTATTCAAATGAAAAAACAGAAAAATAAAACCAAACTCAAAACCACAAAATGAAACAGAAGGAATCTGGATTTGCACCAAGATATTGCCTCCTCAACACCCTGAACCACTGCTGAGATGTTCAGAAATAAAGCACTGCCACAGAAGCAGATATTGAAGAAAATCACAGAAAAAGTCTTTTCTTCCAATTTGTCTGAAACTGTTTATTGATTTTGGAGACTCCCCTCCTGGCAAACTCACACAAAAACAGGAGGTAAAATACATGTCCTTTGCACAGTAAGATCAGACATGCCATGCTTGATGTATTTACCTAGGCAGTATTTTTGCTGCCTATGCAAGATACCGACCTCAAACATAAAAAGAAAAATGCAGAAAGGAAAGTCATCTAAGCACAGAAGTAAGAAAAATATGAAATAATATTTTTTGTAAAGTAACTTGGAGTTTTTATTAATCTTTTGGAATCTACTAATGCAGGGAAAAAGTAGTTGTTATCATACACAAAATAACTCTACACAACAAAAAAAACAGATGAGTGTTTTTAAGGGTTTGAGCAAAATTCACTAGTTTGTTTACTCTCACATCAGAAAACTGCTGCCATAGCACCCAACAAATCTCCAGGGTGAGCACTGGAGAATGCCCACTGTGGAATGCATGGGGCAAGAATGAAGAAATGAGCTTTCAAAACAAAAGTCATCTAGATAATCTAGAGATCTCCCCCTTCCCAAAAAAAAAAAAAAAAAAAAAAAAAAAAAAAGAAAGAACGCTGCCTTTCCAGAGAAAAGGGGACCAGCAGAATAACAGAAATGACCATCAAACCTTGGAGATGGCACCAACTGATCATCAACAGTGCATTTGTACTCAGCCCCTTGAATTTTTTTGAACTAAGCCACTGAAATATTATCAAAAAGCACTAATAGAAAGAGGTTTTATATCATCTTACTATGAATGGTAACAAGTATGTTTATTGAAACAATACTTGAAAATTCAGAGAGCACCTCATCAACCATTAATGTTACCCATTTTAAATCTCTATTTGGGTGGTCTTCAAAAAAAACAATGTCATTAACCCTTGGTAACTGAAAACCCACAGTTTGGATCAACTTCACAATAACACCTCAGTAACAATCAGTGAGATCAGCATGCATTTATTTAAATAAAGCCCAACACACAGGAAAGGAAAGCAGGCATGACAAACAGAGAATTACACTGCTTGTTAGTCACTCTTGGTGAAAACATAAAGTAACACTTATCTGATTAAATACTTTTGGATTGATATTTGCTGTTGGAACCTTACCGTATGGCTATATTTAGAACATTGACAAAATAAAATGTGATTTTATTGCTCAAGCTCCATGTCAGAGGGATGACTTTGCATGTTACCTGTTGAACAAGGGAAAATTTCATTGTTAGCACCACAACACCAGCACGGCTGAAGAAAACCGTATTTTCTCTAGCCTTTGAGTTACTAGTATGAGCTTACTACAGAAACACCAACTACAACATAACAGCTTCAGCAATACTGAAGCTTGCATCTGTCTGGCTTCCCACTCAAAGGAAAAAAGAGGACTCCAGACTGTGGGGCTGAAGAAAACCGTATTTTCTCTAGCCTTTGAGTTACTAGTATGAGCTTACTACAGAAACACCAACTACAACATAACAGCTTCAGCAATACTGAAGCTTGCATCTGTCTGGCTTCCCACTCAAAGGAAAAAAGAGGACTCCAGACTGTGGGGGGTGGTCCTGGCAATTTGGTGTAGTAAAAGTTACTGGAAGTTAAATCCTCAGCTTTCCTTTGCCAAGTAGATCCCTGAACGTGGGTCTTCTGTAAGAGTTCCCTAATTACCTGGCTAATGATTACTTAGGTGAGGGTTTCTCCATCACACTTTACTGAGCTGTTCCACTTTGCATACACCACAGCAACACTGAGACAGAAAGAGGCAGAACAGCTCACAGATCAGCCTGAAATACTTATGCATAGGTCAACCACCTTTAATAACAACAAAACACTGGAGAACACAGAACCAAACCCGAAAATGCAGTCTGCGTACTGCACATCTGCAAGTACCTCAGGCCAGACTACACCACTTCATTTCCACCTTTCCTACCTGCTTTAATGATGCTCACCATGTCAAAAAAAAAAAGAATGACCAGGTTGCATAATTTTTTGACCACTAGAGGAAGCTTTGTAACTCACACTTCATCACTGAAATGGTAAAGGAGCCTGTCAACTCTCTTCCATACAAGGCATCCTATGGAACACACAAAACACAGCTTAACATGCAAATATCAGATTGAATTTACAGGAATAAGAAATTAAATTTATGGTCCCATAGACACTCTGAATCTGGAAGCTGTAGTAAGAACAGATAGAAAAACCATTCTCAATCCATCTTCTTTCCTGTTTCTCAGGTTATGACAACTACTCTGCACAAATGCATAGCACCTGAGGCAGCTCGTTAGCTGAGGGATTAATGAAACTGAAAAGACATTGTTTCTGCTACGAGGGGACTAAAGTGGGTACGAGATGCTGTGCATCAGTGCCATCAGAGCACAGCCCTGCAACACAGCTTTGTGACTTGCTCCTTAGCATGGGTTAAGTCCCTGCCTCATCGCTGACACTCATGCTGAAACTATAACAACAATACACTATTCCCATCATCACTTATTTAATGATAAGCAGTCTGGCTCACTGGGCAACTAACAGCTCTGGAAACACTCTTTGTATTAAGAGGATTAATATGTTAATAAGGGTTGTAATTTCCATTACCTGGAAATGCAGCCCTTTTCAAAAGATCCTTAAATCACAATTTTAGCTGGAAACGTGGATTATAAGTCTTTTCCAATTCCCAGTTTCTCATGCAGGAACTGGCTTAACCCGCTATGGAAAAAACAATTTCTAAAGGCCCATCAGTCTCTTAGAAGCAGCATTAAAGTGTGAAAACTGTCAATTTTCATGGAAATCACAATGTCAGAGCAACACAAAAAGCTGCAGTATACAGAACACAGTCATTGCCAGAAAATCAAGTGTTTGCTGATGCTAACAGAGTAGCTAAAGCTCAGACACAGGGGAATACTTGTTAAGGCACTGCATTGCGATTCAGGAGAAGTGAGGTACTTCCCTAACTCTGTCACAGGCCTCCCGGCTGCTTTTGGAGATGGTCATGTAAATGTGTTCACATTTTTGCCTATATAAATAATATGGAGTTTTCTACATGTATTTCTTTAAGCCAAATGAATACTGTTACGAAGTCTTCGTAAATGCCTATAAGATAATTCAAGTCTGTGACAACAGAAGTCTACACGAGGACAGATGATTACGAACAAATACACGTATTCAAGAGAACTCTCATTCCTTTGAAGGGAAAAGAAATTCCTTTCATTCTGGCCATAAGCATGCATTGGGATCTGAATTACTTGGCAGAAAGAAATATACCACTTCTCCAGCAAGATTAACTACATACAAAGCAGCCATGTATTTACTGAACTGACTTCAATATAAATATTTAGGAAGTTGCATTTCTTTAAGGGTCAGCATCATCTAGAAGTGTACCCATGAGAGCACTTGAAACTGTAATTAACTCCCCCTTCTCTAGTGCAGCCTCCTGAAATTCACTGTTACTGGTGTAGCCAGCCCAGATGGGGTGATAAGTAAAATCTATCCTGTCTAAATGTAGTTCTATCTCCTGCGGAGCAGTGAAGTGATTCCATGAAGACTAGCAATTTGACCAAGATGTAACTTTACAGGAACAAAACCTGAAGAAAAATGAATCTGGAATTTCAAGGGAAAGAACCAGAACAACAACTGAGACAGGTGACAATAAGAAAGAGAAGGTTCAATTTAATCTAGCAGTGGCAGGAGGGCATAAAACAGAAAGATGAAAAAATATAAAAGATTCCATAGGAAGAAAATAATGAGAGACAACTGGAAGATGCGGAAAGTCAAAACAAATCCTGAATATTCTAGACAGTCCAGAAATGAAAGAGATTTTATAACACCTTCATTCTCTACCTTGACAGATTTCTGAAAGAAAGGAAAAGGAAAAGGAAGATATGAGAAATCGAAACCTGCACTTCAGAAAGAACAGCTGTCAGGACTGGATTGCATTGCATTTATCTCACCATTTGTCTTACTCTTACAATTAGTATCCTTATCTTCAGCAATCCTGAAATATTAGTCATGACTGAAAATACAAATCTGTTACAATATATTGGCTCAACAGTTATACTCATATGGAGGTGCAAACACAGAAAAAAATTGCCTGTTTCATTCTATACAATAGCAAGCACAATTCTTCTGTCATTACTATCAGAGTATTTAATGTGATGTGTCTCCACTGACACAGAAAGAAATACTTCGGACCCAGACGGACAGGAAGATAGGGTTAATGTAGACTGTGGTGCCAGAAAAGCACATCACAGGGAAGCTCCCTGTCTCAGGTAGACACATAAGAAGTGTAAACTGAATTGTGCAGGAGTGGTGCCGACACAAATAGGGACACAATGTGAAGGCCAATGCCAAAAGCACAAGTGTCACTTTTGCAACTGGTCAAGGCAGCAATCTTGAAAGTTGCTACCATGCAGAGATAGAACAAGGGGGAATGGCTTTAAGCTGAAAGAGGGTACATTTAGATTAGATATTAGGAAGAAATTTTTTACCATGAGGGCGATGAGACAGTGGGACAGGTTGCCAAGAGAAGTTGTGAATGACCCATCCCCGTCAGTGTTCAAGGCCAGACTGGATGGGACTTTGCGCAGCCTGGTCTACTGGAAGGTGTCCCTGCCTATGGCAGGAGAGCTGGAATGATATGATTTTTAAGATCCCTTTCAACCCAAACCACTCTGTGATTTCACCACACTGCTACCCTACATTTCTAGTTGCAGTCATTGCCCTTTGCTATCCACTACTCTGCACATTACACAAAAATCTCATATAAACACAAAACATGGAAAACATACAAATTGCTCAGTTTGCCAGTCACCAAGTAATTACACTATTGTTTCTTTTTACCCTAAATCTTGCAACATCTGGAGGTGAACTAGAGTAGAATGTAACTAGTGCTACACAGACTAATAGATGTTCTGTGCACAACAGTGCTCTCCAGGCTTTTCTAGACAAGAAAATAAAACCCTAAACACAATAATATATTTTTAAAGCTGGTTGTGCAGTTTCACAAAGTAACCCACTTAGCTATGTGTAGTAGTCATAAAACAGTAACAAAAGGTTTCAACAAGTTGAGGTGTGCAACTTGCTCTGTAGCTGGGGGTTTGCTTTCTCAGGTTCTGCATGTAAACATTACTGATGTTTCACATCCTTTATCTGACTTCCAGGGACACTTCAATCCAGCAGGGAAGTCACTCCAAAGTAGGTGTGCTAAGATGTGCCTGCATCTGGTAGTACTATAAGGCCCTGTGAGGTAGGGAAGGAAGTTGAAGCACAGAAAATAAAAGTCCTACTTAAAGAAAGCACTCATACATCCAGTTTAACATTGAGGCTTTCCCCACATTTGCCAGGCTCCAGAGGAAGCTTTTGTGTTGTCAGACATAGGCATGGAGATGGTCCCACAAACTGCTGGCTTCTATGGGAGATGGAGGTGCCTTCAGTGGCCAGGAAAGATGCTCTGCTCCTAAGAGAGCTGAGCAGAACTGATCCTGCAGGTTCTTATTTTAGGCTTTAGTCTGCAGTGCCATTTCTGACCAGTGTATGTCTGTTATGCCATATTATGGTTAAAAAAGAAACTAACAGAGACACCCTGAGAAGCTTCTCTCTGTTCTCCCTAATGAAATGAGTGCAGATACAGACTCAAAGATACTAGATACCAAACGTGTATTTCTATCTTTTAGTATCCATTGCATAATCACAGAGTAAATTCTAATTTCTGCTGTTGCTACTGATTGTCTTAAATTCCCTTTTGTAAACTAAAATGTTCATTAAATAAAGCATTATGAGCTTGGTAAAGCTTTCAAGAAATTCATGCCTAGCAATCAGTAATAATAAAATTATTGGTTCTGAAGTTTACAATTATTTTTGAGACTGAACAACGGGAAAAACTCTGCATCACCAGCACAAACTGCAGTTTTTCCTTTGCCATTTAAAACAAAACAAAAAAAAAAAACAAACCCACAACAGTATCCATTTTAAATTCTCAAGAAATTGTGCCATAGAACACACATAGTCAATGTATTTGTGTAAGTACACAGCAGAGCTGCTCTACCCTGCACCAAATTTGTTCATGAAATTTGAACATGAAATTTGTTCACTGTTTAACAAGGGAAGGTCATAATGTTGCTGTTAATGATTTACATAGAGACAAAACAGCTCTGCCTAAATTTTGTTAAAATTTGTGATACTGTGGTGATTTTAACCTCCCTTTCATAACTCTAAGATAAGCAAATCAGTAAGCTGGAAATGTGTATAGCACATCTTCTGCCATGAAAGGAAGGTATTTCTGCCACAGCGGCCTTAACAGCCAGAGGTCCCCAGCCATGCTCCATAGATGCAGCTCACGTCTGGATTCATCTGGGAACCAAAAAGGACAGACAGAGCTGTGCTCTTGCTGCACTCTCCTGACCCTAGCAGATTTCGTCACTGAGTGAGTAAAATCTCATTAGGGCCCAAACATCCACTGGTGTCCAATATGGATGAAAGCAACTCAAGGAATTATGAACCATTCGGTGAAGTCCCCTGCTAATAGCACAGACACATCCAGGCTGGGAAGGTCTGACTTGCAAGAAAAGGCAACGCAAAGTAATTCAAGGCTGAAATGAGCTCAGATAAAACAGGCAGTCACCCCTTGGTGCACACGACAGTGTTGCCATCAGCTTCCACATGAGCAGATTAGCACCCACACACTTTGTTATACAATATCACAAGTGCATCTGCACCCTACCATTGGATTCACCTCCTTGAGTCATGTCAGCAGCAATATGACTTAATGCAGTTACTGTAACTTCTGTTCATGTATATGATATCTGAGTCTGGCTATGGACAAGTTTACACAGATGAAACTGGTTACAAAGGATTCAGGAGTTTTGTTCAAAAATGTCCCCAGACCCCAGTGGTCCTCTCTGAGATGCACCAATGACATGCGTTCCCATTGCAAATTAAAATTCTTTAATGAATCTTTGGATACGTAGCAATCGAGACAAATTTTTAATCAGTACTGCATCTGAATTACTCTTCAAAGCACACATGTAAATTGGCACCATATATCTGGATTTTAGAAAGCAACTATACTGTTATATCAACTAAATACAGAGAGGGGAGGCACCTTACATCTACCACTTTTCTTGGAAGGTTAGCCTAAAAGGTCACGATGTAAAAGGCTCATCTTCAGCCGGAATTAAGCATTTTATTTACAAAAAGAGCAGCAACCTATGTCATACCCTGCAAGTCAAAGAAACATGGCACACACTGTTTCATTACCACAGCACTAGCAATGGCATCTTTTCTTTAGTCGCTGCTCCCTGTACTACTTTCTGTGTTAGGCACTACAAGGTTCCCTATTAAACACAAACTAAGGAAACGAAACCAAACAAAACTACTGTAGCCCAGTAGCACATACTTTAGAGCTGTTTTCTACTTTGTTGAAAATAAATTTATGACATAAACATAAGAACTAAAAATAAAAAAAGCTGCTGAAGCAATCAGTCTCTTTCAGTCTGTGCAGACAGTGTGAAGTAGAGCAGTAAATTGCAGCGAGCAGACAGCACAGCGCTTAAAATTTGCCCAGATTTTGCTCTGACAAAAGAGATCACTTAGGACCTCATCGTGCTGCTGCTCTCGTCGTTTAATTAACGGACTAATAAATTCCACTGCTGGCATATCTTCTACTTGTCTCTTCTCTTGAAAAAAACCCAAATCCTCCCGTGGTTTGCACTCGGGCTGACCGCTGCTTAGCAATAGTGCTGCGAGAGCGGTGCCTGTCACCAAAGGCAGGAGGCACTGGGAGTTGTCACCGCGGTCTCCCACCAACCTCGGACAATTTTGGGCACTTTTAATTCGCGGTTGGCAGCGCTCTTCCTTCCTCCCCCGCGGCCGTGCGGTGGGGCTGAGACCCACGGCTGGGACGGCTAAATAAACCTTTCAAAGGCTTTTGGCAGTCGCGTCCTGACGCTCGGGCAGACAAGCGTATGGGCGAGAACCTCCGCGGCCGAGGGGGTTCCCCAGACCCTCCGCAGCCCCGGCTGCCTCCCCGCCAGTGTCCATTCCAGTCCCGGCGGCCCGGGTCGGGAGCTGCAAGCAGCGGCTGCTCTTCGTCCCGCAGGGCCGCCCCAAATCGTCCCCTGAAGGGAATAAGCCCCGAACCGAACTGGCTCTCCGGTCTCGCAGCCGGCGGGCAGCCGAGCCGGGGCGCCCGTCCCGCAGGGCAAAGGCGAAACAGGCACTTTCTCTCGCTCCTGACCTTTCTGCCCCCGAGCTCGCCGCCCTGCCGCCCCCGGCTCCCCGCCGTGCCCCCTCTGTCCCCGGGCTGTGCTCCGAGCGGGCCGGGCGCCGACACCTGCGCGCCGCTCCGAGCTGGTCGCCCCAGAGGGCAGCGAGACAGGCGGGACGGAGGAAATGCACCGCGGCCCGCCGGCCAGCACGGCCGCTGTCGCCGTCCAGAGCCACTCCCGCCCGCGGAGGGCAGCGGCGGCCGGTCCGGCCCGGGTCCCGGCGGGAGCTTACCCGGTGGGGGGCTTGCTGGCCCCGGGGCGCACGAGGGTCTCCATGGCCGGGCCCCCTCGCCACTTCTCAGAGGACGGGCCGGTGCGAGACGCAATCCCGCCAGCGGCGAAGGTCGGAGGCGGGGGTACCGAGAATGAGGGAAGAGAGGCGAGTACAGCAGTGAGAGCCGCCCTCACCCCCTCCCTCGCCCCCACCTC